>OX415250.1:19041024-19556024 GCA_948329865.1 Linaria vulgaris | reverse complement strand
CAACCACAACTACGGGCAAAATAGTTGAAAATAGCAAGATCAGATCTACATGAAAAATAGAACAAGCTGAAAATATCAAGATAAGATCTACATGAAAAATAGAACAACAAGACAAGGAATCAGAAATCAGAGAAGAAGGTGAAAAATGGGAGGAGGTCACTAGTAAAAGGAAACATACAAGACATACATTAAAATAAACATGAGGATCAGAGCTAGGGGCATACATAAGGCAATGAGGGAAAAAAAGGGGGTGATCCCAATGGATAGTATCGACATAGGAGTGTGGAACTTAAGGGGACCGAATTATCCTCTTAAGCAAGTGGCCATGAATCAGTTTTTGGCCAAATATAGGTGTAGTATAGGAGCTATTGTTGAAATCAGATTGAAGAGCAAGATTTTTGAGAAGATTCAGAAGAAGTTACAACAATATTGGGAAGTGGAGAGTAATATCAACATGAGTAAGAACTGTAGGATACTACTTGTTGGGAAGAAAGACCAAGTAGACATCAGAGTGGAAGATTTAGGGGATCAATTTGTACATTGTCATGTAGAGACCAAGGACAAAACTTGGAAAGGTCATCTGACCTTTATCTATGCTCATAACCAGGTAGATAAAAGAAAGGAATTATGGAAGAAACTAGGACACTTGGCACATAACACACAAGGACCGTGGCTTGTAGTAGGGGACTTCAATGTGGTTCTCAAGAAAAAGGAGAAATGGCATGAATCATATAGCCAAATTTGTGTAGGAACTGAACTTCAAGATGCTTTACTCAACACTGGATTAGAAGATCACCATTTTGCTGGGCCAATATTCACATGGAGCAATACACATACTTTTTGCAAACTTGACAGGGTACTTGTGAATCAGGAGTGGAACTTAACTAACAAGAACTCAGTGGTTCAATTTCTGGCCTCTGAAATTTCAGATCACTCCCCATTATCATTAAAATGTCAAATATGGATCAGAAGGCTAGAATACCTTTCAAATTCAAGAACATATGGGTCAATGCTGAAAATCTTCTTCAAATTGTGTGTGAGGTGTGGGAATCACATGTTAAGGGATAAAAGATGTATCAATTGGTGAAGAAGCTGAAGGTCCTCAAAGACAGACTCAAATACTTAAATAGTAGGAAATATCAGAATTTAGAAATTGGAATACAAGAGAAATACAAAGAACTCCAGGAGCTGCAAGAGAATAAGATGTTTCACCTAGGAAATGTGCAGCTAAAACAGGCGATTGAAAAGAAGAAGAAAGACTACACTGACACACACCATACATTTCTCAATCAACTGCTTCAGAAAGCAAAAAATGAATGGCTAGAGGAGGGAGACAGTTGTAGCAGGCTCTTCTTCCAATACATCAAAGCAAAAAGGAAGAGAAACAATATCCCTTTACTTGTTACTCCAGAAGGAAATACCATTAATAATAAAAATGACATTACTAACCATGTTTTGAAATTCTATTATGATTTGTTTGGGGTTGAGAAACAGGTAGACCCAGTTAGGCTATAGATATGCCAAGAAGGGCCAAGAATTACTGATGAGATGAATGTAAAGCTGAGACAACCAATAGGAAAGGATGAGGTCAAACTAGCTGTTTTTAGTATGAATGGCAATAAGAATCCAGGCCCAGATGGATAGAATGCATGCTTCTACAAGAAAAGCTGGGGGGGGGGGGGGGGGGGGGGGAGTGATTATAGACCTATAGCTTGCTGCAACATAATATATAAAATCATTACTAATGTACTGGCAAATAGAATTAAGCACCTTCTCACTGATTTGATTAACCCTTGTCAAAATGCTTTCATTTCTGGTAGAGACTTATTTCAAAATATTTGTCTACCCCAAGAACTGATAAGAGGCTACAATAGAAAGAATGTATCCCCAAGATGCATGCTCAATATATAGGAGAAAGAATCAATGCAAAGCTTGAAAGGAACAAATTTGGGCTGAAAATCAACAACACAAAGAGCTCAATATTCCTAGTTGGGACTCAAGGAGAAGGGAAGGAGAATCTAATGAAAATATGGGACTTTCGAGAAGGCACCTTCCCAGTCAGATACCTGGGAATACCACTCAGCCCAAAGAAATTAAAAATCAATGAATATGAGGCTTTCATCAACAAGGTCAGTGCAAGGATTCAGAGTTGGATTGCTAAACAGCTGAGTTATGCAGATAGGCGTGTAATGCCACAAAAATTAGAAATAAAATAAATTTACACTTTAGTCCTTGAACTTTTGAAAATTTCCACTTTGACCCTAAATGTTTAGGAAAATTTGTCTTTTAGTCCTTGAACTTAAAAATTAGTATTTTATAGGTCTCTAATCCTAAAATATATATTTCAATTCCAAATATTATCCAAGATGATAGAATTACCAAGAAAAATTATATTAGAAAATATGTATATAATAAAGAAATCTAATTATACCTATTTGAATTTTAATTATAAATAATTGAGTAACTTAATATGCAATTAACCTAATTGATGAGGTAAGCCATGTCATCTTTAAGAGAATGATTGAGTTCAGAGTTTTTGTAGTTTATTATAAAAAAAATCATGTTGGGACATGAAATTTAATGATTAAATTACTTTTTTTGCCTATAAATACTCACCATTGTTCAACATTTTATACAACCCAAAATAATCCGATTCTGCAAAAGTTCCATAAATAAAAGTTATTCCTTTTTGTGTTTTCGTTTGGAAAATAATTCTTCCTTTATCTTGCTATTTTCTACCCAAAAAGACGGCAAAACATTTTCTGCACAGAAAATGCCGATTCTACCCTTACACCTTAGAAAAATCATATCAAATAGTATAAACATTATTTTACTACCTATTTTCGGATACATACCCTTCTTGGTGTCTTCTATCTTTTTATGAAGACATCTTTCCCAAATAATATGATCTAGAAGGCCGTAATACATAAACCGTGAACTGCTGCCAAGAAATCTGATAGCAACTCTTATGTTGCAAGAATTATTTAGCATAGCAAACCTTTATGTTTTCACAAAATTTTGGATTCCCGTATCTCTCATGATTCTAGAAACCATATACCATAAAAATATTTGAAAACCAATTTCATTTGGATGTCCGATCAAAAGTAAAATCAAAACTGCTGTGATTTTTTAGTTTATTTGGCACAACCTTTATTTTCTTAGTTTATAAGTTAAATCACCATCATAATTCAAGTATTTATCACACATGTGAATTTAACAAGATATATTATTAGTTATAATTAGATTATTATAATTTATGATAATTAATTGACATTTTTGTGAATTTATTTATAGCATTTAAATGACATATTTATCATGTTTAACATACTATTTTCATAAGTCTTACAAGATTACTCTTGCCACTTCATGACCTAACCATCAAATAAGATTATTTATCAAAATAAACATTTCCTTATCACATGTTTTGATAAATCTCCCATGCTTATATCTTTATATTTAAGTTATAAAACAAGTATATGCATTTTAAACTAACTATGTAAAATAAAGTAATAATTGACTAAGTTATACCTTTCAAGGTGTTACTTCATATGATAATTATTTGATGTGTGGGTATTAAAAGCTTTGAATTGATTAAAAACTAAAAAGACGAGTTTTCCTAGAGTTCGTTAAGTAATATGTTTTTAAGGATTGATTATGCGTCAAATTGGATAGTTAATCGAATCTTACTTGTTACCGTGACTTGTCGTCGGAATGACTTTACCACGAATACTCATAGTCATAAGTTTGAATGTATGGTTGTTTAATATAATTTTGAGTTATAAATAAGGTGGTTAAAATAATAGATATTCAATATTCAATTGAAGCATATGTTTTTCTTTAATTCATCATCTAGGATTTTCATGTTTTGTGTAATAACATAAATTAAGCTTATGCGTTATTTACTAGCATTCTTAACCAGGAAATTTTCAATCTCACCAACATGAGAACTGAAGAAAAAGTACTAATATTTGTTGTGGTGAATTATAAATTCAGTTGATTAATATTATTTAAATTTATTAAAGGTTTGACGAACTAATCAACGACCTCAAGGTTCTCGCATACGTAAAGGTGAGGTTCCATTTCTAATTTGTTCTAGCCCCATTTGGCATCCGACCTTGAGGAACTTGAACAGAAAAGCCAGTACACTATTACCAAACCTCGAACAACCTATATTTCATCATATTTCTGTTTCTGCATCTCATCTCATGACATTATCTTCTTACTCGTCCTTAAATCATATCCAATCATTTATTAATCATTTTGATTTATAATCATGGTAATTCTCGGATATAATCTCATATGTTGGTTCTTGAACTGTGCAAAGAGCAACGAACTGTGTTCGGGACATGTAGCTCAAAGAGCAAAGGATATTATCCGATTTACTAGCTTATTTGTTATCTGTTATACCCATTGGGACGCTTTTTGGAAGTTGGGCTCAAGGATTGAGTCGAGTAAGGATTGTCGGTTTAAGTAATTTCACTTGATACCCATCTATTTAGGCCTCGCTTGTAGTCATGAGTTGGCTGTAACCTACGTGCTGGATCGACATGTACTCGAGCATGTCTCTTGATTGTTTGCGAGGTCGCTCCTCGTCGCGAGGTATAAGGTAGAATATTAGAAGTCATAAGATTGTATTTGTTTATTGTTAAGCGCAAGTTCATTAACTATTCTATGAAAATTCCAGTACCATTGCTACATCAAATTGTCTAGTTGAACTATTTCTACCGATAAGGTCACTCTTCGAAATGTATCCAGTAGGTCACAGTTAATTCTTGCATTACCAGTTCTTTTATATGAGACCTCTTCCTATGAGTTGCGCTTTAGTCTGAGTTGGTTAAAGTGATTGATCACCATCGAACCAACTCAGATCGGAGCATGGCTTGTGGGTCGCAGTCATCACAAGGCTATAGTTAGTCAAAGCAGTCCTTAGAGCTATCCAAAGATTCTAGAGCCATGTGTTACCTATTCCTATAGGGGTAATAAAAAGAATTGAAGGAATGTGTAGGAATTTCCTATGGCTAGGCAAAGAGAATGGAAGAAAGAATCTGGATGCATGGAGTACAGTTTGCCAAGAACATGAACTAGGGGGGCTGCAAATCAAGGAAGATTTGAGTTGGAACAAAGCACTCCTATGTACACAGATTGTAGGACTAGACAACCATGACAACATGTCAATAATATGGACAACATGGGCTAAGGACTATAAGTTGAAACAAGAGAACATATGGGATGTACAAATAAGATCAGGGGACTCCCCATGGTGGAAGACACTCTTGAAGCTAAGGGATGAAATGAAAACAAAGATCCTTACAACACATCCAGAGGAATGGGGGAAGTAGACTCTAAATCAGGTAACACATATGTGCTATCAGGCCTTTCACAAAGTTGCTCCTGCTGTGAAGTGGAGTGATCTGGTATGGAACAACCTTTCTGCCCCTAAAACTTCTTTCATTAATTAGCTTGTTATGCATGATAGACTTGCTACTAAGGATAGACTAGCCAAGTTCAATATTGTATCTGACAGGATATGTGCTCTATACAATGAATATGATGAGTCCTTATATCATTTATTTTTCCAATGCACAAAGGTCATGCATATATTAGATACTATGATGAGGGTTGTGGGTGTTTATGTTCCCGATGTGCAGCTCCACACTTGGAAAGAGATGTTTAGCCAGGCTACCAAGAAGAAAAGGGGTTGTATTCCATGTGAGGGCAGCAGTCTTTGGAAGTTTAATAGCAGGAATATGGAGGTGGAGAAATACAAAAATAGTTGAAAATAAACTGATGCCAACCCAGAATCTTTGTAAGGGGCTTGCTTGTCAAATTCAAACTAGGATAATGTATAAATTAGGGAATAAAACTAATAGATTCATTAAATGTATCCTATCTAACCTTTTAAGAATTTATTTGTGTATGGAGAAGGGTATATCACTTGCTCTTTGCAAGAAAATGCTAATTTTTTTTGTGCAGGACAAGGAGAGAAAGGTACTGACATGGGTGCCAACAATCCTGATAGGTAGCATTCTTCCTCTACTCTTGAGAGTGTCGGATCAATGTTGAAGCCACTATCATATGGGGAGCAACCATGAACTACTGGATGTTGCTTGGAGAGTACAATCACGAGTTAGTCCTGGAGTCGGAAAGAAGAGGGTAGCATATAAGGAATTGGGCCTGAAATTGTAGACATGGTGTGATGCTTTAAACAAGTCGTAGTCCTAGGCTAGAGCTTCGTGTATTCCTCGACTAGATAGTGCATTGATTGTTATTTGAATGACGAGAGTGTCTCTCGTATGCTTCAACTTGGGGTATACCCCTCGTATCTGGTATGACACTCTCTTGGGTTTTAATATATATATATATTTACCTTTCGTGTGATTTTTTTTTTTTTACTTATGGCATATAACACAAGTGTAATTAAATTGACCTTTAGTTTCATTTTTTTTTAAGAAACAAAAGAGAAAACCTGTATAGCTTTGTTCGTTTATAAAGTATTATTAAATCAATCGTTTTCATAATTAGTAATTAAATGCTCCTTTGATTGCAAGCTAGGGTGTTT
The DNA here is from genome assembly GCA_948329865.1 of Linaria vulgaris. NCBI lineage: Eukaryota > Viridiplantae > Streptophyta > Magnoliopsida > Lamiales > Plantaginaceae > Linaria > Linaria vulgaris. Next base: position 19,549,465 of record OX415250.1, on the reverse strand, counting down.
TGTGAATTTGAGAATTGCCAGTAAAAAATGTAAATAAGCAAATGATTTTTTTCTTCTTATTTTATAGGTGCAGTATAATATGCTGATTTAACTTTTATGGTGATAATGCCTATTTGTTTCTGTACGGAATAATCTACTTACAAAATTAACAGAAGAGTAAGTTGACATTAGTTTTTTTTTTTTTTACTAATTATACTTGTAAATGAAGGAAGTTGCACTGGATGTGTGGTTATTTAATTTCTATGTTTCAATAATTCGATGTTTAATTCAGGCACATATATATCACATATCGAGGCCAAAAGTAAAAGGAATAAAATTATTTATCTTAGTTAAAAAGTGGTCATATGCAGTTCTCATAAAATTGCAAGTGTTGCTTCTTGTAAATAGACACTTTGTATATGTTGATAAAACTCATTGACTCTGACATGTGGCATGCAATGTAAAGTAGGTTATTATATTGTTTTGATTCTACGTTGACTAAGTGAGTAGGATTTTGTCGGTTAATTTATCCGTAAAAAGTGTTCTTTTGTAATGTGATTATGTGAACCATCAAATAAAATGGTTTACAATATATACAAATAAATTAAATAATTCGGGGGTATGGATTTACAATTACACTACATGAGGTTTGGTGTAAATGTAATAATATAAACCTTATTTATTATTTGAATAAATACGAATACACCCGTCGAAGCTTATTAAACTTGTAATCTAGTTTTGAAGTTTTGGGGGTGCCTCAGCAATTATTCAAACTTTATATGTGCTACTTTAAAAAATATTAACTTTTTAAGGAGTTGTCTTGTAATTACTCAAACACGGAGCCGTTTGATCAGAAAATAAGGATCGAGTCTGGATTATAATAGATGTATATTATAATATACCAATTGCATGATTAAATTGACGTTGTAGACATTTATGTATACCAACTTTGATGGATTAAGCAATCCACCAAGAATTGATGGATTATAATATGCCACGAAATGAGGGCCGGTCGAATTACATCCATCCGGCCCGCATCTATAATAAGTCATACCAAATGCTGTAATAGTGCTTAAAATCCGAAGTAATACCCCTTAATATTGGGCTATTATAGGCTATCAAACGACTCATAAGGATACTCCAGAAACTAGACTAATTAAATTTTAAAGCCCATTTGGGTATAATGTTATTAATCCTAAACATTACTTAGTGTTATATATATATATATATATATATATATATATATATATATATCTCCATTAATTACTATTTTTTTGGATATTGAGGATAATAATCGAACATCCAATATTTTTTAAATGCTGAAATACTGGAAAAAAATGTTCATAATTTTAAAGCACTTATGATTTTCCATATCTGAATCACAATAATTGGATTTTGATTAAAAGGAAATAAACGATATTATATCCATTCAAATCATCACAGTCAAAATCAAATAGAAAACAACGGCACATAAAACTTTATATACGTCAAACATATTGTCCTATATATGTTGGTACGTCAAACGTGGATCATGCGAAATAAATATGTTTAACCTGTTTGCTACTCGTCTGTTTTTTCTCAAATTTGAATTAGAGAAAAAGAAAAGGGGGCGGACCGGAGAGAGAAAAATTGGTCAAGGAAGGAGTGAATGAGTGGACGTCAGAATTAAACACAAGGGGTTGATTCAGCTGAAGTCTCGATCCAAGTCAATACATCATGAAACCCCGGAAGTCAACGTGCAAAATGTATTACTTATTAATTGATTATATATTGAATTTTAGTACGAATTATTAATATTGCTCCTTATATTTTATCAAAAAGTTAATATGCCATTTTTTGGGCCTTGATTTTATGCCCATGTCTTTTAAAAAGTCTACTAAAAATGCCATCGGCCTTTATTCGGGTCGAAACTGCCTACGTGGCGGTACAAAATTACACTTTGCATCCAAAATAAATTGTACTTTGCACTCTAAATATTTATTTTGGGGTGCAAAGTGCAATTTTGTACCACCACGTAGACAATTTTGACCCGAATAAGGGCCAAGGGCATTTTTATTAAATAATTTGAAACATATGAGACATTTAAACAAGACCCGGAAAAATTGGGCATATTAACTTTTTGAAAAAAGAAAAAAAGGCAATATTAATAATTCGTCCTATATACGAAGCTCACCTAGACTAGAAAATTATATTCTCCCTTTGTGCTATATATATTGATATTAATTGATAAACGAGGGGCATAAATTTATATCCATCCATGTTTATTAATTTTTAAAAGTAAGTTTATTTTTTATGAATTATTTAAAAAATAAGTAACTAACTACACGAGGTGTTATATATATAATTTCCTAAAAGGAAAGTGGTGTTCGTGTAATTATTCTCATTGATGTGATAATATAAAAATATTGTAGTAAAAGTTAGCGACCTATGACCCTTACAGAACAACCTGCTACAGAAGATAAAGGAAGGCACAAGAGAAGCCTACGAAGCAAGACACCTCGCAATTCAATAAAAAATTACATACATCGAAGATAAAGGAAGTCCTCGTAAACTTTGGCCTCAAAATCCTCAACAGGAGCTAAACAAGGTAGCCTCAAAGAAGAAACTATTGTATTATAAAGAATGACCATATTTGGTGCCATAAACACTACTACTTGGACACCCATACACCATTCTAAGCAAGTCAGAGGTATTTATATTAGGAATATTTCTTAGTATTTATTTTTAGGATATTTTCTTGTATTATTGGTCAGGATATTTTTTTGTATTTGGTATATATCTTTTGGGATATTCCCTTGTATTTAATTTAGGATATTCCATCTTTTAAGAGTTATATACATTGTATAAATACCACAAGTTGTGATGAATAAAAATTATTCACTTATAATTTTTATATGGTATCAGCAGAAAAATATTTCTAATGAGAAAAAAATCCTACGATGTATTCCGGGGAATCATAAGACCCTAACTCTAATATTGAAGCCGCCGCCGATGCCTCCACTGCCTATTGTTGCACACACACATCTGTCACTGCAGCTTTCTTCCAGCAACTACACGTCCTGGAATGCTCAGTGTTGCCATCTGTTTTATGGCTATGGCCTCTTTGGCTTTGTGGATGGTTCGTATCTGTGCCCTCCTTTTGGTGATTCTCCAGAATCTATTCTCGCGTTCAACAATTGGACCCAACAAGATTCACTCATGTTGTCTGCTCTTTTCGCTTCCATCTCCCATGATATAATGGGTTGATCTTTGCTGCCAAGACCTTGGCCCATGCTTGGCAAACCCTGAAGCGGATTTATGCCAACAAATCTCGCTCCCGTGTCATGCAATTGAAGGAATCCCTCTGCACCATGACCATCGGCTCTAGCACTGTTGCTGAGTTTCTTCAACTTATTAAAATGAAAGTGGATGAATTGGCGATCATTGATCATCCTCTTTTCGATGATGATGTCACTCTCTATGTTCTCAAAGGTCTCGGTGCAGCCCACCATGATATTGCAGCTCATATCAATGCTCATTATTCATCTCTCACTTTTGCGCAGTTGCATGATAAACTAGTTATGCATGAGACGTATGTCAACCGTCTCGATGCACACAACCATTCGTTGGTTGCTACCGCAAACGCCGTCAGCATTCCCTCCAATAAGTCTCGTGGCAACTTTGGTGGTCGTAACAACAACATCAATCACTCGGGTGGTCGTTCAATTCTTCAGGCAACCGTCCTAATATCACGTGCCAAATATGTGGCATATTTGGTCATGGAACTCATACTTTTCGTCTGCTCCAGCAACCTCTTACCAACCTAGATACGACCCCGCGTCTGTCACCTCATGATCAGAATATTTGGTTGGGCAATTTTGGTGCTAACCACAACATTACCTCTGATCTTCAGAATCTTTATGTTCAATATGAGTATGATTGTACTAATGAGGTTGTAATTGCCGATGGTTCAGGTTAGCCAATTTTACATATTGGTTCTTCTTCTTGTTCTTTTAATCTATTTGATCGTCGTTTTATATATCTCTTCTATTTTGTGTGTTCCGTTTGCAAAGAGAAATCTCTTATCGATTCATCAATTTACCTCTAATAATGTAACCCTTGAATTATATCCGTCTTATTTTTTTTGTTAAGGATCGGGTTGCGGGGGAGAAGCTACTGCACGAAGCTTGCACTAATGGAGTTTATCACCCCACAGTTCCTACCTCAGCCCACCCAACACCTATGGGGTTTTTAGGAGTTTGGACGAGTCAGGATGTTTGACGTTGTCGCTTAGGACATCCTTTTGATGTTATTAGTTCATTGATTATTAAGAAGTTTGATTTACCATGTAATTTAACTTCTAAGAATGCTACGATTTGTCATTTATGCTATTCAAATAAAAGTACTCAGTTACCGTTTACTACAAGTTTTTTGCAATCTGTTCATCCTCTGCATTATGTTTATGGGGACATGTGGGGTCCTTGATCGATGTGTTCTATTGATGGAAATTGTTATCACTTGTACTTGTTTATCATTACTCCAAGTATTGCTGGTTTTATCCTTTATCTCTCAAGTCTGAGGTTCTCCTAGTGTTTCGCCAATTTCGTCTACTAGATGAGATACAATTTGGTTTTAGTGTCAAGAATTTTTATTCTGATAATAGAGAAGAATTTATGGCCTTGAGGTCTTATCTTTCTTATCTTTCTGAGACGTATTAGTGGGCTTACCACTACATCGCAATCATCTCAACTGAATGGCACTGTTGAGCGTCGTCATTGCCAAGTGGTTTCTCTAGGTCGCACTCTACTTCAGCATGCACATTTTCCTCCCACCTTTTGGGAATTTGCGTTTGCTATGCGATGTATCTCTCTAACCGCCTTCGTCCACCGGTTCTTCGCAATGACTCTTCTTTCGGTATTCTTTTTGGTCATCCACCAAATTACTTGAAGTTACAGACTTTTGGCTGCCTTAATTTTCGTGGTTGCGACCTTATGTTTTGGGTAAACTCAACGCTTCTTCTCGTGCTTGCATCTTGTTGGGTACTCCACCCTTCAGAGTGCATATTGTTGCTATGATGCAAAGTTAGGCAGAGTTTTTGTTTCTCACCACTTTCATTTTGTTGAGAGTCCATTGTTTTGAAACCCGGACCGGACATGCCAGTTCGACTGGTCCAACCGGGAATCACTAGCCTTACCGGCACGATTTAGCCCAGAAAATGGGCTGATCAGCCTAGCGAGCGAACTAGCAAATTCGGCTGATTGGCCTGGAGACCCGGTCGACTGGTTCGACTAGCGAACCAATGTGGCCTATTTTTTTTATTCTCAATTACGCTCCTGTTGCTGCAACTTATTGTTTAACAAAAAAAATAAATCTGCTGCTGCGATTCTGCTCATTCTGAAAAAAAGAAGGAATAAAAAGATCATGATCCATAATCAAGAGGAAAGAGAAGAAATAGAAAAAAAATGATCATGATCCACAATCAAGAGGAAAGAGAAAAAATAGAAAAAAATGATCATGATCCACAATCAAGAGGAAATGAATTGAAGGAGAAATCTGCAAATGAGGAAGACGGAAGATGGGCTAAAAACTTAGAATTAACCAAAGTAGAGATGGGCCCTGAAATTGGCCCAAATAATTATATCCACCAAATGGGTCATTTTTTATTCAAGAAAAAATGTGCTATACAGTAATTAAATATCATATTTAATGTATATATAACTTTTTTTTCTTCATAAAAAGTAAAAAAAAGCTTTTCATATTAAATTTTTCGATAAACATGCATATTATGTTCAATAGTATCGTGGCTATAAATATGAAATATTTATTTTATTTGCGTGTAACATGTAATTTTGAAGTTGACCAATTTACCATTGACTAAAGTCAACAAACTGATCGAACTAGTGGTCCGACCTGCTGACTAGCTACCCAGTAGCCTTACCAGTTCTGTGACCGGGCCGGGTCTGAAAACACTAGTTGAGACTAAATTTCCTGGTACTTCTTGTTCTTCGTCTGTGTCTCCATCTGTATCTGTGCCTGCTCAACCATCTCTTTTTATTCTGCCCGTCGCTACTCTAACTGTGCCTTCCGTCGAGCCTGCCGAGCGCCACAACCAGAATGTGGCGCGACCAGGTGTGCAATCAGACTCGTCACGATCCGATACTCCAGAAACTAGCGCGGGCAAAGACAATCGTGACTCAGCCACGTGATTTGACCAAATGTGGCACGATCTGACGCTGATCGCGCCTCCGCCGCATGATTAGACCAGTTAGCCGCGCGATTTGACACATCGCGCCATCACCTCCCAGTTACACCATTCTTGTCTGAGCCTTCCTCCAGTTTGTCTGTTTCACTTTCTTCTACTGATGAATCTACATCGTTTATGCCATCTTTCTTGCCACCTGACTCGCCTCGCACCCATCGCATGACCAAAAATTCCATGTGTTAACCGAGAAAAGTAAATATGAGATTAAGAGGAACATTAGTCCTAAATATAAGAACTAATATATGTACAATACTATTGTCACGAGTACTTCCGATGAGATGTACCCATTCTCAATGAGGAGGCCCCTCAGATGTTACCACACCCCTCGGTCACTGACCCAAAGCGGTGCGAAGGAACATCCGAGGAGACACCTAAGCGTCCCTTGGAAAGTCAATGATGAATAAAAAAGAGATATCAATGCGGCATCAGAAAAAGAGTAAACCCCGATGGATCCACGCGACTCCGATATACATCAATGCGCCAAGAGGGACCACAACGGACCCCGAGTCCCATAATCTTGCGAGAACACTTCCTTAATGAACACTCCTCAACATAAACTGCCCTCGGAACATCACTCCGAAGACCAAATCTAAGAACAAAGCCAGATTTAAGTACAAGAGCCACTAGAAGGCCCTCTACGAGGACTTAGGCAAGAAAGTACCACTTCACGAAGGCCAAGTCAAGCCCTCGGAGACCAAGTCAAGCCCTCGGAGACCAAGTCCAGCCTTCGGAGAACAATTCAAAACCCTCGGAGACCATGCCAAACCCTCAGAGCCCAAGTCAAAAGCAAAAACACCCCTCCAAGAACATATACAGACACCCATACACCAAGATAAACCCTTATTGAAGAAACAACACCACCCGAAGAAGGTCCTAACTGGTCCATCAAGTCACTACCAAATGTAGGCCCCCTCGGAAAATAGCATCCCGAAGAACAACCCCTCGGAAATCCCCGGAGCCATCGGAAGAAGCAAAGATCAGCTTAGTCAGTATCTAGTAGACTAAACATACACCTTATCTTATCTTTTTACACTTTTATGCATATTGCGACACCTGTACCCTACTAAAACACATGCATAACGACACCTGTCCCTAACAAACTCTATATAAAGGGAGGTGATCGATTGAAGAAAGATAACTTCGGACACACACAGACAATTGCATACAAACAAAATTGAGGAGTGAAGTTCAGTGAATAAAGCAAGGAATATTCTCGTATCTTTTGTTCTCCTTTATAAAACCATCGCTTTCGAATCACGGACAGGGCGTTCCAGCCCAAAAATAAATCCGTTAAAATAGGAAATAATATCAAACCTGTTAACAAAATGGCGCCGTCTGTGGGAACGCTATAAAATATGTCCTTGAGAAACTTCAACAAGTGTTGGTTGTGATGGATGATCTGTTCGAAGGCGAGAGTCTTCAAGCTCACCGCACCGACTCGAAAGAAACTTTGTCGAACTACCAATCTGGTACAAGAGATTTCATTAATATTCCCCGTTCTGTCTTCGAAAGACTTGTAGACACTACAGCCCTACGAGCGCAACGAAGAAGGGGAAATTTCAGGAACTGGTCCTCTACATCTCTCGGACAGAGAAATTTCTCTTCGGAAGAAGGCTCACCCCGTGCTATATGGAGCCCTACTCCCGTCTCCTGGCACCGCGAACCTCTGCAAGAATCACAAAGGTATGTTAATTATGAAAGAACCCCGAGGAGGGGCCAAGGGGAAGAAATTCCCCGCCCCTCGGAATATTGTGTGGATAGTGATCATACCTTATGGAGGATGATGGATGGCCTACGTAAAGAATTCAGTGATATTAAGAAAACCATGGCCCCTGAGGAAGATCCCACGTTCGAAATTTCCCCATTTACTCCTGAACGTGCCTTAACCTCTGTCCCTTCAGGGATGCGGCCCGTTAATGTCCCCTTATACACCGGGGAAGCTGATGAAAGGGATCCGCAAGACCATATCCATCAATACTTGGTCGGAATGGATCTATCATCCGCCTAGACCATGTCTTATGCCGCGTGTTTCCTGTCACCCTTGGAGGACGAGCTCAGGCTTGGTTTACTCACCTTCCCCTAGCTCCGTCACGAGCTTTGATCAACTAGCTCACCTGTTTGTATGATAATTTGCTTGCAACCGGCGGTATCCCAAATCCGCCACTCATTTCTTCACGGTCAAACAGCAGAAAGATGAACTCTTACGAGGGTATATAAAGTTCTTCACGGACGAGGCGTTAGATGTCCCTAACGTCAGCCCAACCATCGTAGCGGACATATTGACGCAGGGGCTTCGAACGGGGGATTTTTTCCGATATCTCATGGGAAATCGTGTCACGGACATGAATGAACTTATGCAAAAGGCAGAAGTCTACATATTGATGGAGGAAGCGGAAGGTACGAAGAAGCACATGGAACATGACGACAACGAGCACATGGAGCGTGCCGAAAGAGAGGCAAAAGCTAAGGAGAAGGACAAGGAAGAAAAACCCACCCAGCGCAAAGACGAGGGTGGTGTGGTCAAAAAATTCCTTCGAACCGTACCGTTACCTCCGATGACCATTTTCCCCCCGGAAGTACTCAACGTAATGAGAGGTAACAATGAGTTGCACTGGCCCCTGCCGGCCAAATTTCCTAACAGAGAAAGGAACACGGGTAAGTATTGAAAATATCATAAAATTTATGGGCACACCACCGAGGAATGCACAACCCTACGTAGGGAAGTGCTTCGCCTTCTAGAAGTAGGATATTTGAAGAATTACCTTAAAGAGAATAACCCCGAGGAACCCAAGGCAAATGTATAGAAGAGGTCACGAAGGGAACGAGAAGAAGAAGAAGAAGCGACCCCCAACCGCCGATCACGAGAGAGAACCAAGGAACACCGCCGGTCACGGTAGAGGACCACGGAACGCCGGCGACCTTGGGAATGGACCGAGGAACGTCGACGGAACTCATGAGAAAGGACGGTGGGACATTGAAATTTACCCCCTCCCCAGACTTGTACGAAGATAACGCCCCATCAGGACGAACAATCAACATGATCGAGGGAGGCGATATCTCAATAGCGCCCTAAGGTAAGAAAAAGAAATATCTAAAAGAAGCCAGACGGACAGAACAAGGACCCCCCGTGTGTTCCATTCAAGGAACCATGCTACCTAACATTACTTTTAGGTCTGAGGATTTGAAAGGTATAATTTACCCCCACGAAGACCCCTTAGTAATTATGGCTGTTATCCATGGATTTGAAATCCAGCGGATCCTCATCGACACGGGTAGCTCTGTGGATGTCCAATTCCTTCCTACCTACTTAGCTATGGGATTAAAGAAAGAACTGCTGGAGGTAGCGGGGTCCCCTTAGTAGGATTCTCAGGAGAAGCTTGCCGTACCCTCAGAATGGTGATCTTTTCGATGTCATGGGGAGAAGGAGCCCTTCGAATAATGGAACCCACCAAATTTTGGGTGGTGGAGGCCTCGTCACGAACGTACAACACTATATGCGGAAGGCCGTCCATTCGAGCCTTCAAAGCAATCTCTTCTACCCTGCATTTCAAGGTAAAATTCCCCACCCCCTCAGGTATCGGAGAAGTTCGAGGAAGCCAATCTAAGGCTAGAGAATGTCACATGAACGCCATTCCCTCGGAAGAGGACGAATTCGCCCTCAAAAATAATAAAAAGCACAAAACAGAAGATACACGGGTTCAACCCGTATAAGAATTAAAGATAGTGTAATTAGTAGAAGGGCATCCCGAGAAGGTGATTAAGATGGGCACTGGTATGGAACTCGCAATAGCAGCCCAACTGACCTCCGTTCTTCAACAATTCCATCACCTCTTCGTGTGGGAAGGAGGACCGCCCGGGCGAATCAGTGATAAGGTATCTCAACATTTTCTTAATGTGAAACCAGGGGTCAAACCGATTCAACAAAAAAAAAAAATGGGACCCGAGCGTAACAAAATTATTCGCTCGGAAATACAACGCCTTCTCAGTCTAAAGCAAATTCGGGAGGTCATATACCCCGAATGGCTAACTAATGTTGTGTTAGTTCCCAAACATGGGGGGAGATGGCGGATGTGTGTTGACTTCACCAATCTCAACGAAGCCTGCCCGAAAGATTGTTATCCCTTACCCAGTATAGATCAACTAGTCGACTCCACTGCTGGATGCGATCTGCTATCAACCCTAGATGGAGACCAGGGGTACAACCAAATCCCGATGGCAGTAGCTAACCAGGACAAAACTAGCTTCATTACTGACGCAGACACATTCTGTTACTTGGTAATGCCCTTCAGACTCAAAAATGCCGGTGCAACTTACCAAAGGCTAGTAAGTCTTATGTTCGCTGGACTTATCAAAAAGTCGGTAGAACTCTATGTGGACGATACGGTGGTTAAGAGTAATACTGGTGAAGAGCATCCCGAAGACCTGCGGAAGGCATTAGTCATTATGGATAATTTTGGAATGAAGGTTAACCCTAGAAAATGCTCCTTTGGCATCTGAGGAGGGAAGTTCTTAGGGTTTATGGTAACGGAGAAGGGAATAGAAGTAAATCCCAAGAAGGCAGAGGCCATTGTGGGACTACCCACCCCAAAGATAGTAAAAGATGTTCAAAAGTTAACAGGCAGAATGGCCTCCTTGAGCCGATTCGTTTCTAAATCGGCAGAGAAAGGACTCCCATTTTTCAAGATACTCCGAAATGTTAAGGAATTCCAATTGACCCCCCAGTGCGAAGAGGCCCTCGGAGAGTTGAAAAATATAAGTTGAAATCGCCCTTGCTGGTAAAGCCTTTACCCCAAGAAGAACTCTTCATCTATCTGTTTGTCGGAGAAGAGGCCATCAGTGCTGTATTAGTCAAAGAGCAGGACAGAGAGCATCATCCGGTATACTACGTCAGCAAAACTCTCCTCGGAGCAGAAACCAGGTATACCCTGACTGAAAAGCTTGTCTTAACTTTGGTTACTACGGCACGTAAACTACGACCCTATTTTCTCTCCCACCCGATTACTGTGTTAACAAAACATCCCCTAAGGGTGATTCTTAATAAACCTAAATCATCGGGAAGATTGATAAAATGGGCGATAAAGCTCACTGAGTACGATATTTCCTACGCCCCGAGAACCTCCATCAAAGTGAAAGTCTTGGCAGACTTTGTAATGGAACTCATAGGCATCGGGTCCGAGGCAAAATAGCCCCTATGGCATGCCTATGTAGATGGATCCTCGGTAAGCACAGACGCGGGAGCGGGAATAGTATTTGTAAACCAAGACGTAGAAGAGGAGAGACTCCACTTCGCGGTTAGAATTGATTAACCCATTTCCTACAATGAAGCCGAATACGAAGCCCTTCTCATTGGGATGAGGCTAGCAAAAGATGGTGGAATAAGAAAGATACTCCTCCACAATGACTCGCAGCTGATTGTTCAGCAAGTCAATGGCTCGTAGGAGGCCAAAGAATAAAGGATGCAGGATTACCTCCGGGTAATCCCTCAAAGACAAGGATGGTTCGATAAGTGTAGAGTCATCAAGATTCCATGAGGAGAAAACCAAGAGGCAGACACCTTATCTAAAATGGCCAGTCAAATGGCTGCCGTCCATACCCGAAGGATCACTCTACTCCAGATCAACGAGTCCGAAAAGACCGAAGGTAAAGACGTGAATGCCATTATGGATCCCCCCTCAAGTTGAGTGATCCCAATCAAAGCCTACTTACAAGATCCCGAGGGATACTCCACGGACAAGGCCGTACAACGGATAATGTCTAAGAAAATCATTCGATACTTCCTCAAAGATGGGATACTATTTTGAAGGACATACTCTTGCCCCCACGCCCGATGCCTAAATGAAGAAGAAGCTCAACTAGCTCTAGCGGAAACTCACGAGGGGACATGCGGAAGCCATACCAGCAGCGAAAGCATGGTCGGACGCCTGATTCGGCAAGGCTATTACTGGCCCACAATGGCAAAAGATAGCAAAACCCATGCCGAAAGGTGTAAACCGTGCCAAGCTTATGCCCCTCAGATCCATCAGCCCGCCGCCCCGTGGGAACCCCATCTGACCCCTTATCCTTTCTCCAAGTGGGGAATATACATAGTGGGCCCTCTTATCCCCGATGCCGGCCAAAAGAAATTCCAGCTCGTAGCAGTTGACTACTTCACCAAATGGGTAGAGGCGGAACCCCTAGCCCGAATCACCGCAGGTGCCGTCATCAACTTCCTATGGAGGAATATTATGTGCCGCTTTGGCATCCCTCAGAACCTGGTAAGTGATAATGGCCTACAATTCACGAACCAAGAATTAGAAAAGTGGTGTGACCACTGGGAAATCAAACACGGCTTTGCCTCGGTGGGATATTCCCAAGCAAACGGGCAAGTAGAAAGAACCAACCAAACCCTTCTGAAGATCATGAAGGCCCGACTCGATTGGCATAAGGCCAAGTGGGTTGAAGAAATACCTGGCATATTGTGGGCCTATCGGACTACACAAGGCACCACTACGGGCGAAACTCCTTTCAGCCTATCCTACGGATGGGAAGCAATCCTGCCCTCGAAGGTCTCCATAGAGAGCTGGCGAGTTCGAGAATATGAGGAAGTAACCAACAACTCCAACTTAGCCTTGGCCCTTGATCTACTTGAAGAGAAGAGGACCCGAGTAGCCATCCGGATGGAAGAATACAAAACCCGGATGTCACGATACTACAATGCAAAGGTAAAACCTAGAACTTTTCAAGTTGGAGATTTAGTGATGAAACGGGTCAGAGCTTCCAAGAACGTAGGCAAGCTCGATCCACGATGGGAAGGACCCTCTAAGATAGCAGGAATTGTGGGACCTGCAACCTATCTCATCTCCAATTCTAAAAGCGTAGTGCTCCACAACACCTGGAACTCAATCAATCTTAGGAAGTACTATGCTTAATGTAATGCAACAGTTGTACATAAATAAAAAGTTGTTTCTATATATAGAAGGCTCCAATACAAATGTCAAAGGAAAAAGAGGAGGAAAAGGTTGCAAAACAAAACGACGACTCTACGAGAATGTCATCACAGCAACCTGACTCCGATGAGCCATATAATACAAACAACTTATGCAAAACATTTAGCACTAACAGCAAATCCTCACCCCAAAGGGATATTTGATCATATCCGATACAAAGAGATCAACATTGTCCCCGCCTACACTAAGCGTCTTCGATTGGACGCTTCCCTTCCATGATGAGACGACGATGTTGTTCTTCGGATAAAGAAACCGAATCATCTATCGGAATTACCAAATCCTCGAGTACCAAAGAAGAATCCTCTGCAAAGACCCTACGGATGTCAAGTTCCGGAATGACCAAACCCGAAGGAAACCCTGGCAAAGCCTGAACCGCATCTCGACACAATCGGTAGCCTATATGGACGAAATGATGCATCTCACCCTGAAGGGACTCACGAGGGCTAAATGGACCCACCACTTCCAACACTGCTTAGACATGAGCCATCACTAGCACCACCTCGTGGGTGCGAGTAGTCTCCATCAGCTGTTGATTAGCCACATCTCTCTCCCTTGTGACACACATCAACCGCTCATCAGAAAACCGTATCTGGTCCTTCAAGGCGTCCATCCTCTTATCTAAACCCAGGACCCGGGCCTTTTCAATCACCAGTTGGCGCTTTAGCTCCCAAGATTTTTTCCTTTCAGATTGCAACATTTCTCCGGGAACATCTCTAGCGATCTCCCTTTCAGTAGTCAGTTGAGCTATCTCCTCGTGAGCCTCAAACAAACAATTCTTCAGCTCATCCCGACGGCGATAGACCAAATCGGGATCAGAAGAGGAATCTCCTCGAGATTCAATGGCATTCAGAACCATGTAAATCTATACGAAGACAAATCATTACCGCAAAGATGGTAAAAAGGTTAGTATTAAATAGAACAAATAAAAACTACTATACCTCGCACAAATCTTTGTAGGCTAAATCCTGAAGGCTTGATAGAGGGAGGATCTTCATTAGCTCACAATCCGTTGCATTCAAAAGTCCACTAAAATAGTTTCGACAAAAATCTATAGCCGAAGAGGACGTAGGCACGGAACCACCTTCTCCGAAGGGTGGCACCCCCGCAAGAAGAGGGTTTCCCTCGAGAGGTGGCCGAGCAACGCGATCCGGTCCCTCCTCTAAGGTTTGAGATCCGCCCGGAACAGAAGGAAAGAGGCCATCCTCTACCATGTTAATAACACCAACCTCTACCGTAAGAGAAGGGTGCAATACCCACTGAGGAATCGGAAAATCCATTCGGAGAAGAGTGGAGATCGGATCTTCCACAACAACAGGAGCTCGAATGTTAACCGGGGGAGCTGCGATAGGCAAAACCCTCTAACTCCTCTTCCCCGAGGAAGGACTTGCCACCTCTACAAAACTATGCTGATCAGAATCACTCTCTTCCGGCAGAATATAATCATCGTATCATGTTTGTGTCAAAAAAGCCTTGTCAAAAGGTTCAATCCCAAATGCGGCCATCTCCGAACCTGTCACAAAGAAGAGCATATTAGGGGCCTGAAGAGGAAAAAAGAAACTTACGAAGACCCGAAGAAGGACTTACGAAAAAAGAAATTAAGACAAAGCGGCTGAACAGGGAGACTGAACGTATCAACCCCTTCTTGAAGCCGTGCCAAGATCATAGACTCAGGGAATTCCAACAAACCACTCACGTCATAAGTCCCCGAGAACAACCCTAAATGGAACAGCATCTCCCCATCACGCACCACAGTCTCGGAGTTGGGGGTAACATACCCTAAACCCCATCGGAGAGGTACTCCCCACAAATTAGTCGATTGGCCCTTCGGACGAACAAAAAAGAACCTCCGCCTCCAATCCCCTCTATGAGAGCAAGAATTGGATACATGAGTGAAGGCTTTAATGTTTTCCCGATAAACCAGGCTAAAGAAAGGAAGACCACCCGAGCAGGGGCGCAAGGAAAAAATAGCCCCCACACGATGAGGAGTCATAGGGAGATTCAAGAGCTCGGAACAAAGAATATACCCCACCAAGTGACGGTAGGAGTTCGGCGTTAGCTGGCTGGGACATATCTGCCAATAGCGAAATAGGGTTTGAAGAAAAGAGTGGAAAAACACACGTAGCCCGTAGCGTACCTAATCGCAGTATACTGTTAAATAGGCTGAGGGGGGATCGTAAGCCCTCTAATCACAGAACGGTACGAGTACATCGTACTTAGTATAATCTAAAGTATACTCGGCAAAGAGGGTCATAATGGACCCCTCGTGTTCGTTGCTCGCGGCAGTCCCGACACGGCCTCGTCCCATTAGCTTTGAGGGACTCAAGGGAAGCATCTCAAGGACCGAAGATTGATCCGCAAGGGTGTAAGATCCCCTGCCCATGAATACCTCTCGGATGTGATTCATCCTAAGAGAATATGTAGGAGAAGACCGTGAAGTTGCTCCCCTCAAAGAACTACCTAAAATGGCAGCTATGTCATCCTCTAGACTGTCTCTCCGGGAGGAAAAGCTATCCGATGTGGCATGGCGTACCCCTAGCGACAGTGAAGGAGTACAAACCGAGTTCCGGATAGAACTATGAGATGAGACGGATCCTCCTCGCCAGAAATGTGGGGGCATCATCTCCTCAAGTAAGTATTTTCTCATTTCTCTCGATTATTTGAAAATTGAAAAGGAAGAGGATTCGAAAGATAAAAACTAGCTAAAGTGAGCTTCTTTTTAGAGTAAATGCAAATATATTTGCTAAACACTTAGCACATATATATTCATCACCCTTTGATTAAACAACTAGACTTAATCCTCCATTATCTAAAGTGAGGGGCACATGTCATTAAAATGCTGCTACTTAAGGAGGACACATACTTAATATTGCCATGCAGGCTGACACCTCCTACTTAGAGACAAACTTGATCAGCAAAACTAAAGTTTTATCCTCATCTCTCTTAATTCAGTTTAAGTTATAGAAATAATTAGAGTATTTGTAAATGATAAGATTAAACGAGGCAAGGAGCGAAAGACAAAAATTAAGAAAAATATGATAATTGTTTATTCACTCGAAAGCCGAGAAGTTCTCGGAAAACGAAAGACATTAGCAAAAGAAAGAGATAGAGTGCGAAAAAAAAGTTACAATTAAGAAAATAAAAGCCCTAGACTATGCCTCCGTGGTTGATGGATGCGGGGCGGGGTACGAAGGGGCCGTCGCCTCGGTAGAAGTACTCATCGGAGCCAGACGAGAGATCGGTGAAAATACCCCTTCGGAGCCATTGGGCCTCAGACTCGGGCTACTTGTTGAATGCATTGGAGAGGGAGCAGGAGAATCCCGAGGAGACAATAAGCCACTAAATTGTCATGACCCTGAGTACGGCGTCGTTCGCAAAAGTCACGAGGAAGTTGCAACACACACGCGTCATGATCCGGAAGGCCGCGCATTAGAAGAATTAGTTATCAAGTCGTGTTTTCTGTTAACGTCTTTTGCACCAGTTCATTTAAGTCGGTTATCGTATTTAGTCATGTAGTTGAAATTTTCTATATATGTAACATTTTCAATCATTAGTGAAATATCAGAAAAAGTTAAACAATTCTCCTCTCTCTCAATTTCTCTTTCTCCCTCTTTCTCTGTTATCTTCTTCATTCTCCTTTATCTTTATTTTCTGCACTAAAAATATAAAATACCAAAAAACATCTCCACCTTCATCTAATCTGAAAATGAGTTTCACGTATTCTTCCAACGAGATGCCGATTCATTACAATTGGTATCAGAGCAGTTCCGATCCCAGGGAATTGCTCAAAACCATTAGAAAACCCGTCTATATGGAGTATGAACGAACACTCGTGGTAACAATCTCGCAGATCGTATATCCAGTCGATGAGGACATGTTGGAAAATGTATTCGGTGTATATGGAGTGATAGAAAATATTGAAATACTCCAGGTGCATGAAGAATTTTGTGCGCTGTTACGTTATCAGTTTCCTTACAGCGCGAATGGTGCAGTACGACTACATGACCGCTACATTTTCGACGATGGAAATCTTTTAGATATTCAGTTCTTGTCGGAGAACTTCTCACTTAAAGGACACAAGTCAGCTTACAAATTAAGGTGTGAGGTGATCGAGACTCTGAAGGAGATGTCGAAAACAATCGATAAATATTTTGAGTCAGTGAACAAACCAGCTGCGTCGGCAAATGATTCAGCAAAGATATCTTCTTATATCGAGAAGACCACAGTGAACTATGAAGCATTCCCCTCAAAAGAAAAATGGAGTGATACTGCAACGAAAGAGATGGCACAAAGTGTGTCGCAGCTGTTTGAGGGGTTTCCTAAAAGGGAGGAAGTTGCATCAAAAGTGTTTGATGAAATATCTGAAAGGGAAGAAGTTGCAGTAAAGATGTTTGATGAAATACCTGAAAGGGAAGTAGTTTCAGCAAGGGTGTTTGATGAGATTTCTGCAAGAGCCTTTAACAAAGAAGATGACAATCTGTTCAACCACCACATGTTTGGCGAAATGCCTACGAAAGAGACAATGATGTTCAATGGAAGTTCGATGGAAGTGTTCCAGAATATGGACGTAGAATCAATTGATCTCCGAATGCTTGAGCAAATGTCTATGAAGGAAATGAAAAATGCAAACTCACTGAACAACTTTATTTGTGATAAGCTTGAGGATAAACAGAAAATCACCTTAGAAGGTCGAAGTGGCACTACCTATGGGCTTTCTCCATTTGAAATGAATGATGCAGCAAATGAAAATAATGGTGCATTTGAGGAAAGTGTGAACCGATGCAACAAAGGTAAGATTCCCTGTTGCTACATACAAGATGAAGTAGTTGTGAACTTATTTGATCCAGGTGGATATAGTGTGGTTAAAGGGAAACTCATATTATTAGCTCTTATGAAGTTTAAGGCAGTACTTGTTCAAATTAGTGATGCGCACTGCAATTTTCTAAGAGAGATGGATATGTCATGGTCGTACCATATTCACAAGTTTGGGAGGATTGCTGAAAATTCGAGCATAACTATTGCGGATTTGAGAAATATTAATTTGATTGGCAAAATGCTTATCATGGGTATTAAACATGTTTATGCCAATTTTGTCGAAGTACAACACTGGAGGAGAATTAGGAGGCCTGATGCAGAAAATGAATTCCTGACTTTCTTAGTTTATAATACTCTATGCGACTTTCTACATGATTTTGATCTGATGTTGCTTAAAGGGGACATCTTATGTGATTTTCTACATGATTTTCACCTGCTGTTGCTTGAAGGGGACATTTTATGTCTAATTGATTCTCCTGCCAGTGGTGTATATCTCCTTGTGCCTCTTTTGCGCAAAGAAATTCTGTCTGTATCACTAAAAGGAGCAGAGATTGTGCTTGTTCAAATTATGGACAATATAATTTCAAGGAGAAACTACATGCTTAAGAGTTTTGTTGGATCTTTGTATTGGAAAATTCGCACAAGTCGGTCATCCACAACTCATTATGAAACTGATGTGCTTTTCATGCGTATGTTGTACAAATGGCTTTCTTTTGAAGGAGACAGAAGTAAAGTAGATATCCATGGCTACATTCTGGAGTACCTAAATAAGAGCAAGGACAATGTTGTTAGGAGATTCACGACTTTGGATGAAATATTTGATTCTGGAAATGAAATAAAGGAAAGACAGAGATTCATGACTTTGGATGAAATATTAGATTCTGGAAATGAAAAAAGACATGGATTCATGACTTTGGATGGAATTATCTGGGCATTGGGATTGTCCTGGGCAAGCATAAGAGAAACTCCCGGATTTGTTTCATTGACAGCGTCTTTTTTCGGCTATTTATCATGCCAACTGAATTTGTTTTGCTTATGCATCCTAGGTTCATGCGGCAACTGGTTTTTCAGCATTTTGCTATTCTTTGAACTGATATTGACATTCACTTCATGGAAGACTTTCCTGGAAAAGTTTCATTACATACCAACTAAAAATACAAGGATGACAACACTGTTGGAAGTCAAAAAAGAAACCGGAGTTCTCAAGCTCAAAGCATGGAAGATGAAAGGGGTAGAATGGATTAAATATCTTCATGATTCACCATTTACCCGAGCTATCTACTGGTGTGTTAAAGTTCTGTCGTGGTACCCTTCGATCTTGCGATCCTTGAGGACAAGGATCAATTCAACACGGGGGAAATGTCATGACCCTGAGTACGACGTCGTTCGCAAAAGTCACGAGGAAGTTGCAACACACATGCGTCATGATCCGGAAGGCCGCGCATTAGAAGAATTAGTTATCAAGTCGTGTTTTCTGTTAACGTCTTTTGCACCAGTTCATTTAAGTCGGTTATCGTATTTAGTCATGTAGTTGAAATTTTCTATATATGTAACATTTTCAATCATTAGTGAAATATCAAAAAAAGTTAAACAATTCTCCTCTCTCTCAATTTCTCTTTCTCCCTATTTCTCTGTTATCTTCTTCATTCTCCTTTATCTTTATTTTCTGCACTAAAAATATAAAATACCAAAAAACATCTCCACCTTCATCTAATCTGAAAATGAGTTTCACGTATTCTTCCAACGAGATGCCGATTCATTACATAAATCTCCCCACGAGGACGCGACAATCCTCGGAAGAGGGCCTCTCCAGCTTACGAAGGTCAAAGGACTTGGAGAAGTCCATGTACGACTGCAATAGTGACTTCTCCAGTCTAGCACACTCCAGATAACCCCACAACATATGGCCTGTTAAAAGTTCTTGGGGGCGGCCTATCAGAAGCTTCCGAGTGCTGTCTGGAGATCTCTTGTTGAGCAAACTGGACCGCCGCGTCAATCTTAGCCTGCACCTCTTCGAGAGAAAGGAATCTCGCCAACTTCTCCTCGGTCGACTCAGCCCGATCGGTGAGCTGGCCCAACAACCCTTGGAGCTCCCTTTCCTTGGCTAACCCCTCGGTTTTCTCCCTCTCAAGAGCAGCCATCTGGACCCTAAGAGTCTCCTTGGACTCTTTCTTCTCTTTCTCCAGAAGGGTAACCCGTTCTTTGGCAGCCTTCTCGGATGCTTCCAACCGCTCGAATACAGACTTCGCCCGCCCCAACAGGAAGCGCAAACTCTCGCTCTCCTTCTGAGCCTCTTGCAAGAGAAAGTCGAGATCCGAAATCCTTGTGTTGAGTATGTCCTCCCTCGTCTGACTCTCTTTGTCCTTGGAGAGAAGGGATGCCACTTGCACTCGAAGAAGTTTCATTTCTTCCCCCTCCTTATGATACCCCTGCTCTACCGCCCCCCGCTGCGTCCCGAATTTTCCCGACCTATGAAAAGGAAAGAAAATGCGTAAGAGTCTAAAACCGATTACCTAAAAGAATGATGGACATAAATAAAGAAGAGAAGAGGCAAAACTTACCATAAGAGCCATCCAGTTAAGGGTCGTATGCATAAAATGAAACCCATCAGCAGGGGTTGCATTCGAAGAAGCAAAGAACCGCAAAATCTCCTGGAAAGCTCCCTCCAGAACTTGCATCGAGGGCAAATCTCCCAGATTAGGAGGAGCCAGTGGAGTCTGAAAGGTGAGTCCCCTCGGAGAAAGTGTGACGGGTACGTGACTCCTCAGAGGAAGGGTCCCCGGAGTTGGCGTCACCACATCCGAGTCGGTAAATACCGCCCGATGACCTCCAACAACTGTAGACGGGCCCGCCTCCCCAACCAATGAACTCAGTATCTTCACCTTCACATCCCTGTCGTCAGACGATGGGTCAAACTCCTCGTGAATGTCCTCGGAGTCACCCAACGAAGCCTCCAAAGCGGAATTGAGAAACTGCGCCAAAAACTCCTCCTCTGCAAAGACAATATGTGTAAGTAAATAAGAGAGAATGAACCTAGAAAAATCCTAGAACAAGAATTAGGCGGAAAAGAAAGAGGTAAGTACAGAATGCTTACATAGAGGAGAAGACTCTTCTACCATCGGAGCCTTTCTCTTATCCACGATATCTGCACCGAAAACGAAGACCTTAGTATATGAACAAACTCCATAAATAGTTTAGAAAATCTTATTAAAGACCAACAAAAACTCACCGAGGGGAGCAGGCTCGGACACTGCCTTATCCGAGAACTCATGAACTATCAGAGACATGGGCAAAGGAACCTCGACTTCACGAGGAAAGGCAGGAGATGGATCCCTAGAAGATGAGACCACCAACTCCGCGGTCTCCTGGGTAGAATCTTCTCCACTAGTCCTCAGAGAGATCTCTTCTTCTGAAGCCCTTGGAGAACTTTCCGTATCGGATCCAAGAACCGGCACCAGAGCTAAGGCTGAGTAGGGACCCACCTGACGTAGTGGAACCACATTTTGGATCACCCCCGCAACATCTATGTACAAGGGTGCATGGTCCTCGTAAGTTCCCCTGCCTCCGGGCCCATGTGCGCGCCTTCGGGAGCATTAACCTCCCCCTTCTCCTCATGATCACCCTCCTCCGGAGCGTTGGAAATACCGCTCGGAACGGGTTCCACGAGACCCGACTGCGAATAGTAATTCGCTAAAACATCCCCTGCACCACCTGAGAACCAACAAGCATAATTATAACCTATTCCTAAATAAAGAGAAAAGACGAGAACAAAGACAAGGTACTTACTGAAAAGAGTTAGGGCCTTAGAAGAAATGGAAAGTGGCTTCTCAACAACATCGTCGGTAAAAACCACGTGATGAAGTCCGGACGTCTCGAACAGCATCAATAAGTCCTCCGACTCCATCAAAAACTGCTGAGAAATCACCGGAGACAAAACTATCTCCTGATCCATGGTGCGCACGGGAGCCACACCTTCTCTCTAGTCAAAAGACATGCCCCATTTGCCTTGTGCGGGCTGCACGAAGAAGCACCTGTTCTTCCAGAGACTGTGCGAGCTGATTGACCCGTCTAGTATCCTCTTCGTGGAATTTTTGGTGTTGTCCCGGTGGCGAACGTGGTAGAAAGGAAACCCACTGGGTGAAATTACCACGTCAAATATGGAGAAGAAGTGGTACACCCCACACTCCAATCCATTCACCTAACACCAGAAGACGTAAATGCAAAGAGCGGCAAACCCATTCAGAACCATTTGACTCGGACTAATATTGCACGCCTTGAATACTTCACAGAAGAAGGGAGGCATGAATGAACGCCACCCATACTTCACTTGAGCAAAATAGACAGTGACCATTCCCTGAGGCGGGTGGCATGCCCTCTCATACTTCGTCAGAATCTGGAACACCATGTTCTTCTGGAAAGCCCCAGTTGAGGTGAACAGCTCCAATACCTGCTCACGAGTAGCAATACTATGGATCTTCTCGATTTTTACGAAGTCGCGAGTAGAAGCCTTCTTCCATTTGGGAACCCTAGCTTTTTTAGAAGAGGCAGCGCCGCCCTCGACAACAGTGGAAGTCTCACCCTTTAGTTTACGGGTGATTACCCCCGTCGGAGCACCCCCATACCCGCCAGAGAATCAACAGGAGCAGTAACTCTAGAGGTAGTGGAAGCAGCAATGGGATCAGCGTTGATGGAAGAAGCCATTTGTGCGATAACAAAGAAGAAGTGTTTCTCCAAGAAGTAAAAGAGAATAAGTACGCGTAAATTTACTGAAAGATTGAAATACGAGAGGAGAAGAAGAAGAGAAGAAAAAGCTTTTTTTGCTCTGAAGAGAATTTATCGCAAGAAAAGTTGTGAAAGTGAGGACAGGGGTGAATAGTTCTCCTATTTATAGAAGGAAATGTGACAACGGTCACAAGTCTTTAAAACGTGGAGCATGTTTAAAGCTCCACGTATCTCCCGCACTCACGTGCCACGCTGTTACAAATCTGACCGTTGCCAACGGTCAGATATTTTGAACTTTGAAACCGGTCAACGGCTACCTGCAACATACGCTCCGAAACCTCCGCGTGCGTTAGGACAGTACCCAAAGGGCAATCAGGTAAATTTCCGATGATCCATTTTTAAATAATTATAAATATATGGATACTCCCTCGGAAAAGACCAAAAATAAGTACATCGAAGGAAAAAACTCGGACTAACCCCTCACCTCACCAAGGACACGAAATAAAATTTCCCTTGCCTCTACGAAGGCGATCGAAATTTGGGGAGGCTAGTGTTAATCGGAAAAAATAAATATGAGATTAAGAGGAACATTAGTCCTAAATATAGGAACTAATATATGGACAATACTATTGTCACGAGTACTTCCGATGAGATGTACCCACTCCCAATGAGGAGGCCCCTCAGATGTTACCACACCCCTCGGTCACTGAACCAAAGCAGTGCGAAGGAACATCCGAGGAGACACCTAAGCGTCCCTTGGAAAGTCAATGATGAATAAAAAAGAGATATCAACGCGACATCGGAAAAAGAGTAAACCCCGATGGATCCGCGCGACTCTGATATTAATCAATGCACCAAGAGGGACCACAACGGACCCCGAGTCCCATAATCTTGCGAGAACACTTCCTTGCTGAACACTCCTCAACATAAACTGCCCTCAGAACATCACTCCGAAGACCAAATCTAAGAACAAAGCCAAATCTAAGTACAAAAGCCACTGGAAGGCCCTCTACGAGGACTTAGGGAAGAAAGTACCACTTTACGAAGGCCAAGTCAAGCCCTCGGAGATCAAATCAAGCCCTTAGAGACCAAGTCAAGCCCTCGGAGACGAAGTCCAGCCCGCGGAGAACAATTCAAAACCCTCGGAGACCATGCCAAAACCTCGAAGCCCAAGTCAAAAGCAAAAACACCCCGGAGAACATATACAGACACCCCTACACCAAGATAAACCCTTATTGAAGCAACAACACCACCCGAAGAAGGTCCTAACTGGTCCATCAAGTCACTACCAAATGTAGCCCCCCTCGGAAAATAGCATCCCGAAGAACAACCCCTCAGAAATCCCCGGAGCCATCGGAAGAAGCAAAGATCAGCTTAGTCAGCATCTAGTAGACTAAAGATATACCTTATCTTATCTTTTTACACTTTTACGCATATTGCGACACCTGTACCCTACTAAAACACATGCATAACGACACCTGTCCCTAACAAACTCTATATAAAGGGAGGTGATCGATTGAAGAAAGATAACTTCAGACACACACACACAGTCACATACAAACAAAATTGAGGAGTGAAGTTCAGTAAATAAAGGAAGGAATATTCTCGTATCTTTTGTTCTCCTTTATAAAACCATCGCTTTTGAATCACGAGCAGGGCGTTCCAACCCAAAAATAAATCCGTTAAATAGGAAATAATATCAAACCTGTTAACACCATGAATAACATCTTTCATGCTGAAAGTGCAGGTATTCTGTCAATGTTAGTTTAACATTGAAAGTGCAGGTATTCTGTCAATGTTAGTTTAACATTGAGAAGTCAATGTTAGAGTAACATTGCTGGAGTAGAATCCGATTTACAATCTTGATTATATTCTTTATTATTGTTTTGCCTTATTCATTTAACTAACTGAGTTCCACAGTTGTAGTTGTCTTTGATTATTATTCAGGAAACAAACTTGTCATAGGTTAGACGCTCAAGTTCCCAAGAAGGAAAGTTTCCTTAATTACGCAAACCACTCTACAAGGAAAGATGAGTTCGAGTGGAACTAGGAATGCTTTCCAAGATCAAGTCCTGATTTGAAGAAGGAGGCTTTCCCTAGTTAGGTCTCTAACGAAGGAACTATTATTCAAGAAGGACTGCGAGAACAAAGAAGAAGAGTTCAAGAAGGAAACAAGGAGAATTACCAACCGTGTACAATACACCTTGAAGTCGAAGATCAAGAACCTATATATAGGTGTGAAGTACATCAAGACAAACACGAGACAAGAGCCAATCAATCTGAGAGATTAATTTACAGTTGTTGAGCGTTGTCTTGCTTTAACAAAGTTTGTGAATTGTTAGAATAGATCTAAGAGTGAGGAGTTGTTAGAGATAGACGAAGCAATTCTTGTGTGATTTGCTTAGTTCAATCAATTTAAGAGTGAGGAGCTTGAGAATTGAGAGAACGACTTTTGTTAAAACCTTAACGGGTTATTTTGCCTAAGGCTCGGAAGTTAATATAATTCTATATTTACTTCTTAAACTTGGTGTTTGTTTATTCCGCTGCACTAGTATTCTGGTCTGTTGTTAAAGTAACATCGCTGAGTTAACAACGTACAAATCTGCTGTTAACTCTCCAGTGTTAAGCTAACAATAACAACGTATCAACATGATCCACAATTTCAATTGGTATCAGAGCCAAGCACCAACTTCACCGGTGTTTGGCGTTGATACGACAAGATGGACAACTCCAACCCCAATACCAGCAGGTTGCCTGTATTAGAGGGTCCCAACAACTATGCCTACTGAAAGATCAGGCTCAGAGTCCACATCAAATCCATCCACCTAAGAGCTTGGGACGCAGTACTAGAAGGCTACACCATCCCCTACTTGCCAAGAGATGGAGATGCTGATCTGGTACCTAAGCGAAGAGGACAATGGACAGCCAACGAAATTGCTCTCTACAACTTCAATGAAAAGGCTCTCAATGCTATTTTTAGCTGGGTAGGTAATCACATGTTCAAACTTATTCAAACTTGTTCTACTGCTAAAGTTGTATGGGAAGTTCTTGAATTACATTGTGAGGGTGATGTGGCTGTGAGGGACTCTAAATATAGAAAACTTTTGAGGGACTTTGAGAAGATAGAGATGGGTGAGGATGAAAGCATTGATAACTATTTTGAGAAACTTCTAGATATTGCTAATCAGTGTCAAAACTTAGGTTTTATCATCCCAAATCAAACCATGGTCTATAAAGCTTTTAGAACATTATCTTCCAAGTTTACTGTCAAAAGAATGGCTATGAATGAGTCTAGAGATCTTGCCAATATGGACTTTTAAACATTAATGAACACTCTAAAAGAATTTGAACTAGAATTCCTAGGAAAGTCCAGTAAAGAACGTGTTTTAGCCTTACTAGGTACTAGCTCAGATTCTACAGGGAGTGATGAGGATGAATATGAGTTGATCTCTTCTAACTATGGTAACATCACTAGGAAGTTTAGTAAATTAGGTTACAAAGATAAAAATAAAGAAAAACAACCCAGTAATGCTTCCCTTGTTTATAAGAAACTGCCCCCAAAGTTCGTAAAATACATGGCATCTAAGAGCATGCCTCAAGATGCTGAGAAATTGAAAGATGTCCAGTGTTATGAATATTGTCACTTTAAACATAAATGTGCTAACACCCTCAGAACAAGAGGGAATTCTCATTGGGTTTGTGTAGATGACTTTAATGAAGCTGACTTCGAATCTGGAACAAGTGCTGATGAACAATCAGAGGAAATCAACACTGCTGCGCTCTGCACTCGGATCATCTGGTCAGGAGAAGACTCCAGAAACTGCCAAGAATCTCAATGTTACTCCAACATTAGAGAACCAACAGCAAAGTAGGAGATCTTCTTTGGAGACTGGAACAACAATGATACACAGGTTAAACATGACACACTCTCTGATTGTGATGATACTAACTTTGGTTGTTTTCATGGCTCAGTTGATCTTGAAGAGGAGTACTTCAATGAAGATGAGATGTCCCAGGAGGAAATTCTTGATGACCTACATACAACATTTCTCAGACTTGAGAGAGAGAATGTCATACTCATGAAGAGAAATAAAGCACAGAAGCATGACATTGAATGTTTGAAGAACATGTTGAAACTCTATGAAAGAGATCTTGACAAAGCTGAAGCTGAGTTGAAAGAGGTAAAGGAGAAACTCAAAAAGGATTCACAGATCATAGCCAAATGGAATGGAGGTACTTCTAAACTTGATGAGGTACTGAGCATGAGTAACTCAGGTACATGTGGTCTGGGATTTGTTGAGAAACCTTCCTCTTCAAATGTTAATTCTTCCTATTTAAATACAAGCTTTGTTAAAGAGTCTGATAATATGAGTTCTGGAACCATTAACACTGTAAAAAGTAAACCTACCTTTATCTACCAGTACTGTTTTCAACCAGGCCACATTAAACCATTCTGTTGAAAGTTCATAAAAGAATGTGGTAAGAAAACAACCTATGTGTCCAATATTAATTCTATGACAAGTTCTGATGTTAGACTAACATTAGGTGCATGACAGAAAAGTAGGACTTGGGTAGAAAAAGCTAAAACCCCTAAGATTAAAGTTGTATGCAATGTTGTTTTCTCTGCTGTGTACTCTAACCTTTCAGGTAAATGGTACTTCAATAGTGGATGCTCAAGACACATGACAGGCATCAAAGAGAATCTTAAGTAAATGATACATTTGAGTGCTGGAACAGTGACATATGAAGAAGGCACCAAAGGAAAAATCATTGGCAAGGGGACACTAGATGTTGATGGATTCCCACCCTTGAAGGATGTGTTGTTGGTAGATGGGTTAAAGGCAAATCTAATCAGTATCAGTCAGCTGTGTGATGATGACTTACTGGTTACATTTGACAAGGTATCTTGTGATATTTATGATAGTGACAATGTTCTTGTGATGACAGGTACTAGATCCAAAGATAACTGCTACCTAGCCCAAGAGGAAGCAGAATGTTTCCATGCCAAGATAGATGAGGCTTCTATATGGCATAGGAAACTTGGACATGTTCACTACAGAAACCTTGAGAAATTACAGAAAGTTGATGTTGTAAGAGACTTACCAAAGCTGTCTTGTCCAGGTAAGCTTGTGTGTGGTGATTGCCTCAAGGGTAAGCAAACCAGAACAGTTCATACACCTCTACAGGTACAGAATGCTAACCCTAGATCTAGTAGGTGTTTTGAATTGCTGCACATGGACTTAATGGGTCCAATTAAGGTAAGTAGTCTCAGTGGGAAGAAATATGCCTTTGTGATTGTAGATGACTTCTCTAGATACACTTTGGTAAAATTTCTTAAAGAAAAGTCAGTAGCTTTTGATCAGTTCAAAATTCTTTGTGCTAGTATTAAAAACTTGTATGTCTCCATTGTGACTAAGATTAAGTCTGATCATGGTAAAGAATTTGAAAATGCTAGTTTTGATAACTACTGCAATGCTAAAGGTATTTTCCATGAATACTCAGCTCCTAAGACTCCTCAGCAGAATGGGATCGCTGAGAGAAAGAACATGGCTCTTCAAGAGATGGCCAGAGTTATGCTCAATGCTAAAGATTTATCCAAAAGACTCTGGGCTGAAGCCTTAAATACTGCTTATCACATTAGTAACATGGTGTATCTTAGACCTGGAACTAACATGACTCCATATGAACTCTTGAAGGGTGTAAAACCAAATGTTGCATATTTTCATGAATTTGGATGTGATTGTTATCTACTTAAGGACAGGGATTATCTGAGTAAATTTGATTCTAAAAGTGAAAAATGCATCTTTGTAGGATACTCAGCCAATAGTACTTCCTTTAGAGTCTACAATCTTAGATTGAAGACAATTCAGGAATCAGTGAATGTTGTGTTTGATGATTTCACTCTTGATACAGGTACTGGTGACATCCTAGTTCCCAATGTTGAACCAACAGTGGAAACCGAGAATGTTACTCCTGACAATGTTACACCAACATTGGAACTGGAAGCTGGAAACACTAAACAGGAGTCAGGGAACGATGTTAGACTAACACCAGCAAGATCAGATGTTAGACTAACAGCAGAGGATTCTGACTCAGAACATGAAGGTGCCTCTGAACCTAGAAGAGACCCCCCAGCTAGGATTCAGAAAGACCATCCAGCATCCCATGTAATAGGTGAACTCACTGAACGGGTAAGGACACGCAACAGAGAAAGACTTGACTACAGAGATATGGTTAAACTGTGTGTCTGTATGAACTTCACTTGTACTGTTGATAATGCCTCTTGTTTTGTCTCCACCATAGAACCTAAGAATGTGAATGAAGCTCTTCTAGATAACTTCTAGATTAATGCCATGCAGGATGAACTATTACAGTTTACTAAGAACAATGTCTGGATAATTGTACCTAGACCACCTAATGTGAATGTAATAGGGACTAAGTGGATATTTAAGAACAAGAGTAATGAGGAAGGAGTCATAGTTAGGAACAAAGCTAGACTAGTTGCTTAGGGGTACACTCAGGTAGAGGGTGTAGATTTTGATGAGACATTTGCTCTAGTGGCTAGGACTGAATCTATTAGGTTACTTCTAGCTATAGCATGCAATCTTAAGATAAAACTATACCAAATGGATGTAAAGGGTGCATTTTTTAATGGGCTGATTGATAAGGAAGTATATGTTGAACAGCCTAAGGGATTCACATATCCTAAGTATCCAAACCATGTGTACAAGCTTGAAAATGCACTCTATGGTCTTAAACAAGAACCTAGAGCATGGTATGAAAGGCTTACAAAATTCCTATTAAGTCTTGGTTTTGTTAGAGGTGAGAGAGATAGAATACTGTTTGTCTTGAAGAAAGATTCTCATGTCTGTATAGCTCAAATATATGTAGATGATATTGTTTTTGGTTCAACTAACAATTCTATTCTAGAAAAATTTGTTGAATCAATGACATGGCAGTTTGAGATGAGTATGATGGGAGAATTAACTTTCTTTCTTGGTCTTCAAGTAAAACAAACAGGTAATGGGATTTTCCTAAGTCAGGAAAAGTATGCAAAAAATTTGGTGAAAAGGTTTGAATTGGTAGATTCAAAGCCTTGCAAGACTCCCATGTCTTCATCAGTGAAGATATCCAAGGATGTTAATGGTGCCAATGTTGATCCAACATTGTACCGTTCAATGATAGGAAGCTTACTCTACTTTTCTGCTTCAAGGCTTGACATAATGTTCTCTGTTTGTGTTTGTGCTAGGTACCAGGCATGCCTAAAGCAGTCACATCTGATTGCTGTGAAGAGAATACTTAGATACATTTCTGGCACCTTGGCCCTTGGTATATGGTATTCCTATGACACTAACACAAATCTTGTAGGTTTTAGTGACTCAGACTGGGCATGCGACACTGATGACAGGAAGTCTACAAGTGGAGGATGTTTTTATCTGGGGAACAACTTGGTCTCATGGTACAGTAGAAAGCAAAACTGTGTGTCACTCTCCACTGCTGAATCTGAATACATAGCAGCAGGCAGTTGTGTCACTCAGTTAGTATGGCTTAAACACATGCTACTGGATTATGGGTTAGACAGTGATACCTTACTTATGTTTTGTGATAATCTCAGTGCTATAAGCATCTCTAAGAACCCTGTGCAACATTCCAGAACTAAACATATTGATATAAGGCATCACTTTCTCAGAAACATGGTAGAAGATAAGCTCATTGACATTGAACACATTGAAACTAACAATCAGCTTGCTGATATGTTCACTAAACCCTTAGATTCTGAGAGGTTCTTCAGTTTGAGGAATTCTCTTGGCATGTGCATCGTCTAGGGATGTTAGTTCACCAGTGTTGACATAACACCACTGTCTAGCACTGGTTATTGGTTGTGATGTATCTGTAATTCTTTTCGTTTCCTTTCTGCATTCTTCTTTCTTGCATATTACATCTTTGTTAGAGATTCAGTTGGGTTGTGTGGTTAACTGTATGAATAGCTGAGCTGACTGGTGGACAAGTACACATCAAAGGGTTTGTATAATTAAGAACTCTGTTGTTTGTCTGTGAATGTTAACCTAATATATGGGAGAAGCTGAGGTACACAGAGCTCATTACTCTGATGTTATTCAGTTGTGACTTATCCATGTTAGGTTAGGCAAAGCATGAAGAGAAGCTGGGGTACATGATGTTGAGAGCTTCATTGTTATTCAGTTGTGCTTATTTTTGTGTTTTTGTCTATGGCCAAGGTTATGCATGAGAGTGAGCCTTACTACTCGGGTGCTTTGAAGTTTCGACTGCTTGCATTCAGTAGCATTTTTCACTTGGTATTTCTTTTGTAAACAGGTTGGAAAACAAGTATGCATGAGGGGTTGGGGTGGAGAAGTATATGATAAATGTATTGTCTTCATTCAGTTCCTTTGTACTTGCCTAATATGTGGCTGATGGTTAAGTTGCTGGGGTGTGTGGGGTCTTGTGCTGCCCACATTCAGTGATGAAACTATCCTTTTACATTCACTAGTTTTTGTTCAAAAGGGTTCATGATAATAAAAGATAAATTGATTTGTCCTGATCCCAGTCAGTAAAGTTGTTTGTACTTGGCTACCATCTCCCAATGTTAATCTAACATTGTTGCATTCTTTCTAGTTCTGTATTCTTTTTTCCTTGTGTCGGTTTGGGCTTAGGAGGAGTAGTAATCCTAGGAATCATGTGTTGAGGCATACTTTGTGGGTGACTCACTGCAGGTAAAACACTATGTTATGTGATCTTCCAGGCTATGGGAACATCTTTTCCCTGGATATGTATATCCACTCTGTGTTTTTCTGTTGGATGTGTTACTTGCTCTTACTGATGATCTGAATTTGTGTCTTTGTACCTATGTACTTGGGTGAGGGTTCAGATCAGTATACAGGAATATCTCACGCTCTCACATGATGGTGCCTTGGATGAAGCCCTGCACCTACAACTTCCTTCTCCGATGTTAACTTACCAATGTTAGTCCAACATTGAAACATTGTAACTTATAAGTTTTCAGGTTTGGAGACCGCTCTGGTTACGTGTTAATCTAACACTGACACGTGGTAAGATGAACATGGGTATGATCGTGTGACAGTGGTCCGATTATGTTGGTATCATGTTACAACACCACTATCTCTATTCTTCAGCTTATTAATTGTATAATTTTCCCTAATCCTTTCTCACTACTTACGCGCTCAAAATTTTTGCAAAATCAACTCTCTCTGCAAATCGATTTTTTTTGTTTTTCTTCTCTAAATCACTATAACAATGGTCCGCAAGTCTTCCATTGACACTCTTGCAGCTGCTGCCGAACAGATGGAGCAACCACGACGACGTAGGACCAGAAGTGCAACCGCTGAAGCCATTACCGCCGCCACTCCGAAGAGGAAATCCACCTATCAACGGCGCAAGGGCAAGAAAGCCGCAAAAGGTGATGTTGATTCAACATCAAAAACTTTTGCGCAAATCTCCACTCCCACCAACCCTGAAAACGAGGTAATGATGGCTAACCCTACTCTGGATATGCCTGCTACTACTGTTGTTGGTATTGAGGGGGAGAAAGAGGCCCCTGTTGTTGTGGGTGAGTCTGAGGTTGTGCATGAGGTCCCTGAGGGTAATGTTAGGGATGAATCTGTGGTTGTTACTGAGGAAGGTGAAAACGTTGATGTGAATGTGGAGTCGTCTGAGGCTGATAATGCTGCTGCTGATGAGATGGAGACCCTTCTTGAGGAGGATGATCAGGTTGAGGAGACTGTTGTTGAGGGGGTTACTACTGAGGGTAACCAAGATGTTGATGATGAGGGTGACAATCAACCTGAAGAGGTTGAGAGAGAAGAAGAAGAAGAGAGCCTAACTCTCTCTGCCTTAGCTACTGCTGCTAAGAAAAGAAAGGGAAAGCAGGTGATGGTTGAAGCTTCTGAGTCTGAGTCAGAAGAAGAAAAAGATGAGGAAGAGGATAACGAGGAAGAAGAATATGAGGAGGAAGTTGAGGAAGAAGACCTACATGTAGGTGATGACCCTGCTGATGTTACTCCAACATCAGGCAGTGATGAGTACTTTGATGTGCTTGATGAGAAGTACCGCAAAAAGCCTTACTCCAGCTTTTATGTGTCTGATGAGGCAGAAGAACAATGGGAGGCTTATCAAGCCAGGGTTATCCACATGGAGAGGAACATTGATGAGGAGATGTTCAAGGAAAATAGGTTGTTTGAGCTGCTTGAAGCTAGAGGAGTGTTGGGCTCTGTGATGAACCAGTCAACATATGTCCCTGATGTGATCAGAGAATTCTACATGAACCTCTCTCAATGGGTGTCCCACCAGGACTCTCCCAAGTTTGGCAAAGCTTGGGTAAGGATGAAGTTCTATGACATCAGCCCCTCTGTGATCAATGAGGCTTGGGGACTTCCTGATCCTAAAGAGACAGAGGATCCTAGCATGGATGAGGTGATCACTGACCTCACTGGTGGACTCACAAGGAAATGGAATGACAGTTTTCCTACTATAAGGCTGACTTCCTTGACTGTTGTACTTCACAAGCTCTCTACCCTAAACTGGTTGCCCTCTTCAAACACCACTGTTATGACAAAAGAATCTGCAAAGCTGGTGTGCAAACTGAAGAATGGGCTGAGTGTGAACATAGGGGAGAAGGTTCTGAGGCACATGAGGGAAGTCACAACCAATGCAAAGGGAATCATTCCATATCCCTCTCTGATATCCAGCATTCTGGTTAAGCAAGGCTTCAAGACCAAGAAGACAGAAGGCTGGATCAAGAACAAGGGCAAGATGATCATTACCAGGAGCTACTTCACTCAGGTCAGGATTCAAGATCTACCATGGAATCCCAATGATGCAGCTGGTCCAAGCAGGAAGAAGAAGAAAAAGACCCACAAGTTTGCTACTTCTTCAGTCCCTGTGGCTAGTGGTGACAGTTGTTCTGTCATTGCTGATGCTTTTGTGGAGGAGACCCTGGTGTGGCTGGACAGAGAGTATAAAAATACCCAGAGAGAGATAGCAGACAAGCAAGTGAGATTGCAAGAGATAGACAACCCCATGAAGCATTTGAGGGATCTGCCTTCCTCACAAAAAGGGGGAGAATGATCAAATTTCAAAAATTTCCGAGTTCTGTTATGTTTCTGTCAGTATGAACAATTATATTTTCTTTGTTTGTTTTCGGTTTCATCAAGATGTATGTTTCTTGCTACTTAATATGGTCTGTAATTAAGTATTCTATCTTGTTGCTTACTGCTTCTGCTTATGATCATTGAACTTTGGATACAAAGTACTAACTCTGTTTTGCAGGTGTTAACTGTTCTCTGATGTTAAAATAAGATTGAGATGTTCAATGTTAGAACATCTGTCTGGTTTCGATGTTAAGCTAACATTGACAAAGACAGATGTTATGAAAACATTGAAAGTATCAATGTTAGAATAACATTGAGTTGGTCCCTCCTTAATTACGCAAACCACTCTACAAGGAAAGATGAGTTCGAGTGGAACTAGGAATGCTTTCCAAGATCAAGTCCTGATTTGAAGAAGGAGGCTTTCCCTAGTTAGGTCTCTAACGAAAGAACTATTATTCAAGAAGGACTGCGAGAACAAAGAAGAAGAGTTCAAGAAGGAAACAAGGAGAATTACCAACCGTGTACAATACACCTTGAAGTCGAAGATCAAGAACCTATATATAGGTGTGAAGTACATCAAGACAAAAACGAGACAATAGCCAATCAATCCGAGAGATTAATTTACAGTTGTTGAGTGTTGTCTTGATTTAGCAAAGTCTGTGAATTGTTAGAATAGATCTAAGAGTGAGGAGCTGTTAGAGATAGACGAAGCAATTCTTGTGTGCTTTGCTTAGTTCAATCAATTTAAGAGTGAGGAGCTTGAGAATTGAGAGAACGACTTTTGTTAAAACCTTAACGGGTTATTTTGACTAAGGCTCGAAAGTTAATATAATTCTATATTTACTTCTTAAATGTGGTGTTTGTTTATTCCGCTGCACTAGTATTCTGGTATGTTGTTAAAGTAACATCGCTGAGTTAACAACGTACAAATCTGCTGTTAACTCTCCAGTGTTATGCTAACAATAACAACGTATCAACCCGATCCACAATTTCACATCCTAAACAACTTAATCTTGCTATAAAACATCTAGTTGACGGTCCTCTTGAGCCCACTTGTGTCAGCGCTGCTCTCAAGAATCCAAATTGGAGTGCGACCATGGTTGAAGAATATACAACTCTTATGAAGCATGGTACATGGCATCTTGTTCCTCGTCTGATTGGAATGAATAGAATTGGATCCAAATGGGTCTTTCGAATTAAGTGTCATCTTGACGACACAATTGCTAAGTACAAGTCTCGTCTTGTTGCTAAAGGCTTTCATCAACGTGAAGGCCTCGACTTGAAGGAGATGTCCAGTCCTGTTGTCAAGCCTGCCACGATTGTTTTCTTGCAGTTACGAACTCGTGGCCCATTCGTCAACTTGACGTGAGTAATACCTTTTTACATGGTGATCTTCTTGAGGATGTCTATGTGTCTCTACCCTTGGATTCTTAGACACTAGTTTTCTGTCGCGGGTCTATCATCTCAAGAAATTGATCTATGGCCTTAAGCAATCCCATCGTGCTTGGTATCTTGCGTTGAGTTATGCTCTTGGCTTTCTTGGCTTCTTGCAAACCAAATCTGATACTTCTCTCATTGTTTACTCTTTGGATTCAGATTTGATCTATGTCTTGGTATATGCCGATGATATTATTGTCACAGGTAATTGTCCCACTTTATTTGCGCCTCTTATTGCGCAATTGGGCTCCAACTTTGCTGTTAAGGACCTCGGTGAGTTATCCTACTTTCTTGGTGTTGAGGTTTTTTTCGTTGTCGTGAAGGCTTGTTCTTGTCTCAATACAAGTATATTTGTGACATTCTTGCTCGACATAAATGGATGGTGACAAGCCACTTGCCACACCCATGGCGTCCATCTTCTCGACCCTTACGTCTTCCTCCCTGACCAATGCCAAGGAGTATCAGAGTGAAATTGGGGCGCTTTAGTACCTTGCTCTTACCCACTCTGATATAGCTTTTGCCATCAATAGACTTGCACAACGAATGGCTGCTCTGATGGAGCTTGATTGGAGTGCTCTTAAGCGAGTCATTCGGTACTTGAAGCGTACCTTATCACATGGTCTTCTCTTGCATCGTGAAAAGTATGTCCGTCTTACTGCCTACTCTGATGGTGATCATACCTCTACGGTGTCTATTTCTGCCTATGTGGTGTTTCTTAGCACAAACCGATCGTGTGGTCCTCTCATTGCCAACGCGCGGTCTCACGTTCCTCTATAGAGTCCGAGTACATTGCCCTTGTTAATGTTGCTGCCGAGGTACGTTTGTTGCAACACTTGTGTCTTGAGTTGCATGTTCCTCTCCCTACACCACGAGTCCTCTATGACAATGTGGGAGCTACACGCCTTTCTATTCATCCAATGTTGCATTCCCGCATGAAGCATATCTCTATTGATCTTCACTTAGTTCGTGACCTTGTCAACAAAGGTTCTCTTAGAGTATCGTATGTTAACATTATTGACCAACTTGCGGATTTGCTCACTAAATCGCTTTCAAAATTTCTGTCACCGATGAGACGTCAATTTTACGGGGCATATAGAAATATTCCTTAGTATTTATGTTTAGGATATTTCTTTGTATGATTGATTAAGATATTTCCTTTTATTTGGTATATATCTTTTGAGATATTCCCTTGTATTCAGTTTAGGATATTCCCTCTTTTAAGAGTTATGTACATTGTATAAATACCACAAGTTGGATGAATAAAACCATTTCACTTATAATTCTTATAATCTAAGCCTCGACTAATCCAACATTTAACATGTCAATCGATCCGCCTACCCTTGACATGCGTAAGTGCAAAGCATGCGTTCATTAAATGAATTTACATGCCATAAAAGAGACTATGTCCAGGTCTATCAAAGATAGACAAGATGCACGCCACAAAGAGAATATGCTCTATAAATAGAGATCCAGTGATAATTTGTAATCATTTTCACCCAATTCTTCACATAGATAAGAGCAAGAATCAACTCCGAAACATACTTGTTCGCTCTTATATTAAAAAGACTTAATCACCCTCATAATCAGGCATTCTCACCCCTTTCGTAAAAATGACATATTTGTAGACTACATGAAAAGTATTTCGAGTCTCCAAATTAGTGCTTCGTGCTAATGTTGGATCATCAAGATGTTCGTTTGATTCTCGTAATTATTTAATAACTATTTTACATAATATCGCAAAAGCATTCATGAAATGGCAACAGAAAAAGACTCGTAAATAATGCAATATATATAATGCATGATCTATATTCCAATATATTATTATATATATGTACATAATAAAAAAATTCACCCGCGATATTATAAATATTGCCCTGAAAACTCTACATATATATATTTAACGTAAAGT
This sequence comes from Linaria vulgaris, assembly GCA_948329865.1. NCBI lineage: Eukaryota > Viridiplantae > Streptophyta > Magnoliopsida > Lamiales > Plantaginaceae > Linaria > Linaria vulgaris. Next base: position 19,512,253 of record OX415250.1, on the reverse strand, counting down.
TAAGGTCACAAATCTAAAAGACGAGAATATTTTTGTCAATTGATTGAAATATGATAATGAAGTATTTATTTTGCAGCCAACTGAATTGCAGTTTGGGGTAGTTGTCCGTTATTCGTGACCGGCCAATTAATATTTTTGCCTACTGGAACCTATCATGGAATAGCTAGCCCGTTATTAATTTTCATTTTAAATCCTTGATAAGAAACAGTCATAAGTTCTCGAGAACAACATTATTGTATAGAAAATTAAATAATCATTGGCCTGCATATATAAAAATAGTTTAGTTTATTCACAATTAAAAAAAAAGTTTAATTCATCTGACGAACTTTTATGATTTTGTTATTTACTGACCTAATAATATTTATAAGTCAATTAACTTTGAGTCTTTGACGATCGAGCTTAATAAATTAATAGTTTTCTATACTGTGTTTGGTTAACAATTGTCATATTATATATATATATATATATATCAATCAGTATAATTGAGCAATAAGATTCAAACTATAACTTTCCAGAAAAAGGTTTATAACGTTTTTGTCACCAAAACATACTACCTTGTAAAGAGTCTGCGATGACTGTGGCCAATAAATTCCTATTATTACAAAAGATTTTTAATATAAATAATAATTGATTAGTTTTTTTTTTTTGGACGAACATAATTGATTAGTTAAAATGCATATGTTGATTTTTTGCACAAGCTCTTTTTCTTTATTTTGCCTACCCATGTTGGAGAAAGCCATTATTTTCATGCCAGCTTATTGTTGCTGTTTTTTTTTTTTGATAAAAAAAAAATATATATATATATATATAATGAGTAAGCAAAGCGGTTTTGACCGCGCCGCGGGCAGTTGAGAAAACTAGGTTTTTACGAACACTAGCTAAAGTTTGGTGAATGCCAATAAAAAAATATAGATGATTACCTCTCTACCAGGGCTAAGTAACTGGGAATACTGATGCATATGAAGGTAAATATAATAAATACCGGGCCCACCATTGTAGTGAACAAGAAACCTAATTCTCGATGAATCCTTTGTTTGGTGCAAGGTATTTTATTATTTTTTGAAGTTTTTGGTGCAAGAAATGTTGAAATACACTTAATAGTATATTTGATGAGTAACTTGAAAACTATACCTCAAGTATAATTTATTCCTCCCATATATAATATTGCAATATCGTCATGTTTATATTTATTAAGCTATAATTGTCAGCCCCATCACCCTTGGTGTGGACCGTGGACAAATGAGACATCAGAAAATGTACCAGACAATAATCCGAAAAGAAAGTATATATATATATATATATATATACAATTTCCACCAACAATATTATTATGCACAACTGGGACACCATAATAAAAACTAAAATAAACCTTATCCTAGATTTACTTGCAATGCTTTCTTAAAAGCGACGGCTAACTATACAAAGAAGTAGAGGGAATTATTATTTATGGCATTTATCCTTGCCTAAAATTACTTTCAGCCTTTTTTTGGGGTCGACCTTTTTCTACCCTGTTAGTTTTCATTTTTCTTATAAAAATACAAAATTTCTCTTATTTGGGCTAAATAGATGATATGGCTACCCAGTCAATAAGTTGCTACGCCTAGTCAATAAGTTATCAAGCCACGCCATATTTTCAGCCTAAAAAACGTTTTTAGACTAATCCTTGTAATATTAAAAATTGTACTTGCACCCCATAATAAATTACACTTTGCACCCCAAAATATATATATATATATATACATATTAATTTTTTTATATCTATTACAATTTAGAAAAATTATAAAAGAACACAAAAAAAAATGAATTCATCATCTTTAATAAAATATATATATATATATATATATGTATCATCCTCTCTCTCTCTCTCTCTCATATATATATACAACTATTTTTAATATCTTTTACAATTTTTTTTATAATTTTAACAATTTATAAAAATTATTTAAATTATAAAAAACAAAAAACAAAGACAAAATACTTAAAGTACTGTTCGTCATCCCCAAAAGTATTGTTCATCATCCCCATCCACTGTCCCACTTTCCGTCACCCCCCCCCCCCCAACGCCACCACCCACCACCCACCACCCATATTTCGCGCTGCCCCCACCACCCCCGTTCGCGCCGCCCCCACCACCACCCCTATAAAATTTAAATCGGACAACCGTGATTTCGAGAAGAATCGAAAACTCCGACTCCGCTTTGAACTCTGTCGAAAATCGAGAGGATTCTTGGTTCAATTCGTCCAACTCTGAATCAAAATCAAAACCAAAACCGAGAAGAATTGAACAACCATGATTCTGAGAAGATTTGGAATAGTACAATTGATATTGTAGAGCCAGAGATTTGGAATAGTACCATTGATGGCGGAGTCGCTCAAGTAGGTGATTTTCGGTGACAACATTGACGAGCTTTGGTGAGTGGAACAGTAGTAGTAGTTGGTATCTTTGTGTGAGTGATTGCGTTGGTGGTGGTGGAGGCGGGTAGCGGTGGTGGTGACGGCGGCGGGGCTGGGGAGGGGGGGGGGGGGGGTTGGGGTACGGGATAGTGTAGTGACGAAGATGATGATTTCTTTATTGTATTTTTTGTTGTTTTTATTTTTTATTTTTATATATTGTTAAAATATTTATTACTTTATAAATAGTTATATATAAGTATATATACATATAATGTTTATTATATATATATATATATATATATATATATATATATATATTGAGGGAAAAAGTGTAATTTATTTTGGGATGCAAGTGCAATTTTTAATATTACAAGGACTAGTCCAAAAAATGTTATTTGTGCTGAAAAATATGACGTGACGCGACAACTTATTGACTAGGCGTAAAAACTTATTGATTGGGAAGCCACATCAGCAATGTGGCCCGAATGAGAGCAATTAAACATTTTTAGTCGAAAATTTAAAAGTTGTGGGGCAGAAAAAGTTGGCCCGAGAAAAAAAAGGCATAAAGTATTTATAGGCAAAGTTAAAGGGCAGAAATAATAATTCCCGAAAGAAGTATGATGAGGTTATTTTAGGAAGGCCCAGAATAGCATTCTGGGCTGGCCCAATCAGATAAGGCCCAATAAGTTCTATATCGAACGATGACCATTCGACCAATACCTGAGGATCGAACCATGCCCATTTGACCTACCTAATTCGAAGTCGGGACGAGCCCCACGGGAGGGGATCTATAAATACCTCGTCCGCTAACATTAATAGACACTTTTTGAATACTCGGCGCTCTCACATATCGATCGAATTCTGTGATTCGATACTCATCCGGATACGATCGTCCACTAGATTCGACACTCAACCCGATTCGATCATCTTGAGGTTTTGATCTCATCAATCAGAGCAACATAGTCAAACCGTACCCATTCGAGGTTCCAAAACATCGAACCAATATCATTCGACTCAACATATGCGACATAGAGCAACATCGAACCACTACGGTTCGAGATTTGTGAATCGAACGCCATTCTTTTGATCCACCAATTTCATTGCCTTAGAAGGCTATCTAAACTAACTTTATATTGGTAATACGCAGTAGGTGTTCTGGACCAAGCTAGTCTGTACATTGTAATAGATAACTGTTACAATGGACCAAGCTACCCATCAGGTGTATTGTAACCAAGACGAAATAAGACCAAAATATTGGCGCCATCTGTGGGAACACCATTTAAATTACATTTAGAATTAAGTAACTAGAATGACGAATAGATGGAGCGGTCCGTCATGCTGAGTAGTTAAAAGCAAAAAAGAAACCTAGAACAAGTAGAGATGAGAATGGAAAGAGACCCGAGCCTCAAGAGAAAGGTCGGGAGAAAGCAAAGAATCAAACGATGAAGCAGTGGAAAGAATGCAAAATGGAACCACTCGGGGAGTTCAAAATAGTTCAGCTATTTAGAGAAAGCACTGAAAAAATCATCAAAATCGGAGCAACTATGAGCTCTGAGATAGGGGCAGCATTGGTAGATTGTCTTAGGTGGAATGCTGACATTTTCGCCTGGATTGATTCTGATGCACGGGATAAATCCAAGAATAATAGTGCATTGGCTGAATGTGGATAAAAATGCGAAGCCGGTGAGGCAGAAGAAACGAAATCTTAGTAAAGAAAATAATGAAGCGGCCGAAAATGAAGTTCAGGAGCTTTTAGCTGCCCGTCATATTTAAGCCTTGAGATTCTCAGAATGCTGAGCAACGTTGTGTTAGTTTCGAAAAAAGCGGCAACTTGGAGATGTGTGTGGATTACACTGATCTGAACAAACATTGCCTGAGAGACCCATTTCCTCTACCCATGATAGATTTGTTAGTGGATTCAACAGTAGGATGCACATTACTAAGTATGATGGATGCCAAGAGCGGTTTTCACCAGATTTTAATGGTTGTGGGTGATCAGAGCAAAACGGCCTTTGTAACTGACACATGAGTGTATTGCTATAGGGTGATGCCTTTCAGCCTCAAGAATGTTGGGGCAACTTTCCAGAGACTAGTCGCGAAGATGTTTTACCATCAGATTGGGAAGTCCATGGAAGTATACATTGACGATATGTTAGTCAAAAGTCCGAAGGTGGAAGAACACGTCCATCATCTAGATGAAGCATTTGCCATCGTGAGAGCATACCGAATGAAGCTGAACCCGAAAAAATGCACATTTGAAGTGACCGTGGGGAAGTTCCTGGGGTACGTAGTGAACGAAAGGGGAATCAAGGCTAACCCAGATAAAATCAGTTCAGTACTAGACTTGCCCTCACCAAGAACGGTGAAGGATGTGCAGTGTTTGGCTGGCCGTCTGACAGCCTTGGGGCAGATTCATATCGACTTAAGTGAAAAAGAATCGACATTTCTTTAAGGTTATGATAAAAAGTAAAGATTTCATCTGGGCGCCAGAGTGTGAGGAGGCTTTCCAGCAGATGAAGAGATATTTGGTCAGTCCTCCGCTCCTGGCCAAGCCAGAAGAGAATGAGATGTTGTACTTATATTTGGTCGTATCTTCGCATGCCATCAATACGGTTTTAATAAAGGAAAAGGGAACAACTACCCATCCACTATGTGAGCAGAGTACTACAAGGCGCGAAAAATGAACTATTTGGAGATAGAGTTATTCACTCTGGCAATCGTAGCCACAACGCGGAAGCTAAGGTCATACTTCCAATCTCACCCAGTTACGATTGTTTCGGATAAGCCATTGAAGCAAGTGCTGGCGAGACCCGAGACCTCCGGCAGATTGGTCAAATGGGCAATTGAACTTAGTGAAATTGGTCTCGAATTCTGTCCCCGGACTTCCATCAAAGTGCAGACTTTGGCAGATTTCATGGCAGAAACTTTGGGCAATAGTGTGGCAGGACCCACAAATCACATCTACTCAATCTCAGATCAAGCATGTACTAGTAGGTCAACCACTACATGGATACTGCATACCGATGGCTCCGCCACGAGCCACGGAGGAGGGATTGGAATCCACCTGCTCTCTCATGACCGTTGGGTATTCGAATTTGTCAATAACTTAAACTACATGGTGACCAACAACAAAGCTGAATACGAAGTCGTGATAGCAGGGATAAATCTAGCGTTAATGCTCAACGTAGAACACTTGGATTCGTTCACAGATTCTTGGCTAGTAACAAACCATTTCTCGGGTAAATACGAGACAAGAGAGGAGATGATGAAATTATATGATGCAAAGGTCAAGATGCTGGCACAGCGTTTTAGTTTTTTCGATATCTCCCAGATTCCTCGAGAAGTAAACAGTAAAGCCGACGCATTGTCTAAGTTCGCTAGTTTTCAAAAGTCCTAGTCAAGAAACGAGTCACACTCTTGGCCACTGACAGGACATCTATTGGAATATCGAAATATAACAACACTAGGGCAAGAGTTGAATACATATGGCTGATCGGGGAAGATCCATCGAGATCATGACTTACTTGGTGGACACAATATTACCTACGGACTCAAACGAATGTCACAAAATGCGTTACAAGGCTTACATGTTCACAGTGGAGAAATATACAAGCGATCGTTCGAAGGCCCATTAATGCGTTGTTTGACTCTACCCCAGGCTGATTACGTCATGAGAGAAGTCCACGCTGGCTGTTGTGGAAATCATTATGGGGGAAGAGCATTGGCCCAGCGAATTTTGTGCAAGGGATACTATTGATTGACTTTATTGAAGGACGCCACAACTTTCTCGCTGAGTTATGATAGCTGTCGGTACCACGCTCATTTGATTCATAGGCCGACATAACCACTGCAACCTCTCGATGTAGCACATCATTTCGACCAATGGGGAATTAACAGTCGGACCATTACCACTGGCCAAGGTCCGGAAGAGATTTCTGGTAGTGGCTGTGGAATATTATACAAAGTGGGTCGAGGCCGAGGCCATGTCGGCCATAACAGAGAAAAATATGATCGAGTTCATCTGAAAGAATATCATCTGCCGTTTCAGAATTCCTAGATATATGGTGTGAGACAACGGCCGACAGTTCATTGGCAAGGAAATCAAATCATAGTTTGTAGAACTACAGATTTCCCATAATATGAGTTTCGTCTATCACCCTCAATCGAATGGACAAGTGGAATCAACCAATAAAACACTGAAATATTATCTCGATAGGAGATTGAGAGATACCGGGAAAAGATGGACAGTGGAGCTTCAGGGGATATTACAGGCTTATAGAATGATACCCAAGAATTCGACAGGGGAGACGCCTTTGTTTTAGTGTATGGCACAGAAGCGGTTCTACTGGCCGAGATTGGAATGCCTACGTGCATGATACAAGACTATGACCCAGAGCAATCAACCCGATTGCGCCAAATGGATATGGATATGATAGGCACTACGAGGGAAGATGCTTCTCAACGTACCATGGCATTTAAGGCTACCATGGCCAAAAGTTACGACAAAAGGGTCTAGTTCAAGAACTACGAAGTAAGAGACTTGGTTCTGAAAAGCATCGCGGTGAAACATGTCGGGAAGTTAGAACCAAAAAGGTAAGTACCATACAGGGTTATACAAGCTAGCTTGCGAGGCTATTACTATCTTGAAACTATGCAAGGTCGCAAGCTTATGCACCCATGGAATGTACAACATCTGAGACGCTATTATGTGTAGGCGTCGATCAGTATAGCATGTCGGAGCAATATCAAGTTTTATGAACTACGAAGGCTTAAGTCCCGCATAAGATCTGGGAAACATAGGCACCTTAATAAGAAATTGAGCTCATCCTCATCTTCAATTAAAAATAAAAATCTTTCTCTTGGCTAACAGCAAGAAGAGTCATTATGGAGTGACACCGCCAAACCTATGAAACAGAAGGGAGGCCAAGCGAACCAAAAATTTCAAGAAGCACATTTGGCCCCAAAGAGGTCGAATGCCAATCTCATGTATCATTCTGCATAGACTGTGAAAAGCGTCATGCCGGAAGCACATTTGACCCCAAAGAGGTCGAATGCCAATCGAATATCTCATTCCGCAAATACTGCAAAAAGCTTCATGTTGGATGTACATTCGGCCCAAAGAGGTCGAACGGAAGCTCAACTTCTCATTCCACAAAGGCCGCGAAAAGCGTCACGCCGAATGCACATTCGCCCCGAAGAGGTCAGACGTGAAAATGATATCTAAAACCAAATATAATGTTTGGTCTAAAGTAGATTGAGGCAACTCTAATGAGAACACCACAACTGTCGATTTATTCGTAGAATAAGACAGAGTAATAACCACAAAGGGCCAACAAAACTATATATTAAAGTATTGGTCAAACTAAGCTATGATATTAGCCACAAAATCGGCTTCTCAAATAACGCCATTACAGAAGAGATACCAGAATATACGAAAGACAAAAAATGGCCTAATATCATCAAAACTAGATGTTCAGATATACACTACTCTCCCGATGACTGGAGGGCTCCGAACGCAAAACAAGACCAAGAGACCGTGCATAGTTGGCACAATTTTTCTAAATTTGATCCTCGGTCAGCACGAGCTCATTCAATTAGTCCCATCCTTCCGGTAATCTAACCTCCTCATGTTCAGATACACGGCAGAAGTGCCCTCCAAGCTAGTAAATGTTGAGAGAGATTAGATTACGCTCATTAAGAGCCTAGCCGATAACCTCGACATGCGATGAAGTCGCATCAGCGCCACAAAGTGGATTTACTACAATCGGCGGGTTTGGATTAAAGTTACCACTCTTTGTCACGAACAAAGGACCATATTCCTTCTGTGGCATAGCATTTGGAGGATCACGAGGAGCACAAATTTCGCTAGGCTCAGTAACAAATTCCAATGCTTTCTCTACATGAGATTCACTTTATATCACATGAGATAGATTCATTTCGTCATCACTGTTGCCGAAAGCGGCATGATTGGCGCCCGTCACTCTGACTGTATAAACTTGAGGTTTGTCCACACCGCCAATATATACAGTTTCTTGTCTTGTTGGCGGCACATGATCTGGCATAGCCACGACAGGCACAAAATTACCGCGGCATTCCTTCCATAGACAAAAGAAAGAGTCACCGACCCTTCGGGCAGAAAATTCCTCCGGATCTTCGTCATCAACTCTGAGAGTCTCCATTCGAGGACCACGACTAACATCAAGAATATCTTTGCGGAAACCTTTTTTCACGAACCCAAGATAGTCAGCTTGATCAAATCCAAGTTCCATACCGAATTTCACGTCAACATCGCCTTGTCGCAGTTCGAGCCAACGATAAACACCAATCTTCATGAATGATCTAGCTACATTGCACTGATAATCCTCTGACTCCAGATGTCACACCTTGTCACCCAACCTAGCAATCGCAATTTTGGCCCCTTCATTCAATGCCTTAAGACAATTATTCTCCCGTTTCAGGGAGTTTTTTTCCTTCTTCAAAGAGGCAATTTTGGCGGGAAGGGCCGCCACACTATCCTCAGTTTTTTTAGCATTGACGCCGGCTTCAAGAGCCTCCTTAACAACTTTAGAACTTTCTTGGCGGCATGCCGAGCATGTGTGATCGCAACGCGACGACTATTATCATTACTGTGCACATTTGCGACCAATTTGTCGACCACATCATTATGCTTGTTCTGAACTTCTATCAAACAGCTATAATCTCGACATAGTCGATACATTACAATTCTGGTAGCAGCAAAGAATAAATGCTCGAAGCGCGCCAAATCGAGATAACCCAATCTATTCAATATTGCACCACGATCAAGCTTAGGCCACATTCCTTTAATTATCTCTATCGACTTCTCTTCCTACAATCGATATCCCATCAATTTAATATTCAATGATTCTAAATTCTCATCGTTCAAAAATTCATAATCAACAATGCTGTCAGGCGGTGCCGACCTTAGATTCCCAAATGGCCGAGGTCGTTTCCGTGAAGGTAGTGTAATATCTCCAGCCACAACGACAACACGTGTCTCCAAAACACGCCTCTTAGCAATGGCGTACCAATTTTTGCCCCCTGAACTAGAGGAGCCATCGACATGTAACCTTTACGCACGCCTAAACTTTGGATTCTCGGTGTTTAATCGTTCTAGATTAGTAGTGATCCTGTCATCAACTGCATTAGCCTCTTTTATCATCCTGATTTGGGAATTCGTGCCGACTTTAACCTTGCCTCCAGAAGCAGTCGGAGTCATAACAAGCCTTCGCGGAATGAAATCTCCATGCCTCTCAAAATTGCTCACAATGGGAACCCGAGTGCATGCGGTTCCGAGCCTAATAGTAGAACAATCTGATGCTGGCAGAACGGCATGACCAGTACCCTAATTAACTGATAAGCTCCCGGGGGCCTCACAGTAGGTTGCCTCCTTGCGGCAACTCTCGCAGATTCTTCAACAGAGACATTATCATCTATGGACGGGCCTACGTTCGAAGAACCAGCTCTATCGACGTTCGCATGGGTGGCATAAATGTTATTGGGGGACACGACTGGCTTACTGCGACTCTCAAACTTTTTTTCGCGCCATTGGTAAGTTATAAGCTAACATGATGATTTTTGTTTTAAAGCACTGTCGAATCGCCAAGATTCGACCCTAACTGATCGATCGAATCCTGATCGTTTAATATAGGAAAATCAAATCTTGGGAATTTGACAGATGCAGAAAAGTGGACAAAAGTTCTTTGTGGAAAGAAAAATGAAAATGAGGTGGAAAGTAGGCCTTTATATAGCCCCAACAAGGCCTTAGTTCTGAATTCGACACATGAAGGTCGAATACAATGGATACGATCTATACTTGCTGAATAGGTCGAGCGACTGAAATTCGACATAGTTCAAAAAAAAAGATTCACATTTTAATCTGGCCTATTCGAGGATAAGAGACATCAAATTTCGCTTATTCGATCATTCGCCAAATACATTTTTCTAAACCAACATGGTGATCGATAAGATTTGCCACCCGAACATGAATATTACTGATTTCAAATAAGGGAAATATTTTCAAGCTTGTTTTGCCAAGCAAGATAATCAAGCCCGCGGACGCTACACGTAGTACGATACAGAAACTTGGGTAAAGTGTAACGAGTTTGGAACCCACTCTTGTACAGACACCGACTCCTAAACTAGGGGGACTATATGATGGGAGTATTTTAGGAAAGCCCATAATAGCATTATGGGTCGTCCCAATCAGGTAAGGTCCAATAAGTTTTATATCGAACGATGACCATTCGACCGATACTTGAGGATCGAACCATGCCCATTCGACCTACCTAATTCGAAGTTGGGACGGGACGCACATGACGAGATCTATAAATACCCTTTCCCCAACATTAATAGACACTTTTTGAATACTCGACTCCCTCACATATCGATCGAATTTGATAATTCGATACTCGTCCTGATTCGCTCGTCCACCATGTCTAACACTCAACTCGATTCGATCATCTAGAGGTTTCGATCTCAATAGTCAGAGCAACATAGTCAAACCGTTCCCATTCGAGGTTCAACAACATCGAACCAAGATCATATGAGACTCAACAGATTTGATATAGAGCAACATCGAACCACTGCGGTTCGAGATTTGTGAATGGAACACCATTCATTCGATACATTCATTTCTTTGTCTTAGAAGGTTATTTAAACTGTCTTTATACTGGTAATATGCAGTAGGTGTTCTGGACCAAGCTAGTTCGTATCTTGTAATAGGTTATCATAATTTTGGCATAGTTAGGCCCATTGTAACAGTTATCAAGTGTATTGTAACCTGGACGAAATTAGACCAAAATAAAGTAGATTGATCTGTGAAGTATGTAATGAACAATCTTATGAGGTAAATTGCATTGCAGTATCCCATGTTCAAACCAATCAAAGGATCATTTGAGCTCGTTTCACTTTCATGATACATAATATAGGACAATAAAATATATTCTCCAGCATTCATTCCTCTATTGATGGAAGCAACAATTCTCTTTGTGGTGCTTGTAACTGAGAATGTTGAAATAAATTTTATTTAGACAAGAGTTGCATAATAAGTATTTACGGAAATATTGTCATATTATATTGCTTACGATTTATATATTGATCAGGCTAAGTGGGGTAACAGAAGCTTATTGGAAATATTAGAATAGTAGCTCGTTAATTCATGCAGACTATCGAGGATTTGACACAAGAAGAGAGAAACTCTCAAAAAAATTATTTACTGATCAATTAAGTGTCTTTTTAGGGTAACATAGGATTTATACCGTTAAAACAATAATAAAAATACTAAAAATGTTTTTCTCATTAATGAAGAAAAACAAAAATAAATGCAAAAAATAAAAGTGTTAATCAAGTGGAACACACTCCAACAAACGGAATGCCATTATAAGTTCTAGGAAAAAAATCTAACTAAAAGAAAATTGACTAAAAACGACAAAAAGGCTTTTTTGGCCTAAATAATGGAACTTGCGTTTAATCACATGTAAAAAATGGATAGAGTAAAAATTAGACTAATCACACGAAAAAAATGGACTGGGTCAAAACTAGTTTGTGATGACCCAATTTCTTCATAAACTCTAATATTTTCTCAACTGCAACAACAAATAAGCGATGAGCTTCTATGATACAACAACTATACACAGAAACATCAGTGCAATGTGGTAATTATGACCACCCAATCAGATCAAACATTGAGGCAAACAAAAACATAAATGGCGAGTTTAAAAATTTAAGCCTCTTTAAGTTTAAATAAAAATAAGGGGAAAAAGCATCAACCTCCCAACGTTTCACCCTATTTGTAGCAAACTCCCATAACTTTAGTTTTTGGCGGTCAAACCCTCAACGTATCGTCCCATTTGGCCAATCTAACGGTAAAAAATGCTGACACGTCTGTAAATCCTACGGCAAAAATGTGAGTAAAGGGGGCATATCGCACAAAATTGTAAAAGTTAAGGGGTTGACCGATTAAAACCAAAGTTATTTGGGTTTGCTGCAAATGACTCCAAACATTGGAAGTTTGATGCTTTTTTCCCTAAAAATAATAACAACTAATCTTTCCAATTAATCAACTCCAGGGCTTTTGTTTATACAATTGTGCTGGGACCAATTTAGCCCAAAATAGCTTTTGAGATATATTGGTATGAATTGATTGTGTTTTAATAATGAAAATAATATATTAAGTCTTTCCAAAAAATGTGATCTCGTCGCATAAAGTTATTTTAGGAAAGTATGGTGTTTATATTCTTGAAATTATCTCTTATGTCTTTTCAAAATAAAAAGATCATGTCGTATCACGATAGTTTAGGAAAGTATATATCTTGTATTTGATTTATGAATTTTTTTCTTTGTCTCTGTATGATATCGATTATATTTCATACGATCTAAATGAACAATGTCAGTATAAGTTTGAAATATTTAGCAATATTTGATTACAGGCCGGTAGATTACTTAAGGAAGATTTGTTAAGTGGTTAAACAATCAAGACATTCGATTGGCTAGACAACTATCTCTAGAAGGACATGCACTCTATAAAGCAGAAGACTCGAAAACAAAGAAGAACAAGCTTTATGGATTAAGTCTAAGTTGTTTTGTTTTGTTTAGGAGTCGAGAATCCTTTTGTAATAAAGTATTAACGAAACTTCAAGTCGAAGGAACTTTGGGACATCTCGAAGATTTCTAGTCTCAAGTCAAGTACAATAGTAAGGTGTCACAATAGGGGAATAATTAGAGGAAGTCAAGATTACAAGTACGTGTGAAACATGTGTGGGCCAATCTTGTGCTAGTGGAAAATGATTTGAGTTTGTTTTAGGCGAAAGTCAAAGTGATTGTAGATCAACTTGGTAGAACCACTATAAATTCTATATGTTCTTGTTTTACTTTCTTGAATGTTGCAATAAAAACTGCTACAACACCTTGTAAAGTATAAGTAAAGCACTTAAAATATTTTAACTGGTAAGAGCCACTCACTAACATTTGATTAATGAGAACATGAAAATAAAAATCTTTTGCAAAGAGGGAAGAGGTTGGAGAAGACCGATCAACTAATAAGCCACCAATGCTTACTAGTACACATTTTTCATATTGGAAAAATCGTGTGAAAAACATCATTAAGCCCTAGGACCGAAAGGCCTGGAAGAGCATTTTAAGAGGTTGGTCACCTCCATTTGATGAGAATAGTAAGGTCAAAGATGAACTCAATTGGTCTAATGAAGAACTTCTTGCTGAACAAAATTCTACCCCCTTAAAATTCTATTCTCTGCGAAGTTGATGTGAATCAATATAAAGTATTTCTAATTGTGAATCTGCTAAAGAAGCATGGAATATAAATCATGTTGCTCACGGAGGTACATCACGAGTCCTCATGTCTATATTACAACTGCTAACTACTTAGTTTGAAGACTTAAAATGCAGGACAATGGGTCTATTATTGAATTCAATGCAAAGCTTCGACATACAACATCAGAAGCCTCTCTACTTGGTGAAGAGTATGACAATGCAAAGTTGGTCCATAAAGTACTCATATCTCTTTCTGCAAAATTAGCAATGCAAGTTGTTGCCACTACAGATGCCAAGGACACTAATGAAATTCCTCTTGAAATTCTCATAGGACCTCTTGCAACATATGAAATGAAGCTCAAACTAGAGTAAGATACCTTTGCCAAGGGTCTTTGCATTACAATCCATAACTCAGTCATTTCCTCATGATACACAAGGCAACAATCTTTTTCGATCCATGATGCTTCTGACGAAACACTTCACGAAGATGAACAAAAAAAAAATAGAGGTAAAATTACCATCACATAGTTCATCAACCTCATATTTTAATAAAACATAATGAAAAAAGACCTCCATGCTAATGATCTTGAAGTCAGAAAGAATTGAAAGGGTATCTAATGTAGGATGCCAAGCTGTCGTTAATGGTAACGGTAACATCCATTAGCGACGGCCAAGCCATCATTAATAGATATCGTTGCAGTTAGTAATGGCCCGACCATCACTACTTTTCGATTTTGTTTTTATAAATACCCTTCCCTTCTATACTTTGAGAACTCATTCCAATTCCACACCTTGCTTTAGGTATATTTTAGTTTTACTACATTTTTTTCTCTTCTGCACGAATATTTATTTTTGATATTAACTTTAATGCATTTTTTTGTTGTTGATTATTAGATATTATCATACGAGGTGGCAATAAGACATGCTCGCTATATATTCTTGATGATCAGAATTCTCCGCGCCAACACGTACATATTCTCCGCACATGGCGATAGATCTTGGATGTACGATAGTTTATATCACAACGGTTATATGAATGATAGGGTGTTAAGTCGTTCATAGATTTTTCTTCACAACAAACATAGTATGTAGATCTACAGAACCGTTTTAGGTGCCCGTTTCTAAAATGCGCCAACAAAAAGTGGTTGGATCGAACCACAATGCACAGTCATCTGTATAAGTCGGGATTCACGGGTCAATATTGGATTTGGGTGTCACATAATGGGATATTTAACCATGGCTCTACATCGTATTTAGACGACTCGCCTAGCCCACCACCCACTCGTACTAATAGTCTTGTATATAGCCATGTTCACGTTGATGATTTTAAAGAAATGGTCGTGGATGCATATGTGGGACAATATTCATATGATGAAGAACGTGACAAAGATCCAAATCCCAATGCCAAAGTTTTTTTTTGAGTTAATGAATTTTGGAAACGTGAAGTTACATAGTCAAAAGGAGAAATCTGTACTCTAGTGGATTTCAGAGTGCTTGACTGTAAAGATGACGTAGCGGAAGCTTATAGGAAAGATTGGAACGACACACGGAAATCAAAAGCTTGTTGATTCACGGAGAATACCAAGAAATTGATGCAAAAGAGAGAACTCTCAAAAAATTTATTCAATAATCAACTGAATGTCTTCTTAGGGTGAAGATATACCCTAAAAGCATAATTAAAAATAGGAAAAAAACGTTTTCTTTTTCAAAAAAGGAAAAAATCAAAATAAAGGCATAAACTAAAAGTGCTACTCATAAAGAACACGCTCCAACAAACGGAATGCAATTCTGAGTTCTAGAAATAAAGATATAACTGAAACGAAAATTACTTAAAACGGCAAAAACGGCTTTTTCAAGGCCTAAACGATGGAATTTGGCTAAAATCCGCTCTTTTAGTGATCTTCTGATCATTATTACTATTCGTTGGCCCGTTTCGGATTCAATTGGACTAATCACACGTTAAAAACGGACCAAGCCAAAACCAGCCTCTCATCTTGGCATGTTCCCGTTTCACCACAAACTCCAACGCCTTCTCGACTGCATCAAAAGATCATGCACAAAGTTAGTAATGTTGCATGTGATAAGTTCTTAAAATTGTCTAAGGATGGCATGGACCCGGAGATTGAGAAGATGTTACCTTACAGTTCCCAGGTTGAATAGGATGTTGACGGGCCTGGGGTTAGGGTGCACGACGATTGATGTTTGCAAAAAACCTTGGTTCTTGTGTTGTGGCGATAACGCGGGCACGCAATCATGCCCTGTGTGTAACGAGTCAAGGTATGAGAGTGGTAAGAAGTCAAAAGTCACTAAGAAGAAACTGTGGTACTTCTCTGCAGGCCCTCGTCTACATAGGTTGTACTGTTCTAGAGGCACCGCTTAGCACATGACTTAACATTTAAAATGTGGTCTGTCCACTAATCGGGTGATCCATCGGGCTTCAGGTGAAGCATAAAGACACTTTGATCGATCCTATATAGATTTCACAGTAGAGCCCCGAAATGTTAGACTAAATTTATGCACATATGGATTCACACCGTTTGGCCACTCTTCGGCCAATTAGTCATGATGGCATGTATTTGTAACCCCGTATAACCTCCTTCATAATCTTTGCATGCGATCAGAGTTCATATTTCTGAGCCTTATTATACCTGGTCCACAAAGTCCTTAGAAGAACCTTGACTTATTGTTGAGACCACAGATAGACGAGTTGAAGATTTTATGGATGGATAGTTGAGTACATATGATAGCTATACGAAGCAAAACTTTCAATTACGAGTGACTGTAATGTGGGCGATTAAAGATTTTTCGGCATATAAAATGTTGTCTTGGTGGAAGTACTCATGGAAAGTTATCTTGCCCTTATTACATGGAGTGTACAAAATCGTTTACGCAGAAGAATGGTGAAAAAATGACTTTCTTTGATTGTCATCGTCAGTTTCTACAAGAACATCATATGTGGTGGAGAAACAAAAGTGGTTTCTATTATAAGAGAGATGCACCAGAAGCTTCAATTCCACGAAGAAAGGGTGAGGAAATGAGAAGAACTGTGGACAAACTACCATCGGTTGGTTCTAAAGCACACCCACAAAAGATCCCAAGGTTTGGAACAACTCATAATTGGTGTCGAAGGAGCATTTATTGGGAATTACCTTACTGGTCCCCAAATTTGATTCTTCACAATCTCAATCTCATGCAATGTGAGAATAACTTTTTTGATAACATCAAGAACTTGGTGATGGACGACGCTAAGACGAAAGACAACGTCAAGTTTGGACGAGATTTATAGATCTTGACAAACCGTAAGAAACTATTTCTAATTCCCACTGGTAGAGAAATGAAATGAAGAAGCCCAAGGCAATCTACTATCTTACTAAGGATCAAAATAATAAGGTGATGGAGTGGTTGACTGGTCTTGTACTTTCGGATGGATATACCTCGTATTTAGGGCCCTTAGTGGAGATTTACTCTTAAGAAGTTTCATCACATGATATGGCACTACTTGAGGAGTAAATCATTGCCACGATGTGCAATTTGGAACATATATATCCACCGTAATTCTTTGATTTCATTGAGCATTTGGCCATTCACATGCCGTACGAGGCTAGAGTCGGGAGACCAGTTCACTATAGATGGATGTAGTCATTCGAGAGGTACAATAGTTAATTTTGAATACAATTAATTTGGTATGGTATTCAATTCATATTTTGTTTGTTTCATTCGCTAAAACTCATTTTACGCAGGCGTACATATGATATTAAAAATTTTGTGTTGAGTAAAGCGTGTGTCAAAAGATTGGTAGCCAATTCGTACATCGAATATCGCCAATCTGTGTTCTCAATATCTGAATATCTCTATTCAAACCTGGTTCAACCAACTCAACAAAGACACTCGTTAGTAGGGAGTGGGATAATGAGCTTTTAATATTCTAAAATAAAGGAAACCGGGTTGGATCAATGAACATGCAACGACAATTGGCGGGGGGCTAAATTGGAGCAAATTGAACTTTACACACTTATTAAGTGTCTAGAGCTTGACGGCTGGTTGGAATGAGTTACATTTCACAATGTTTAGTACGTACATTTTATTGTACTTAGTAAAACTATATCTTGTCATGTTTAGTACTTACATTCTATTGTATATTACATAGGTTGTTCAAAGAGGAAGAGTGCACCAATCTCAGTCCCATGGAGGCCTAAAAGAAAAGGAACGAAGAATATGTGGCATGGTTCAAGCATGCTACTTCAAGTGGAGAGTTCGAGATTGATGACCGTCTAAAACCTTTGATCAGTGGAACAACTTGTAAAGTGAGCACGTACGATGGGTATATTGGGAATGGATTCAGATTCCATATAGAGGGGGCGTAATAGCCGAAGAAAAGTGATTGTTGAGGATTTTATGTCAAGGGGAGCATAGGAGGGGGGACGCGATAAACTTCTAAGGAACGTTGAAAGAAATTATACATGTGGTATATTGTGTGTGTGGGGGGGGGGGGGGGGGGAGGGTACGACTGCTATACGTTGTGATATTCAAATGTAAGTGGTATGATATCAACAAAGGAGCCTCGATCGACAAGACATACTAATTGGTTTATATTAACCCGCGACGTTGTCGCGCGACCAATGAGCAGTTTGTTTTTTTTGTCAATCAGGCCCTACGAGCCTACTATACCCCGTACCCAGCTAGACACATTATTGACACATCGCCAGTAATGGATTCAAACAAGGACCAAGCTGGAAGGTCGATGGAAGTGTTGCAAGAGAACAAATCTGGAGGGTTGAATTTATGTGTAGACTTCAGCTAGTTTGATATGAATGTCCAACTATGGTTGGTGAATTTGAGTTGGTTGAAGATGTGGGCCGTGGAAATATTGATTCAGAAGAGGAGGGAATTGTTGATTCAGACGAGGAAGAAGATGAAGATGGAGGAAGATGTTGATTCGGACAATAATGAAGATTAGCTAGGCATGGAATTATTGCAATAGTTAAAAATAATTGTTCGCATTGTATTTCCTTACAATGAGTTGAGATTTAATTGTTGTATTTCCTTTCATTTCTTTACTTGCATTCAATTGCTTTACCTAATTAAAATTTCTTCCAAATCACAACATTATTTATTAGAGTTTTACATAATTGTATCTACGTAAAAAGTGCACAAATAGACATAAATAACATATTTACAAAACATAACTATCAGGTTTATGAGATATAATAAACTTTTTTACATAATTAAACACAACTAAAATAAAAATCAAACTTCCAACAGAATTACATAACAAGAACTTTAATTACATAACAACGCAAATCACACATGAGTTAGATTTTTACAAAAATAAACATAGATAAGCAATGCATAATTTGACATAAATAACATTTTTACAAGACATGACTAATAGTTTAACATAATTAGACATAACTTAAAATATCAAGTTTGATCAAGATCCACGTAATCATGATTCGACTCCTCATTGCTAGATCCGTCCAACCCTAAAGCACTTCATGCGACATGTGAAGCCTATGCATCTTCCATGTCCCGACAAAAGAGAAAATCATCAAATTGGGTGCCTCTCGAAGTGCTCGGCGCATATGGATCTCGTGTACTCTTGGGGGGCGGTTCGACGCTCAATGACCGACAGCGACATGGTACTAGCATAAGATCTACGGGCGGCGACCATGAATCCACATAGAGGTGGTGGAGGTTGTGTACCTGTGCGTCTCTAGAAAGCCTGGGTCAACTCCGATATATAACCTTTCGCCATCTCACACCGTGAGTTGCCCTAAACTCCTCGTTCTACTACTCCAAGTCCTCCATGTATGCCTCGTCCTGGAAAGGTTACTACCGCTAGTGTATGCCAAATTCTTAAGTCGTGCGCCTCACGACAACCCCTTCTGTTTCCTCTTTTTCAGATCTCCAGCCACCTTGCGCCATGCCTCTACATCAAATATAGACCAATCGTTCTAGTGCCTACTCTACAACTCCTCTAAGTATTTCTTCTGCATTTTTTATAATGGAAACTTCACGATATTAGTTCAGAGTTCAATATAATTCACAAAATAGACAATTAGTTAAGTGAGCTGAAGATAATTACACTAGTCTCCTCAAACGGGCCTTCAAGCCGACGGCGTACCACTGGTCGTCGTGGGCGAGCCCTCTCGACAATCCTCATAAGCAAGGCCTTGTATAACTCGTCATGTCGCACTGAGGTGTGTCCAAGTCTGTCTACAAATGACAAGATTAAATAAAAACATAAATACTAATTACACTAATTACAATACCAACAACTACAAGTAGGAAATTTTATAAAACTTACCATCCTAATACATTACTTTGTGTAGCCTATCGATCCACCCGTATAAATGGCATCCGCTTTGGGTTTCTCCTTGATGGTCTTCATGCCTCTCATGTTCTTCAGATCCCTCTTCGACTCTGCCTTTGCATCCTTCTACTTCCAATACTTTGTAGTCTATATTTTCATTCATCAAGGTCTTCTAGCGACTCGCCAACTTCGTATCATCCTTTCTTCCTAGATAATTCTTCTTCGCGTTATGCATCATGCCCTTATACCTTGCTTTAACTTTATTCATGAATGTGGTGTGCGTCTTATGCCTATCGGGGATCGAAATCTTATATGTAGCCTACAAATAAATAAGGTTTTGAGTTTTATATGATTTTGTTTTATTAAAAAAATAACACTAAATTTTTAAAAAAATCTATAATAAGTTCTCACCCTAAAGTTCATCCACATCTGCTTTTCGATACTTTTCTCGAGATTTTTGAATTTAGGTACAAAATCCTTCAACAAACTCTTCACGATCGCTCCAATAGTCTTGACATTCCGATGCTGCTATACGAAAAGTCCTTGCTCCTGCAGCTCTAGGGGAGAACGCCGCGCCCTATCCTGAGGTACTAGTTCTCCTCTACTCACTCCTCTAGGAGGTCGCACTTGCATACTCAGTGAAGCAGCATCTACTCTTGCTCCTGCCTAGTCGGCCTACCACTGGGCCCTACTTCTGACTATCTGTCTCCGACTGCGTACTGCTCCAGCTCCTCTGAGTCTACTAGTAGGCACAACTCCAGTAGGCTCAACAGATGGTGGCCTCGATATACTAAGGAGCGTTTGTCGTGTCGATCCTTCAGGCTGATCTGCACAAGTGGCCTCTACACCAGGTACCTCAAACCATGGGAAATGACGTAGATCCAACCTGCGACAGACGGGACTAAGTCTGGGCCTCTGCATCAACACGAGCTGAATCTAGAGTAGTAGAAGAACGTACTATCCGTACGCGCGCATGTCCCAATCTAGCACTACGAACCTCTCGCTATTCGAACGCGGGCGTGGTGGATCGTCTGTCATGTCGACAATCTACATACTACGTACTAATTAATTGTATCTAAGTTCGATCATTTCTAAATTTTAAAGATTCCCTAAAGATATAATCATTTCTAAGTTATATAAATTCCCTAAGGCAAAGACCATGTTTAAAAACTAATTAGTAACTACTTCTACATGATCTAAACTAATATATAATAAAAACATTATTAAATCTAATAATTCTATGATAGTACTAAATTATAAAGCCATAATAATATTTCAAAAGTTAAAAATACTATAGAAATATTTGGCATACGACATAAATTGAAAAAATCATAAAAACTTACAAATCTAATTAATTATATTAAATCTACTATAATTTCTAAAGATTCCCTAAAAATATAATCGTTTGAAGTTTTCCAAAGACATATATAATCAATGTTTAAAAACTAATATTTCTACGATATCTAGCAATTCTTAATGGCATTAATTATTTCTACGATATCTAAAGGCATCGAACAATTTCCTAAAGACACAATCGGCGCTTAAAAACTAGCAATTCTACGAGATCTACTATAAAAACGTTAAAAATAAAACATAAAACGAAGAGAACGGGAAAAAACTTTCAAGTTTTGAAGTTGTGACAGTCGGACGATAACAAATGGGAGAGGGGGTCGCTGGTAGGGAGGGGAGTGAGAGAATGTGGATTATGATAGTCAATGCTTGTTCTCTTGTAGGATTTTGAAAGTACCTGAATCTAGTTGTCAAACGATGACAACAATTTTACTATACAAAAGACCAAATTCATCATTGATTTTTAATTAATCAATTTACATATAAACTTTCGGTGACTTAATTTGATAATTTTCTATAACAACTTATTTATTTTTTCCTGATTATAATATATTTAGTTTACATTTTAATTATAAATGCATTATTTTCAAATAAACACCACTTGTTAAGTCATTATCATGAAGCAAAACCTCGACATATTTGTGAATTTTTCTTTTGATCAGCAAAAAATAGAATTTTATTAATCGGCGAAATTTGAGTACAAGAGATACACGAATTCAAAATGCAAAATTGCAGACAATTTACTGGAAAAGAAGACTAGTCATGTAAGGAGTAACAAAGTTATTCTGATTCGCCTTTATCCATAACCAAGTTCTAGCCTTAATACTTTACATCATTCTTTCAAATCTTGTAGTTTGTCGGCTGAAGATGAGCAAATTCCGAACTTTTCAAATTTCCCAGACAACAAGACAACAAAAAACCAGATGAAAACCCACGGCTTGCTCCGTTCGCCAAGTCCATGAAACTATAAAAAATGATCCATAAGAGAATTTGGGAAAACAGATTCGACTCCAAACCAACTGCAAATTTCTCCCCAAACACGATAAGAAAGAGAACAAGAACAAAAAAGGTGATCAACTCTTTTATCACTGAACCCACAAAAATTACAGATACTATTATTATTTTCAAGCCATACTCCCCTCCTAATAAGATTATCCTAATAAGCTTACTGTCATGTCTTCCAAGTGTTTTATTAACAATGGCGCAAAGTCATATGTGGACCATTCATGTCGCTTTACATCACACAGGTCAAAACTCCGCAGGCTTAATACGCCATTTCGTGCAGCAAGAAACCACACTCTCGTACCTAATTTGATCTATACAGCTTTCGTGTGAACATAAACGTCTTAATATGTTAGCACAATTTGTTGACACATGCATAATCAATAATTATCGCTTGGACCATTTTAATAACTTCGAAAGAATAGTAGGTAATGAATATATACAACTCGATTGCAATTTAACAATTAAAATTTATTTGTTTATTAAACGGAAGATCTTACTTACTAGCTCTCGTACTCTATCAATATAAAAAAATAAAAAATAAAAAATGAAAGGCATCATGTGATTCAAAACCCAACAACTTGGAGACCTTCTGTGCAATGAACTCTTACAAGAAAAAGTCATGCACACATGCACATATATATAGGTGAATTAGTCTTTCACAAGATTAGATCATTAGATTCATAATACCACTTCGTAGCAAGAGTACTCTTAATTAATCAATTCGTTCTTTTTAATGTATTTGAAATTGTTGGATCGGGACTTGATACTCTTTTTTCAATATTTTGATGCCACTGGATACGATGTTATCTTACCATTTGTTAACAACAGTTAACGTTAGGACCAATCTACCTGACAAAGAATATAATGCAATGAAAAAGTAAAGAACATAAGTAGATAATTTATGAAGATTATAAGGGTTTATAATCTTTCGAGTTTTAGGCGAAATAACCACTATCGAAATAATGATTTTAACAAAAGTCGTTCTCTCAACTCTGAAGCCTCACACTCTCAAGTTGTTTGAACTCAACCGAGCAAACAGAGATCAACTCCTTAAATTTAAACATGACTTTTAGACTCAACTCGTCAATCTCAAACCTAGGAAAAACAAGACAAAGACACTCGACTATAATAATTTCCTCACGGAAGATTTTCGCTCTTATCTTCGTGTCTTTTGTGCACGTTTTTGGTTGCTATTAGATCTCCTTGTACGACTCTAATTTCGTTCATAGCAAGTCTTCTTCAAGAAGAAAAGGTTTCCTTGTCCAACTAGAAGTCTTCATTGAAAAGGTTTCCTTCTTTGACTGAAAGTCTTCTAACGAAATAATCATTTTTCATCCTATAGTCTTCTATGGAAAGAATCCTTCTCCGTCTTGTAGTCTTCTATGGAAAGAATCATACTGCATCTTGTAGTCTTCTATGGAAAGAATTCTACTGCAAGTAATCTTCTTTCCTTCTTGCAAATCACGCGCCTTGTTCTTTCCATTGTAGCGCATGCGGTTTTCCTTCTTGAATTAGGAAAGATTTATTTCTTAAACTTGAATTCTTCTAAGGGAAGTTTCCTTCTCTTTATAGAAGTCTTCAATTGAAAGGATTCTTATCTAGATATCTTCATTCCTAATTCGCTCTTGTTCTTTTCTTTCTTTTCAGCATGCACGCGTCTTCAATTAAGGAAAGTTCTTCTTTTGAAACTTATTGAATGACAACTTTTCTTTAAGGAAATAAATCCATCCTTGAAGTCTCTAGACCTGGAGCACATAAAAATACCAACTATAACTTGTGGAACTAAGTTAGTAAGTGAATAAAGGCAAAACAATAATTTTCGCGGTTTTAAACAGATTGCCTACAGGTTCTCTAGTTTCAATGTTATCATCAATGTTGTCCAAACATCGCATAACATTGATTCCAGAATACATTTCACTTTCAATCTCCCTCTTTTTGCCTTTATTCACAAAACCAAACATGTTCAAAATGCATTTCATGCACAGTGCTCCAGCAATCCAACATCATTAATATCTTAAGCTACTCCCCCTTAATATAACAATTTCAATCTTGTAGCCTTAAGATACTAAACAGAAAACACAAAGAGTTAATCATCACAACAATAAGCATAACTAAGATAACATAAGGTACTTCAGACTTTCGGAGACAATAGATAAACATGAAGCTAAAATGACTTACTTCTCCCCCTTTCGTGAGGAAAGTAAAACCTTGACGAATCACTTCATAGGATAAAGTTCCTATAGCTCTTTTGTAGCAGCTATTTTCATTTTTTCTCAAGAAACTCTATCATTCACTGTTTCTTAAAATCTTTCACAACCACAGTCTAATCTCCCCAAATGGAAAAACAAAGTTAGCCTCAATTTCAAATTTTACCTCAGGTGTTACCTCTGATGTTGAGACTTCTCAAAATCTTCTTCCTTATCTCTTCATCTCAACAGTTTCATCATGGCCATTCTTAGTTTCCTCAGCCCTTTCCTCATAACCATCTTTCTCTTCTTCACCACTTTTTCTTCATTCTCAACCTCTTTGTCCTCTTTCCTTTTCTCCTCATTGTCTTTCAATTAATCAACAACATCACCAACCTCTTCTTCTCTATTAAAACTAGCGGCAAAACCACCATTGTCACCCACTCTAGTCTCACCAGCAACTAAAGGGTTCTCCCCCTCAATCAAGTCATTCTTCTCTGCAAAAATTTCCTCAAGCACTGTCTCCTCAACTGTGTTTGAAGTACCACCAAAAACAACACCATGTTCCTCAGTTTTTAACTTGTTTTGTCTCATCAACAATGTCTGGAACGAGTGTTGTACCTACGAGAAAGAACTCAGGAGCGGGGGTGGGGTTATCTCATAAATTTTCCACATCAAGAGCCACAATTAAAATAAGAGATAGATGCCAAGGATTTGAAAACTATTGCAAGTTAGAACCATTAGTATTTGAGAGAATTAGGCACAAATAGAGTAGGGAATCAAAATCACAAGTGAAAGAAGTAATGGACGGTTACTTAAAATAAAGCATGCATAATTCCCGCCTATTGAAACAATACGTGACACCGAGTTTAGTTCACACATGACCAGAGCAGTTCACGAAAAACTTATAAGTCATAATGCTAAACCTGGATGTTGAGACAACATGCTTACAGACTGATGTTGGCACAACACTGACACCTGTTTTGAATGAACATTGGTTCTTGTGAATGTGGAGGTATCGAGCTTACCCTCAAGATCTTTTCAAGTAAAAGCATGAGCTAGATCTGAAAACACATATCTGAAACTTAAGACATATTAGCAAGATAGTACCACAGATATATCAGACATGTACATTGAAAGGAGAGTTAGTTAACAGAAAATCCAACATTTTGGGTATGACGTAAATTAAAGGAGTTAATCTACTTCCAAATCATAACAAGAGACAACGTAGTGTGTCACCACAACTGAATCATCCAAAATATATGCCTTCACATGAGAACATAACTACTTCTCTCCCTCAAGCCCAAACCGGCACAGACCTAACAAGGAAAGAATGAATGGATGTAGGCCTAAGTTAATGCAGAATGCAGAACGCAGAATGTAGAATGTTGTGACAACATTGGAAGATGGTAAACACTTGTGAAAAACTTTTCAAACCAGCAACAGTTAACAGCAACAAATCTTTATTATTTTCATAACTCATCTGAACCATAACTGAAGGTTGCTAAACACAAAGCTAGCGTCACTGCTGAATGAGGGCATCATGAACTCCACACCCAGTAACAACATTAACAGCAGCAAGTTAGGCAAGTACAAAGGCCTTGAATGTTGGCAATTCCTTTATCATGCACCCCAACACCCCAATTCCTTATGCATACCTGTTTACTAACCTGCATTCAAGAGAATTCACCAAGTGATCAGTGCTACTAAGTGTAAGAAATCTAAACCCCAAACACCCTAGTAGAAAAGATCACCCTCATGGGTTCCTTGGCCAAAACAAACAGAGACGTGTAAATAAGCACAACTTAGTAACACTGAAGTTGTCAACATCTTGTATCTCAACTTCTCCACATGTTTTGTCAACATCATGTACCCCAGCTTCTCCACATATTATGTACACCTTTCATATGAATAAGACACAACTGAATAGACATCAAAGTAGTGACCCTTGTGCACCCCAACTTCTCCATATGTTAGGCTATCACAACCTTAGAGAAACAGAAGAGTTTTATTACTTTTTCAAAACAAAAATGTGAAACTGATAACTAGAGAGAGTTGTTAATCAAAGCGTTCAACCACACAAACCAAAAATGTCAAACATTCATGAAGACAACCAAGAACAAAAATAGAAATCAAAAAGAAAAAATCTAATGCAATCCTATACACCACAAACAGTCTATGGTATTAGCCAATGGTGTTATGGCAACACCGGAATGCAATAATGTTCACATAACATTTATGTCGAGAGCATTCCTCAAATTGAAGAACCTCTCGCTATCTACAAGCTTCTTAAACATATCAGCTAACTGAGTATTGGTCTTTATGTGTTCAATGTGAATCATCTTGGCATCTTCCAGATCTCTCAAGAAATGATGCATAGAAAATGTATGCTTTGTTCTAGAATGATGCACCACATTTCTTGATATGCTAATGGCTCTAAGGTTATCACAAAACAACAACAATCTGTCACTCTTTATCCCATAAACATGCAACGTGTGTTTAAGCCATATAAGTCGGGTAACACAGCTGCAAGCTGCAATATATTCAACAGTTGACAATGACACACAATTATATTTCTTGCTATAACATGAAAGATGATTATTTCCCAAATAAAAAGAACCCCCATATGTAGATCAACTATCAGCTAAATCTCCAGCCCATTCAGAATCATCAAAACCAACAAGGTTTGTATTTGTATCATGTGTATATCAAATGCTTAAGTCTACAGTACTAGATATATAATTCAATATTCGCTTCACAATAATTAAGTGAAAAGCTCTAGGTTCAGCGCAACACCTGGCACAAACACAAAAACAAATGGAGTACATAGTATATGTGCGAGTGGCGGATAGTGATGAGCTTGAGAAATACTCATTATTATCATGCTTTTACACTTGTTTAATTGATTATTCTTGATAGTTTTGTGGTATTTTTATGTTTGTTTTCATGTTTAGTAGAGTGAAATATGATTTGTCAATCAAGAACCGAAACTTTCAAAATTCATCGACACCTGTGTAGATTGAGTTATGTTTGGTTCTTTGTATCATTGGAAAGCCACAGATGTCTAGTTTCCAACGCCTCAAGCGGTTTGTGATTCCGACATCTGGAGAGAAAGTTATGACCACAACGGTGAAGTTGCACAAAGCTGAAATGTACATACGCAACTCGTGCGCTCGATGACCGTCGGATCAAAATGGCTAATCAATGGTCTATACTCAGTCTTGCAAGCCTCCAAATGGAAGACTCTAGAATGTCGTGACTTCTGTGATCAATAATTCATCAATTATATGACAACTCTGGACCATTGGATCAAAACGAGATGAACGGTCGAGATGTCGTCTTATGTTTTTGGTTCAACTATAAATAGACCTCACATTTTCCATATTTCAACACACCAATCTTCTTCATTCTCTCTTCACTTAGTAGTCTTTCTATAGTAGTAGTATTCGCTAGTAGTTTGTAATTTTGGAGGAGTAATTCGGAGTTTGTACGGGGGATTCCACCGGAGGCTTTACGAAAGTAAAAATCTGTAAAGATCTCTAAACTCTTTTTACTTTTCTTTCTTTACTTTGTGATGTTATATTTAGGGAAAAAGGCACATAACCCCCCCCCCCCCCCCCAAGCTATTGGCCTCCGAGTACTTTACCCCCCAACCTTTATTTTCGAGCACTAGCGCCCCCCCCCCCCCCCCCCCAATCTTATTTTTTGAAAGTTAGTCAGGCCCCCTGTCACCCCCTAACCTATCAAAAGGGGCAAAATGCAAATAACTAATTACATTTTTCACCCTAAATTTTTTTATTTATATAATACACCCCAATTCTTTTCAATTTCGTCAAAAAATACAATCTATTCAAAATAAAAAAATTTAAATCATCGTTTTACCCTCTAATTAAATTTTTTCTACCACACACAAAAATATTTTTCACCTCATCCATAAAAAATTAACTCGATTCAAATAACTATTACTTTCTCACGTAGAATTGATTCAAATAGTTATGTCTTTACTCCGCATTAATGTAAGCTATTAACTTAGGTTGCAACACATTTACATTCATTTATCTCGTAAACAAAAATAAGATCACTCATACACGGTTACTTGGAAAATAGACGGGAAATGCAAACCGATTTTTAAAATGAATAGGTAGATTTAGGAAATATAAAAGTACGAAGAAAAACAAATCAGTTGCAAGAAAAATAGAAATTGAATGATATTAAAATAAATTTGATTGCATGAATCCCAACATAAATTGAGAACATACTATGCAAAATATACATAGCTATGTAATATGCATACATATATTAAAAAAGATGCCATTTTTATTAATAAAAAAAATCACGTAGCTATGGGATTTAGCCTAATCCACTAGCTACTATTAATAAGTGTGTTTGGAACACGCATAACGCTGAGATACATAATTTTTAGATCATTTAATTTATTAAATATTATTGACAATCATTAAAATGTTGGTGAAGATTCTCAGCATTCGACTTCCTATCAGAGCAAACATTTTACAACTAGATTAAGTAATTAATGGACAAAGCAGATACCTAGAGTGGTATTCTACGTGAGAAAGGAATAGCTGTTTAAATCGAGTTGATTTTCCAGAGATGAGTAGAGAAATTTTTTTGTGTGGTAGCAAAATTTTAATTAGAGGATAAAACGATGATTTAAAATTTTGATTTGGAAAAGATTGTATTTTTTAAGAAATTGGAAAGAATTGGGGTGTATTATATAAATTAAAAAAATTTAGGGTAAAAAATATAATTAGTTATTTGCATTTTACCCCTTTTGATGGGCTGGGGGGTGACCGGGGGCCTGACTAACTTTCAAAAATAAGATTGGGGGGGTTAGTGCTCGAAAATAAAGATTGGGGGGTAAAGTGCTCGGAGGCCAATAGTTTAGGGGGTTATGTGCCTTTTTCCCTTATATTTATCTTATAGTCTTGTTCTATATTCCATTATGTGCTAAATTTACCTTGCTGGGATAGTGACGTAGCCTAATTACGATGATCTAACCTTTAATTAAAACGTATTGTTACGATGTCAAAATAATTGGTGTATTTATTTGTGAATATAATGCTTCTAAAATTCTGGCCAACTTTTGGATGAACTAAGAAGCGAATTGAAACCGAGAGGAGATTTTCGTGAAATAGCTTTGAAGTAAATACCGTGAATTCTCAATAGAATAGAAATATATCTATCGTTTTCCCGTGGTTGATAAAATCACCACCGAACATACATGTGCACATCTTCGTAACTAGACTCATTTTCTAGTTGTAATGCTGTAGAATTTATGTATAACTTGAGAAATAGTACATAAAGCATAAATGGTGATAACCAACAACAATTTTGAACGTGAAACTCGTAATAATATGCTTAGTTAAAAGTTAGATCAGACTAATGACGGTTAAATCATGATTCCCAGCTCTTCTCTCATTGTCTACTCTTATTTATTGAAATACCCTTGTTATTCTATTGTCTCAACGCCCTACTTTGTTAAAAGTTTTTACTGTAGTTAGTAAATTGTTAATCTTTTCGCTTGAACAATCTGAAATCCGATTTCTCAAATAAAACTAGAGTTAATCAATTTTGGTAATTAATTATTTATTCCTCGTGGGATCGACAACCCTATCTATCACTTTATTACTTGTTACGATTTCGTGCACTTGCGGATTTAACCACAACAAGTTTTTGGCGCTGTTGCCGGGGAATAAAATTAATTAATATCAATACCAGTTAACCCTATTGTTAATTTGAGATTACGTCTTATATGTGTTAATATTTTACTGTAGTAAGAAAAAACCACATTGGTAAAAAAAAAAACGTTTGGTTGCTCGCAAGCTTTTTATTTTTTGTGACGATAAATAATTATTTTTTTACTATGGTAATTGTTTTTTTTTAATCTTGTTTTTTCTTTTCTGTGTACTTTCAAAATTGAGAAACATAAAAAATCAAAAAGAGTTACAAGGAGTAAGAACTCAACACTTTTACCTTTTGATCCTGAAATTGAAAAATCTTTACAAATACTGCGTAGGATATAAAAGGGTAAAAGCAAAATGAGTGGACTTATAGAAAATGAATCAAAAGCCTTGCGGGACTACGCTGTCCCAACAATCTTAGGTGCTAACACAAGCATCCAAAAGCCGTCAATTGCTGCAAATAATTTTGAAATTAAACCAGCAATTATTCAGATGATCCAAACATCGGTTCAATTTTGTGGACTCCCGAGTGAAGATCCTAATGCACATATAGCTAATTTTTTAGAAATACGTGATACTTTTAAACACAATGGAGTTTCAGAAGATGCTATCAAGTTGAGACTATTCTCATTCTCATTACGGGACAAGGCGAAGCACTGGATCAATTCACTTCCTCAAGGTAGTATCACTTCCTTGGAAGAATTAGTACACAAATTTCTTGCTAAGTTCTTTCCCCCAGCTAAAACAGCAAAAATGAGGAATGAAATCACTCAGTTTGTGTAACACGACGTGGAGAATCTGTACGAAGCATGGAAAAGGTACAAGGAAATGCTTAGGAAGTGTCCTCACCATAGACTTCCCAAATGGTTGCAAGTTCAAACATTCTAGAATGGGTTGAGTGGAAACACTAGAACCTTAGTAGATGTGGCTGCAGGAGGAGCTTTAATGGTGAAAACCACAGAAGATGCCTATCAACTATTGGAGGAAATGGCGTCGAACAATTACCAGTGGCCTTCTGAACGACAGAAAAGACCGGTTGATGTGCACGAGATAGATGCTATCACCGCATTAACAGCACAAGTCGCTACTCTCACCAAACAACTGGGAACAATGAGGGTAAATGCCATTCAATCCACATCAGCAACATGTGATATTTGTGGAAACTCACATTCAACTGCCAACTGCCATTTGGTAAGCAATTCTGAAAATTCTGCTCAAAATGAAGAAGCAAATTTTGTGTCAAATTTTAACAGGCCACAGAATAATCCATATTCCAACACCTATACCCCTGGATGGAGGAACCACCCTAACCTCTGTTGGAGCAACAACCAGAACCATATCAGGCCTCCTCCTGGATTTTCACTGCACCAAGAAAAGAAACCTTCCCTGAAGGACATTGCCACTCAGTTAGCCACTACCACAAACCAATTAGCCTCAAGAACTGACCAATTCATCAATGAAACCAAGCAACAGCTCCAAAACCAAGGTGTATCCATCAGAAAACTAGAAGTACAAATGGGTCAACTTGCCATCACTCTAGCTGAAAGAGCACAAGGAGAATTGCCGAGCAACACAAAAACCAATCCTCGAGAACATGTGCAAGCAATTACACTCAAAAGTAGAAAAGTGTTACCAAAACATGTTGCCTCACAAGTAGAGAAGTTTCATACACATGAACAGGGACGTGAGTCTGAGCTAAAGCACACTTCTGCCGACGCACGACCACCGAATGTGCAAGAAATTCCATTTCCACAAAGATTGAAGAAAACTAAACTGGATAAGCAATTTTCTAAATTTCTTGATATCTTTCAAAAATTGCACATTAACATTCCTTTTGCAGATGCTCTTGATTAGATGCCCAGCTATGTCAGATTCATGAAAGAAATTCTATCAAATAAGAAAAAGCTGGAAGAACATGAAACTGTATGTCTAACCGAGGAGTGCAGTGTCATTCTACAGAAGAAATTGCCACCAAAGCTCAAAGATCCAGGGAGTTTTACAATTCCTTGTGTAATTGGGAATTCACATTTTGAGAAAGCATTGTGTGACTTAGGTGCAAGCATTAACCTGATGCCTCTGTCTGTGTACAGGAAGTTGGAACTTGGAACTTGGAGAAGCCAAACCAACCACCGTGTTCCTTCAACTAGCAGACAGATCAATCAAGTATCCTAGAGGTATGGTTGAAGATGTATTGGTTAAAGTTGATAAGTTTATCTTCCCTGCAGATTTCATCGTCCCGGACATGGAAGAAGTTCATGATATTCCAATCATTCTTGGTCGCCCATTCCTTGCAATTGGGAGAACTCTATTTGATGTGCAAAAAGGAGAACTTACCATGAGAGTACAAGATGAACAAATCACTTTCAATGTCTTCAAGGCTATCAAATTCCCATCAGAAGCTGATAGTTGTTTCAAAATTGACATTCTCGACAAGATGGTTGAACAAGTGTTCGACGAAAGCCACTTGGAGGATTCACTCGAGGTATGTCTTATTAAAAAATAGATATATTTTGATAATGATGATATTGTAAGATGTACTTTAACCCTTGGTGCAATACCGATTAATTACAAAGGAAAGGTTGAAGAGCTAGAGAAAGATACAAATATCACAATCTCATCTATTATTAAGCCACCAACTCTAGATCTATTATTAATCCCATCTTCTTGAATTAGGAAATGTTTCTCTCTTTAATTTGAATTCCTCTTAGGGAAGTTTCCTTCTCTTTATAGAAGTCTTCAATTGAAAGGATTCTCCTCTGGAAATCTTCATTCATAATTCGCTCTCGTTCTTTCCTTTATTTTCAGCCATCACGCGTATTCAATTAAAGAAAGTTCTTCTTTGGAAATTTATTGAATGACAACTTTTCTTTAAGGAAATAAATCCATCCTTTAAGTCTCTAGACTTGGAGCATATAAAAATACAAACTACAACTCGTGGATCTAAGTTAGTAAGTGAATAAAGGCAAAACAATAATTTTTGCAGTTTTAAACAGATTGCCTGCAGATCCTCTACTTTCAATGTTATCATTAATGTTGTCCCAACATCGCAAAATATTGATTCCAGAATACCTTGCACTTTCAGTATTAATCAGTTCGTTTCTTATTGATCGTGCATAGATTTCTTTTACCTTGTTGATCATTATCTTTCTTCCTTCCATTTTTTGCGGAAATGATATATTGTACATATTCTTCAACTAGAAGTGTTTAGGGGAATTTATTTTCTTTCGTTTAGGCCGGTATCTTCCATCACTACAAAAAAAGGGTCTTTCGTTCAGACGGTGTCTTCAACTAGAAGTGCGGTCGCGGATGTGGAGCCTCCGCGACCGTGGGGTGGTCGCGGCGGCGGTGCATAGGCGGGAGTTTCCCGCCTATGGCATCCGCGACCGTCCGACGGTCGTAGCATCATCCTCGACCACTTGGCGGTCACCGATGCTGGCGACCGCCGGGCGGTCACGGATGACCGCCAATTCCTGTAGTGCATGTTTTTCTTATTTAAATTGATTATAATAATTAAGAAATATCTTTCATCAAGACAATTATAAATTAATCCAAGAGGTTAGGTAAAAGAAACATGTATCTACCTTTGTGCGACTCCAATATACTCAAAGTGAGCACAGCATTAAATAGTTTAAACTATATGTGAAAAGAAGCTTTTGTTCTGTACGTTTTTCCCTTCGAGAAAAATTATGTGAATATATATATATATATGTGTGTGTGTGTATATATATCTCATTGGAAGAATTTCAAAGTTCCTTCGCCTGATTTTTTTTTCTCTTTTTGCAGTGTACGCATGTATGTATGTATGTATGTGTGTGTGTATTAATCATATTGGCAATGGAATAAAACATATGAATTAATATACTTTATTTGTGTGCTAAAAATCAAAATAATGATTTCAGTAGAATTAATAGTCAAGTTATTGAGAAATTAATATTCAGATTAACAAGACATTTTTATATATCAGAACTCGTAGACAAGTAAGACAACTCGTAATTAGGGGAGTGTCTTGGCTACTGTTACATGCACAGCAGCCAAGCACCTCAATTTCTTTTTGTCTTACATATTTGGCCCCATGATATTCGTAGTGTTAAATGAAATAAAATAAGTCACGATAATCTAACATACGTCTGTAAGATTAGACAATTAAGGGACACAAATCAAATATGGCAGTACACCAAGAACCGAGGAATCTTCTTCCATTAAATTCATATATAGAATATAAACAACTTATGTGTGGTAATATGGTTCTATATTCAAAAATTTCAATTCTGGAATTACATTTTTCTAATAATATGTAAATCTAATAAAAATTAATTGAAAGCTTGATTCTTATTTCTAGTTCAATTCTAGATTATAATTTTCCAAAACAAGTTTAAAATAGAAATATAAATTATATATTACCGTTCAAAAAAATAGATTCTAATGTTCTAGCAGTATTCTTCGTAAAATTTCCAAAATATGTTTTTTTAAGAGAATCAACAATAAATAGAATTTAAAGAAAAGTTTTTCTTCTCTAAAATAAACAATAAATAGATTTTATTCCATTTACCGTAATGAAAAGTTGATAATTATAATAAAGCACTCATTGTTAATTATGAAATGGACGTGGATTTTTAAATTGTCAAGGTGAATGGATTTTTATATTTTTTAAGATTAATCCTCTGTAATTTATGTGAGTCTCATTATATATAATTTAATATTTTGAACTGTGTGTATCAATCTCAACAGATTTAGATTATTCAAAAATATAAATACACTAAGCCGGCCATACGGGTTTCCTAATTGATTGAGATATAATTAGTGGTGAAAATAGATAACCTTACGTAAAGACTGTAAGATACTCATTTTCCAAATGAAATTTATAGCATGCACACCATCATTTTAAGAAAATATGATTAAAACAAAAACAATTAACATAAGAGAAGTATTTTAAAATACGAATAGTATCATTTTAGGCCTTAAGTCTAGGAAGAGATACTATTTTAGGCCTTAATTGTAAGAAAAAATAATATCATGGGGCCAAATATGTAAGACAAAAAGAAATTGGGGTGCTTGGCTGCTGTACATGTAACAGCAGCCAAGACACTCCCCGTAATTAGAACTATGTAGCCCGTATTATATATAGTTGGTACTTGCATGTATCCGAAAAGCACATAGAATAGCTAAAAAGAGGAAAGAGATTAAAGCGTAAGAAAACCGTCTAGATTTTTTTTTTTTGATCATAAAACCGTCTAGATTTTCACTCGATAGAAATAGAAATAAAAACTTTCAACAGTTTTGCTATTGCGAAGTCAGAAGCATAAAAATAGCTCCACGTGCAGATAAATATGTGGCGTCAACTCTTACCTAATTTACAAGACAAATAGGAGAAATTATTTCGTACAACGTTCTACAATTAGGTGGCACAATAAAGTTCTATCAATAGACAGTAGAATATATTGATCAGGTGATCATTTCCCACGTAAAACAATGCAGAACAGTTGTATAAACAATGCAGAACAATGCAGAACAGTTGTATAAATATATGTGTTTTGCAGATGACTTGCTACTGTTCTGCAGAGGAGACAAACAATCACTACAGAAGCTCAATGAAATACTTATGGAATTCTCAGACACATCAGGCCTCCAAATTAACAGAGACAAAAGTGCAATATTCCTGGCAGGAGTTAGAGATGAAGGAAGAGAGGAGCTACTAAATATATGGAAATTCCCTGAAGGAAAATTCCCAATAAGATACCTTGGGATACCTCTTAGTCCTAGAAAGTTGAAGATAGAAGAATATGAACCATTTGTAAAGAGAGTAAGTGCCAGAATACAAAGCTGGTTAGCAAAACAATTGAGTTATGCAGGGAGACTCCAGCTAGTGAGAGCAGTGCTTCTATCAATTCAGAGATTCTGGTGTTATGTACTCCCAATTCCAATGGGGGTGGTAACACAAATAGAGAGCCTATGTAGAAGCTTCCTGTGGTCAGGAAAGGATAAGGGAAGGAAAAGCTTAGTGGCTTGGAGCAAAGTATGTCAAGAGCATATGCAAGGAGGGCTGGAAATCAAAGAAATCTTAAGCTGGAACAAGGAACTGCTAAGCATGCAGATCATAAATTTGGGGAACAGAAGCAGAAAGAAGACAATATGGACAGAGTGGATCCAAGTATACAAGCTCAGAAATGAGTCAATCTGGACAGTAGCAAAGAAGACATGAGAATCATCCTGGTGGAGGAACTTACTCAGATTGAGAGATGAAATGAAAAACAGAAGACCAATTACAGAAGAATGGGAAAAAATGACAGCAAGAGAAGCAGTACAAGAATGCTACAAAGCATACCACACAGAGACACCTTCAGTAGGATGGAGTGAACAGGTATGGAATCCCATCTCTTTACCCAGAGTTTCATTTCATAACTGGATGGTTATGCAAAAAGGTCTTGCTACAAAGGTTAGACTTAAGAAATTCAATATTATAAATGAGAGTAATTGTGTACTATGTCACAATGGAGAGGAGGACCTTGAGCACTTATACTTCCAATGCCCAAAGGCCAAGTTTATACTTGAGCTAGTAATGAGGGCAGTGGGAGTAGGGAATACTTCTGATAACTTGTAGGATTGGAAAGAGCTGTTTAGCAGATCTCAAAAGAAAAGTAGCAAGGCATACCAAATAAGAGCAGCAGCACTTGGGAGTGTACTGTACTGGATCTGGAGATGGAGGAACGAAAAGGTATTTGAGGATAGGACAATCCCATCACAAAGCATCATCCAGAGCATTGCTAATGAGGTGAGCCTAAGGGTAAGGTACAAATGGGGTAAGAAACATAACAGATTTATAAAGAGTACTCTTAGCAATCTTGAAAGATTATTGATGAGAACTAGATTAACTGCTTGCACTGGAGATTAACTGTCACATGTAACCAACTTGAAAGATCTGGAGGCTTGAAAAATAAAGACAGGTAACCTTCTCTCACTTCATCCTTTCAAGCACTGGAAGAGTAAGAACAATGTGAGAAGCAACTGTCTTTTAAGCACTCAGAAACAAGTAGGGGACACAAGAAGAGTACAGTCACAGGCCTGGCCTGGAGCTGGAATGAAGGCAGTGTACCTATGAATTTTGGATTAGGGGAGAGTCCAAGGAGAATAGCTTCATGGGAGAAGGCTTTCCACGGGTCATAGTCCTAGACTAGAGCTTAGTGGATTCCTTAGCTTGACAGTGCATTGTTCTGTGCAATTGAGTTACTAGAGTGTCTAGTTCCTTAGCTTCATATTGGG
Source organism: Linaria vulgaris (assembly GCA_948329865.1). Taxonomy (NCBI): domain Eukaryota; kingdom Viridiplantae; phylum Streptophyta; class Magnoliopsida; order Lamiales; family Plantaginaceae; genus Linaria; species Linaria vulgaris. The sequence goes on along the minus strand of OX415250.1, from coordinate 19,474,760 downwards.
GTATCCCCATGTATCTTGTAAAACACTCTTTCCAGTTGCAATATATTTACCTTTCGTGCAGAATATTATTTTCCGACAGAGGAGCACATTATGTTACGTGGATGGTCTTCACATTAATGTACTAGTCCAGTGTGCGATATTGTTTATGCATTTATTTCACATATCAAATAAACAAAACTAGTTCTTCTATTTCCCTAATTATAATGGTAGTTACTAATAACAATTGGTTTTGCAATTTAAGATGGCTAGTCCAAACTCCAAAGTATCATTCAATTGGCCCAACGAAAAAAAAGAATAGACTGGGTCAACCGGCCCAAAATAAAGGCCTACAACTAGCCCAGATAAAACTTTATGTGCCTAACACCAACCAACCCAAGTGTCCCACCCCTCCCAAAAAAAAAAATGTATGCAAACGTTGCGGAGCTTATTTGATACAACTAACGGTCTAGATTAAATACAAATTTAGCTTTTCCTAAAATATAGGAAGTAACTAACCCCTATAATCTCATCTCCACCGTGTATTGATAATGGTTGCACCACGTTAGCAATACAACGGTTGCATGAAATACTTTCTCTCAAACTACAAGCAGGATTAAAGCAGTTATTTTCAAACATGTCAAACGTTATTAAACAAACAACAACATGCTACATGCTCGAAAAGTAATTTGGTAAAATTGAACGACTATTTAATTTGCAATATAATGGCCTAATTCAACAATTTTTTTTAACTTTCTTCTCAACTAAATCGTACCAAAATAAAGTATCAGAAATTCAATTGCTTAGTAGAATCGATACGTTTTTTTAGAGTTACTATTGTTTTCATAAAAAAGAGGATAGGCAGACTCCTCTCATTTAACCCCGCTTAGCAAAACAAATTACATGTTGGGCCTGGGCTTTATGTTCTGAAAGTGGGGTGGCACAACTCTACGGCCCAACTCAATTGAGTCGGACTTGGGACTTAACGTGCCTGGTCTAGTTTATAAGTTATAATTCTAAATTCTAATAGCGAATCATAAAGAAGTGAAGCAAAGCTAAGAATATATAATAAATATTTTTTTAGTAAAACGATGCACGTAATTGAGTTAATATAATCGGAGTTAATTGTGTATATAAATGAAGGGTTTTGGCAAAATTTCAGTTTTGGTCTCACATGATTACTCTTTTAGTCATCAATCATAGTCCCGAGTTTTGATATCATCACATTTTGTCCCAATGAGCCATGTCATGCCACATGTCCTAAACTCGTAAGGATATTCTTTCTATCAGAAATTAAATATAAATAGAAATATTTATTCAAAAAGTTTTAACATTTTGTCTCCATTTTCTAGTGTATTTACTTTTTTTTATATATAGTCTTATCTCAAATGTTATCCAAACGTAAAAGTTGCTGTTTTGATATTTATTCAAAGGATCACCTTCTTAGTTCTAATTAACTGTTGTTTTTGCTAAATATCTTGTTGAAAATATAATTCATCATTTTTTAACTTTAGATTTCAGAAAAAAAATTATACCGGCATCTTCCTTAATCAAAAGTGAGGATTGAGCTGCGAATCCTATAATTTATATACAACCCATATCAATATCAGAACTTGAAAACCGTCATTATCATTAAGATTAACATTCTAAGTGCATGGCACGAACAATTCCTCAAATCACAATGATGGGCAAATAGTTTACAATTTATCCTTCAAAAGAACAGTCAACATTGATCAGCTCTTTCTCATTACTCTTTCTGACTCAAAACATTTTCATTTTTATTCTTCTGGATCAGACGTGCATGAAGACTAGTAACACCATCATCATATGATCAAAGTTTTTCTTACTTAAGATATATCGATGTAATCTTTCGTCACACCAATTCTATCGTGTGTTTAAATTCTAAATAAAGTTGCACTATATACATTTTAATTAGCATGGCATCTAAAGGAAGCCATGTTGACACCAATCTTTTAATTTTCTTATTTATCCCTTTATACACTATGAAAAAATTGTTATTAGTTGGGTTATAACTATAATTTAATTTAGATTTATTATGATTTAGACCTCCTCATTAAAGGCAAAAAAAATCATTACCTGATTCTCTATAAATTTTTTATCCTTACATGTTTAATTTTTTCATATTTAAGTTGTAATTTTTACCATGAGAACATTTAAATCATGCTAGAACCGCGTCCTTACGTTTCTAGTTTTATAATAACATTTTGATCTATATCTTGACCCTTTTGCAGTAACGAGACACGGGGAAGTTTTCTTTCTAAATCATTACAGTCCCTTATTCTCTTAGCACTTTTTAAAAAAATATTACATTGTTTGAATTTTAAATAGTCCAACACAGAGGCCAAGAAAATGTTCTGCAAATAAAGAATATTGATTATTGCATTATGTACGATATGATTTGCTTTACCCTATAAACGGATTTTAACTACCAAAAGGATCTCTCTAAAATCTAAATCATCTTTACATTGTCATAAGTTTAGCGCTTTGATTTGTTAATTTGTTAAAATTCAAGAAACTTTAACTTAAAAATGCAGCATACTATCTAGTCGTTCTCGTGTAAGATTCGTAATCCTCTGGCATGCTAATTTTTTTATTATTTATTTGCACCACTCTCGATGACCTTTAGGACTTGGGTGTTCAATACATAATAATTAAAGGAGCTTCGTCTTTGAGACGTGCCATTTAATTGTGTTTATTGTTTCTCAGCGAGCAAAGGTATAGTTTAATTAATCTTCAAATCTTCTGTTTCATATTTGAGGTTGTAATGACGATCTTAGAAAGGAAAATATCAAGACTAGTCCCACCTCCGGAGATTTTTTACGAGTATATATATTTGTGTGTGTTTATTTAGTCACTTTACCGAGTTATTAAATTATCCAATTTAACATTTGTTAAGGGATAAAACTGAACATGCGTGATAGTTGTAATGAAGAGTTTATATCAAAACTAGTTCCACATTTGAATGTTAATTTTGTTAGTAAAGGAGAATTCTGTGAGTTGTATACTACGGGGATAGGTTGGCGTTTATAAATGCTTATGGAAAGGTTTATTGTGTTTTGAGCTTATTTAATCGCTTTTTACGATCTTTTTGATATTTGCTCATGTAACCACCGTCAAATGACTCTATTGAGCTCATACATATGATGACCTCTTAATTAATAGAACCTTTTAATTAGTGGAAACAGACTTAAAGATGATAGGGAAATGGGTCATCTTTAAAAGTAAACATTAGGAGGGAAGCAACTACTTAAAATCACAATAGAAATTTAGATACTATTTACAAGAACTACGATGCCAAATAAACATAAGAGTAAATTACAAAAATTACTTGTATCTTCAACTTGCTTTAACTCTATCTTTGTTAGGTGCGTGATTATCTGTTAAATCTTCTTGGAGGGGTCAACTATATCTGCAGTCTTCAGGGAACTAAATTTTTTTGTCTAATTGTTTCCTTAATGAATATCAGTAAGAATTACGAAAGGGTGGCTTCCATCATGGTTTTGACGATGTGTGATGCAATGTGAGCAATGCTCCGTCATCTATTTTTGATCAACATTTCTTGAATATGAATTTGGATGCCAACAGCTAGATAAGAAAATCTAATGAAAGATTTGTTGAATATTTGATTATCGTGTGAGAATACTTTATTTCGAAATGTGATCAAATTAATTAATTTTTAGAATGCATAAACAGATTTGAAGTGTTCTTAAAATCTATAAAGAATTATTCAACTTATGATTACTGTTAATATATATATATATATTAGGATGAAATATTAAATTTTCCCTTTATCTTTTTTGAAAAAAAATTTAATATGCTTTTTTTCCCCTTGTTTATCTGTCCCATATCTTTTAAAACGTCTCCTAAAAATACCCTCGGCCCTTATTCGGGCCAAAATTGCCTATGTGGCGGTACAATCAACAAGTTGTTGAACCTAGTCAATAAGTTGTCAATGCCACGTCATATTTTTTCAGCCAAAAAATATTTTTTACACAAATCTTTATAATTTTAATTATTGTACTTACACCCCATAATAAATTGCACTTTGCACCACAAAACATATATATATATATATATAGTAATTTTTTATATCTTTAAAATGTATATATTTTTTAAAAGATATATACAATTGATTTTATATTTTTAAATATTTATAAAAAGTTATTAAAATTATAAAAGAACAAAAAACAAAAAAACAAAAAAACATAAAAAATATAAAACATTAATAATAATAAACATATATATATAACAAATATATATATATATATATATATATAACTATTTGTAAAAATAATACATATTTTTAATAAACATTTTCTTATCACATGTTTTGATAAATATCTCATGTTTATATCTTTGTATTTAAGTTATAAAATAAGTATATGCATTTTAAACTTACTATGTAAAATAAAGTAATAAATGACTAAGTTATACCTTTTTCGTATGATACTTATTTGATGTGTGGTTATTAAAAATTTGGAATTGATTAAAGACTAAAAAGACGAGTTTTTCTAGAGTTAGTTTAGTAATATGTTTTTAAGGATTGATTATGCATTGAATTTGATAGTTAATCAAACTTTACTTGTTACCGTTACATGTCGTCGAAATGACTTTAACATGAATACTCACAGTCATAAGTTTAAAAATATGGTTGTTTAAGATAATTTTGAGAGATAAATAAGGTGGTTAAAATAATAGATATCTGATATTCAATTTAAGCATATGTTTTTTCATTAAATTCATCATCTAAGATTTTTATATTTTTTGTAATGACATAAATTAAGCTTATGTGTTATTTACTAAGATTTACATTGTAACTAACATTCTTAACCAGAACGTTCTCAATTTCACCAACATCAGAAATGAAGAAAAAATACTAATATTTGTTGTGGTAAATTATAGGACGAAATATTAAAAATACTCGCTAACTTTTTTTTAAAAGTTAAAATGCCCATTTTTTTCGGGTCTTACCAAAATGCCTCGTATGTTTAAAAAGACTTTCAAAAATGCCCTCGGTCATTATTCGGGCCAAAATTGCCTACTTTGCGGTACAGTCAATGACACGTGAATAAATTGCTCCGCCACGTCATATTTTCAGCCAAATAACATTTTTTACGCAAATTCTTATAATTTTAAAATTGTATTTACACCCCCATAGTAAATTACACTTTACACCCCAAAATATATATACATAAAAAATAATAATAAAGATATATATATATATAACTATTTGTAAAAATAATAAATATATATGAATAATAATAATAATAATAAACATATATATAAAAACATGTATAATTATATATATATTAAAAAACAAAAAAAATACAAAAAATAAAAACTATTCATCATCTTCATCACCAGTACCACTGCTACTCCCTACCCCCGCTGTCGCGGCCACTACCACCACCACCATCTTCATCGGATATCGATTACCACCGCCATCTTCTTCCCTACTACCACCCCCACCCCCCACCACCGAACACCAACACCATCTTAATCGGCGCCACCACATCTCTCAAAATCGTGCCACCACTTCTCCCAATCACGCCACCAACGCTGCAATTCACGACTCTAATCGTGCCACCAACCCATCGCGCCACCACCACCACAAGAAAATTAAGGTTTTTGGTTTGGGGGAATTTTGGGGTGGTGAAGATGGCGTTTGGGGGCAGCGGTGGTGGTGGTGGTCGCGGTGGCGACGGCGGGGGTGGGTGGGTGGGGGGGGGGGGGGCTGCGATGGTGGTGATGAAGATGATTATTATATTTTTTAGTATTATATTTATTTTTTATATTGTTAAAATATGTATTATTATTATTTATATATATATGTTTATTATTATTATTATTATTTATATATGTTTATTATTTTTATAAAATAGTTATATATATGATTATTATTATTTATATATATATATTATTTGTACAAATAGTTATATATATTTATTATTATTTATATATATTTATTATTTTTACAAAATAGTTATATATATGTTTATTATTATATATATATATATATATATATATATATTTTGGGGTGCAAAGTGCAATTTATTTTGGGTTTCAAATACAATATTTAAAATTACAAGGATTTGTGTAAAAAATGTGTTTTAGCTGTAAAACATGACGTGGCATTGTCAACTTGAAGGCAATTTTGGCTCGAATAAGGGCCAATGACATTTTTTTAAAGCTTTTTTTTAAACATATGGGGCATTTTAGCAAGGCCAAAAAAAATAGGCATTTTAACTTTTTAAAAAACGTTAGCGGGCATTTTTAATATTTCGTCGTAAATTATAAATTCAATTGATTAATATTGTTTAAATTTGTTAAAGGTTTGACGAACTAATCAACTACATCAAGGTTCCCCGTACGAGTAAAGTTGAGGTTACATTTCTGATTTGTTCTAGCCCCGTTTGGCATCTGGCCATGAGAAACTTGGACAGAAAACCCACTATAATGTTGTTTTGCATCTCATCTCATAACATGATTTTTTTACTCATCGTTAAATCGTATTAAATCATTTATTATTTATCATATATGTTAACTCAAGATGAGATCGTTATATAAGAATATCGTGGAACGCCCTGCCTCAACGTCTTTTTACACTTTGTTTTACCGAAATGCACTCAAGATCTACACTTTTTATTTCCTTAATGAAGTCTTTCTATCTCAAGGAATTTTTTCTCTCTTTCTCATTTTCTCGAAAATTCTAGGCCTTTCTCGGCATAGTGATGGGGATATTTATAACTCCATATATTTACAGGTGTCAAGTTGCATGCATAACACAAAGACATTTGTCATATTATAGTGCTGATATGTCTTTGACTGTGATGACAATCTAGCTTCCTCCAGGATCATGTTGATGCACTTTTTTGTTGTGATGACACATAGTTTTAGGAACGCCTTGGACGATTCACCGAATCTTCTGATCTGATAGGGTAGATGGGATTAACTTTATTTATCTTTCTGATGCCATCAGGTTATTTTTCTCCATCGAAGGTTTTAACTATTGAGAATCCTCTATCAGACTGGAACTAGCTAAAGTATCGACGATCATTAGCTTAGGCATCGTGGAGTCATCTAAGATTCGTAGTGCCTTGTAGATCGGATACTCTGTGAGTTTAAAAGTCATGTTCGGGAACTCCTATCCCTAGGACATTTAAGTTCCGATGGGATTAAGGTCCAATAGTTCTTGTTCTTCTTTATGGGGTCAACACCAGTCCCCCCAGTTCCTGATGTATTAATTTGAATCAACATGAACTATTGATATTGTGCCTCACATATTTACCTGGGCATCGGGAATTTCTCGAGTTCTGAATTTATTTGCCGACTTTCCATTCCACTTAGTGGGGAGTTAAAGGGACGTAACGACTCCTCTGTTTTTGGGAGTCGTGCCCATTTAGTTTGTGGGGAATAACTCCCTACCCTATTAACTGACTTTTAATGCCCTTGAGCCTTATAAGTTTTTTTCGTCCTCTCTTCTTTCTTCATCACTTTCTTCTTGCAAATCTCTAGAGTTTTCTAGGCGCGTTTCCTCTTTTTCTCAAATTTTCTCTTCTTTTGGTTTCCATGGCGACCAACGATTCAGTTACGGTCCTTGTATTCATTGTTCCTGTTCTTGCCGACATCACTCTTGATGCTACCACCGCTGTCATGGCGGTGACCGATTCCGCTGGTGCTGGTGTTTCCTCCCGTAAGAGGAAGGGTAAATCTAAGGCGGCGGGAGTAGAAGGCGACCAGCCACGGGTTCCAATGCGGTCAAAGAAGTCAGGCAAGGCTGCTCCGGCAACAGAGCCCCAAAAATACCAACGGATTGGTGATGTGGTGAGCATAACTACTGACGAGGAAGTGATCGCTTTATTCGATGAATTTAAACCGTGTCAATGAAATAATTTATGGTTGGCTTTGTTTGGACTAAAAAAATGAAGTATCCAGGCTCCGTTTAGAAAAAACCCAATTGATAATATATCTATGATTACTACGTGTATCATAAAAGATTCCTGTTTGTTATTTATAAAATCATAACAAAAATAAATGGTGATGGGAACATTTGTCCTATATGCGCAAATCAAAATCGGACGTATCTTTACCCGGAGTAGAGCATAAACCTAAAAAGATGAAAGAGACCCACTTACCGTTGATGAGAGAGGTGACGATCCCCCCGATGGCTATCTCACTCTATACTACGTCCATATTCGCGCATGTCTTTGTTCGTTCTTTCCTCCATTTTACTGTGAAGGTTTCAAAACTTGCGGAGTTTGCCCTAGTCAATTGACTCCAAACAGCTTTGTCGTCCTCTCCGCCTTTGTTTTTTGGTGTTTATCAAAAGGTTTAGAGTGTACTATTAAGAGATTTTTCTCCATCTTCAAAGTGAGTGTTTCTTCTGCTAGCCATCCTTTTTACTTTTTCACCCATCGGGATAAGCTTAAAAGGGTTGTTGTGGCTACAAATATCTCTCATAGTAGCTGGAAAGATAATTTTTCTTCGTGAAGCCCGACGTAGGAGGTAAATGGTATTTTCCTTACTCCTGGAAGACTCCCGAAGCTCCTCTTTATAAGATCGATACTTCACTTTTGTTTGATTTAGTTCTGGATGCTGTCGAGCTATCCTCCTCCGAGTACTACCGTCCCCTATACAAGGCAACGTGATTATTTAAGATTTTCCCGATAGAAATGGAAAATGAAGGGAAACCGTTCATATCCCTTTCTGTTGAAGTAAGGCCCATTTTTTGGTACGTATCTTTTAGTCCTACTATACATCTCCTTGCCTCACTTTATTGAGTTTTATTTTTACTCATTCATAGTGACGCTGCTTAAGAAATCTGTATCGAAGAAGCATTCCGCACTGCAACCTGTACCTTCTCGGATGTAGACTAGATCATCAGGAGATGCCAATGGTGCTTCTTTTTAGTGATGTTTCACAAGTTTCGAGTGGGGATACCAAACTTATAGGCTCCAGTGATGAAAGTTTGGTCGTTCCCTTCGAGGGAAAGACTGCCGAGTTCGTACTTAGTGAGGGTTTCGATGCCCCATATTTGATGGCACTGGCTTCTTTGAGGGCTATCGAGGGGCTAGATATTCATCACAATTCCCCTACTAAAGTTCAGGTTCTCGAGGTTTCTTCTACTTCTTAGGAATCAAGAAGTGCTGGTGTGAGTACGCCTCCCTTTGCATCCTTACCGCGTTCCTCTCTGCACGTTACTGAGGCAAATTATCCTTCGATGTCTTTGATCAAACCTCATACTTCCGAGTTTTCTTCTCTTCCTGATTCTAAGGCTACCTCTTCCATAGGTACTACTTTTTAACTTATTATTTTTTTATTGTCTACTCCGATAGAATCTAGGCGTCTAATTTTCCCTTCCGTTTAGATAAAGGCAAAGCTATTTTGATGTTTGAGGATGACTCTCTCAGAGCAGGTTAGTTTCTTTTCTTATTATGTGATTATTCTTTCCTCCGCTCCCCTCTTTTTTGTTTACTTTTTACTTGGTCGTGTTTATTGTACTTAGATGAAAGCTTACCCGATGACTTGAAGCTTTCATCGGAGAATCCTTTATCCATTGAGGATCTTTTCCTGGGTGAGGATCCCGCCTTAGTCGAACATACAACAGAGTCTTTGGCGAATCCTGCCTCGGGTCAAGTTGATCTGGCTCTTCTCGACGAAATGCTCCCTCTTTTAGTATCGAAGAGCGTTTGGGTGCCCACGAAGAGATCCCTCCTACTGTTCTAACTGATTCACATTATGCCGCTGCTACTGCACCCATTCAGCGAGAAGGAATGTCTTTCTCTAGTTGATTTATCGTTCATGGCTCTCTCTTTTTTATCCATACCATTGGCGAGAAGGCAGAATCTAGTACTCGGCCCGATAATTCTGCGCTAGAGGGTGCTTTAGATGTAATGACTCAATATCTGCCTGCCACTTCTGCTATGACACGCTATAGTGAAGGGGTTGCTTATTTTTGCTCCGAGTGGATGGTACATATGGTATGTGTATATCTGTTTTTTTCGAATGATGTGCATCGGTGGATTAAAACACTTCAATCGCCTCATCTCCTTTCATGTCTTCTTTAGTTGCCTAAAATCATGCCTTCTATTTGGCATGAGGTAGGGCCGCTCAGTCCACAGCTATGTTTGCGATGGACGATTTGAAGAAGAAAAATCAGGCCCTTGAGGGCGCCAAGAAGAAGATTGAGCAACTTCGTGCAAGTTTTGCTCAAAGTTTGACGCGGGAGAAGATGTTGGAGACCAAGATCGACGAACGAACGAGTCTTTAGGGAAGAGTCATGGTGAGCGCAATTCTTCAGAAGATGAAATCCTCCTTTTAAAGGATGAGAATTCGTTGTGGGATTCTATGGAAAAGGCGCTTAACGCAGAGTTATCAGAGGTGTACGATAGGGTTGTGATGCTGAAGGAAGAATTGAAGAAGACTCCGACTCCTACTCCTGGGTTTGTCTATCCCGCGGAACTACATGCAAAGTTGGCTAGCACAGTTCAGCTGGTGAAGGAAGAGACTTTCAAATACTGCAAAGGAGAATTCCAAAGCCGGCAGCAAGGGCATCTGCTAGGGCATTTATTAATTGGATTCTTAAGCTGCGTGAACAAGTGTTGCGAAGACAAGTTGTTCCTTCAGGAAGACAGCTGGAAACTTCTGAGTCCCCGAGTTCTTCTATCGAAGCCCCCCACTATGAGTGAAGCTTATGATACTTATCGTCGGGTCGTAGCTCATTCTCTTTCACCTTCTTTCCTCCTTTGATTCCTCCTCCTGCAAGTTCACATCTTTCTGTTTTGTGGACCTCCAACATTCCTACTCCAAGTTTTACTATTCTCACTACATGCACTGAGATCACTGCTACCAAAGTTAATGTGAAGCCTGTTGACAGTACGGCTGTGGATCCGACTCTCGTGAAGCTTCCTCCATCGACTTCCCTCTGATGATTTTTTTCGTTTTTTCTTTTGACCGATGTTTTTTATTATGTATTTTCCTTGATGTTGAACAATGGTACTGCTATCCAATGGTCTTTATTTGAAGCATGTTTTGATCAGTTTTTCACTAAGATATATTTTTTTGTTTCTTTGATCCACTTTATAACCCATGTGCTGCTTTGGTTAAGATTTTAAAGTTTCTGCATTTCTGAACTATCTGACAACCTCTTTAACTGCAATTTATGCATGTTATCAGGGAATGTCGCCCATATGGGCAACATTCTCTGGCACGTGTTCACCTAATTATCTGCATGTCTGTGATTGGATACAAGTATCACGTTACTTTTGACACGTTTGCCATTTTGTTCTATCAGATGGTCCTATAAATGGGCATTCGATCATTACCTACTTCACCTACTTTTCAGCCCCAAAAGCTTATTGTCTTTTCTCCCATTTGTTATTTTTACCAACATTTCCTGTGTTTTGCAAATTATCCTACATTCATGACGCCTTCTTCATCTTGCTCTTCACCCACTTCTCGGTATGCGTCCTACTGTGACACAACAGTTCATCGTGTTAGCCATGTATCTCCTCTCGTTACTATTTAGGCTAAAAAGAATGTGGGTGGTTTGTCATTGATCTATCAAGGTTCTACTGCCCTGAATTGCGTTTCTCCTTCTCGCACTAACTCTTCTCTTCTTTATTCTCTATGCTTGGTCTTTCTTCGAAGAGAACCATATCTTCTAGTGGATAGCTTTTCGATTTTTAACACATCTCAGTTAAATGTTAATGCTATGATCGGAGGTGGGAGGGTTGGATCTTGTTCGAGTATGGAGTCCCATGATTTTATTCTTCGATTGATGCAAGAATATAATATGAACTCTAATGATTTCGATATCGTTATTCCTCATCGCCATCATCAGGCATTTGACCCTCCTTTAGGATTTCTGACTATTTACTCGAACCAGATCTGATGTGGCATGCATTTGTTCTTTCATCCCTTCATTCAGTCTTTGATCAGGTATTGACAGATTTGTCCTAGCCAATTAACTCCAAATTCCGTTCGTCATTTGGTAGGTTTAATTTTGTGTTGTCAACTACTAAATGTTCCTATGACCCCTTATCGTATTGGCACAACATTCACCCTCCGTCCTTGACCCAATGGTCTTCCTTTCTTTAGTTTGGTGCATCGTGACCATCGTAGGAGTTTTAGTCCTGTTCCAAGATGTCTTGCTTTCTCCGTGGACTGGAAGAGGAGATATTTCTTTATTAAGCCCAAGGGTTTGTACACCGAGATATGGGATGTGCCTCTACGTTGGGGTTTGTGATACGTTCTACCCTGCAACACGGGGCTGTATTCGTATCTTTCTTTCACATGGCTATATTCTAGTTGTTACGATATATGTTTTTTGTTGGAGAATTCATCTACTTTGATGATAGCGGGTTTGCAACACGGGGCTGAACAAGTGAACTTTCCTCGAACACCTTTGCATTCTAGTACAACTTTCAGTAAGTTGTGGGGATCCTCTCATTTTCTAATAGTCGTTTTTTTTGCTTTAAGATTCTAACTGGTTTCCATTTCTCCTTTGGCAGGGACTGAGATGGGTTAATATGCGATAGAACCTTTTGCCAATGGATTTTTGAGTCTGCTAGCCATCACTCCCCATTATTCCGATAATTTGAGATCCTTCTCTTCTGGGTATAAATTTGACGATACTCGTTTAGGTCCCAATGATTACCCACTTGCATGTGGTATCAATTCTCTTTGGACATCCGATATTCCGACTGTGGATGGTTCTTTTGGCGATATTACTCGCATGATTTCTTCCGATAGCCCCACCATTTCTCCTTTATTAGGCTTGATGTTATCCCTAGGGACTCTGCCAGCTTTTGCTTCTGTGATTGTGGTGAACGACGACCTTCCTCCCTCTCTTCCTTAGGTGATTCCTCATTCGGAGGAGGGTGGCCTTCCTCCATCTCCTCCTCAGATGATTTCTCCTTCTGGGGAAGGCACCAGCCATGGCCAGGGAGACTCTTCTTTAGTGGCTCCTGATGTTCATTTCTATAGCAAATTCATGAGCGGGCTACTGAACCAGGGAAATTGTGAGTCCTTGAGAACGATTCCTATATCTACCCTTCGTGACAGGCTTTGCAGGGATCTTTGTGAGGTAGAATTTTATATTGCTATTTCTTCTTTCTTTTTATCATTCTTATAAGAGTTTTCACAAACTTCTCTGGTTTTCTCAAGTGTTCATGATTGCAAACGTTCTCGGATCCCAAAAGGACTACTCTTCAGATAATGTGGGTTTCTTATTTCGCCATCTTGACGATCTAGAGAAAGACCTGTTTGAAGCCCATCACAAGATCGAACGTTTGCAAGCGCAATCTGAATCTGATCAAAGCGTGTTAGAAGGTTTGTTGAAGGAGGCCAAGAATGCTTCCAGGATTTAAAACATCTTCTTTTTCTAGAAAGAGGGCATTTCCAGGCTTGGAATAAAGGATTGGGAACCTTCAGGCCCAGATTCGAACGTTCCATAACCTGATTTCCTCTTTGACTGCTGAAAGGGATGTCGTGACTCTCAAGCTAGAAAATTTGGAAAAGTCTCATGAGGTGGCCTTATTGATTGCTCGAGCGGTCCCAGCTGAGAGAAACTCTCCGAGGAGATATGCGGGAAATGGTTTTAATTGGCTATCGTATATATCAAGAGGCAGTGCGCTCTCTTTCAAGATTTCCTTCGGACTTAATATTCCTTGATTTAGTTAATCGTACCTGAGTTTCAAGAGGAACTGTTCCACTCTTCCTTTTCGTAGGACAATGGTTCCAACAGTGACCCTTATGGACCCTGCGGATTTGACTTTGGAGCAGCGCCGTCGTATAATCCGAGAAGGAAAACGGCCCATGATGGACTAATCATGCTCATGTGTTAATGTTGAAAGTGTTGGACTTTCTGGAATCAATGTTAGATGATGCAATGTTAGACGATGTTTGGTTAACATTAAGGATAACATTGAAAGTCGAGAGCTTGTGCGAAAACTGCTCTTTAGTTGCCAAAATTAAGTTTTGCCTTTATTCGCATATTAATCAAGTTCCACGGTTTTAGTTGTTTATGTTTATGTCCAAGAAGGTATCTTAAGCATAAGGAAAAGCTATGGAAGATTCCTTACTTGAAGTTTCCATATTTCAAGCTAAGGTGAATTAGTCAACACAACACGGTTTCAAAATAAGGAAACAAGCGAGCTGTTCTCTGCGACGCGATTGTTTCCAGGATTCTGCGAATTGAAGAAGATGTGTTACCTTGTTAAATCGGTAACAATGGAAACACATTCTCAGGAAAGATTTGAAGTTCACAAAGAAGGCAAATTTCAACAAGGAAACAACAAGAGTTACCAAAACTGTGAACAACACATCTTGGCGTTCAAGACTCAAGAAATCTATAAAAGATGTGAAGCTCATCAAGATGAAGACAAGACAATCGTGCTAAACAATCCAAGAGATTAATCATTCTTTGTATTGTCTTCGTCTTGTTTTGCGAATGTAAGATCTTTGATCTATATTACTTATAATCGAATGCAGTTGCACTTGACAATAGTTGCAACTGCACTCGTAAGTAAGACAGATGACAATTCTTTAACGTTTAAAAGTTGTTTTACTGTTGCAACTGGTATTGGACAGTTAAACATAAAGCGATAAAGAACACAAAGGTTTTTACGTGGTTCGGTCCAAATGGTCCTAGTCCACGGGGTTTGCACCCAAAAGTTGACTCAAACAGTACCCTACTTAAGAATTACAATGTAGGTTTTATATCAACCCAAATCTTAGACTCCCTCTAATATTTGCAGTTGCAATACCTATCCCTTAACTATTTTCGGTGTACTCGATTGAGTCGAAGAACACATCAAGCTACTCCAGAGTTCCTCTGACTTGATGCTCTTCTCTAAAACACTTTGACTCGATACAGGACTGAAATCACAAACTATCATTTTCAAAGTGTCCTTCAATTATGTCGAGTCTTCTCCTTATATAGGCATGAGCAGAATCTCTGCAGATCTTCAGTTGCAACCTCGCAGATCTTCTTTCCTTAACAGATAAGCTCTGCGTATCTCCAGTTGCAATCCACACATATCTTTTTTCCTTATCTAATATATTCTGCAAGATAAATCCGAATATATCCAATGTACATGCCTATTAAATATGTCTAGATACATAATAAGGAGATAATGTTAAACAAAGATAATCTTGGAAGATCTTGAAAGTCTATCTTAAAAAGATAAGAATAAAAGATAAGATCAAACAAAGATAATCTTGGAAGATATTGAAAGTCTATCTTTAAAGGATAAGGAAAATATCTAAAATATATTTCATAAAAATATTTGACTTTCTATATCTCAACAAAAGATATTTGATGAAGATTCTTCCCTAAACGATTAGATATCAAATTATCATTTTAAAGAAAAACGAAATATTTTCCTTTTAAATATAATTTCCAGAATATAGGATCAAGAGAATATTCCGTTTCGCCAAAACGCTGATTTACGTAGTTGCAACTGAGCTGTCTGGATGACGTTGCAACTGACAGATTCACTATCCGAAAATAGCGTGACTTTCCTGCATAAACAGACATTGAATACTTTCCAACATATAATCAATCAACATGATTTAGGAAAGATATGCAACACAACAAGGAAAGTCAATTACATCACAATCCAAAGGGCAAGTCAATCAAAAGGAAAGTTTCCTTCTTTCAAGATTATCACAATAATAAGCATGGAAATATTTCACCTGCAAAAAGGATAATATTCCATAAATTGAGCTCCTAAATAAGGCAATCAAAGATTTTCTTCAATTAATGGAAACTATATCTCACTTAATTTCTTTTATTAAATCATTTGACATTGATTTAAATAACTACCAAAACAATGTCAACATAATCTCCAATTTATTTACGTGGAAATAACATTGATCCTAACAATCTCCCCCTGGCCAAAGAAATTAATTAGAACTCTTGCAATCAACAAAAGAAACTTTGCCAGTGATTAAATAAAGAGATGAGTGAAAACACATATCACTGCAATTGTTGCAACAAACATAAAACTGGAACTGCCATGAGGGCACCAGTCAAACGCTCTCTCCCCCTCGGTTCATGCATACCTTTGCTCTACCATTTAGGTTGAGCTTGGCATAATTCATTTCTTGGCTAACTTCTCCCCCTTTTTGACATAACGAGTGAACGAGTGTAAATCTGCAGAATGCAAAGAGAAATTCTCTAAACAAGCATTACCAAGATAATATTAATAATCAGCAAGGTTGTAGTAGCAAGCTATAAGCCCAGAACCCAAGTTGCAGAATGGCAACAAACGAGGGTCATATGCTCAGCTATAAGCCCCGAACCCAAGTTGCATAATGGTAACAAACAAAGGTCATATGCTCCTTCGTTGATTTTTGACAAAAGCAATGCCCTGCATGAAGCGGTTAGACACCAAGCACAAGATATAATAATATATCTAGAAGTTGCAACTGAATGATGTATGCCATATGTGGCATATGTCACCTCTTAACTTGATCTTCTCCTTTTTGTCATAGCAAATTAAAGACACTGACAACGAGATAGAGTCTCAATATCCCGGAGCATATCACATGTATATTTGTTGTAACTGGTAAACCACATGTTTCAACAACTAATGGCAAAAGAATTTTGCTCCCCCTTAAATTAAGCATAGCTTCAACAACCGCTATGCCCCAAACACAATCAGCGCACCAAAAGACAGTTAACCATATAAAAATAATTAACTAAGTGCTTTAGAAATTCACCCCTGGATATGTTGCAAACAAAGTTATAGCATGGACTTTAGTACCAAAAGACAATCACTTGAATCACCATGTGAAACAGTCATGATACCATGAGACACACATGTATCAATCTCACATAGAAGAGTTTCCTCAGATGTATACTCACAAAAAGAGATATGATTGATGCAGCTTTGCCATGATGATGCAATCAGAAGTCTGAGTCCATAAAAGTTCCACAAAAACATGACATGTCATCTCAACAAATTCTCTTAAAAAAACAGTGACAAAAGATAGAGAGAATTTTGAGTAACAAAAAGTGCATGAGAACTAGAGAAAACAACAAGTACATGCCATAAGTACCAAAGTTGCAACAAGCAACACAGTGAAAAGACATTTCAAAAAATCAGGCAGAGAATGCCTAAAATGTGGAAGCTCCAATGACATGATGTACTTGGATGATATTAGATGCTAAAGTACGCATTCATGGTTCAAGTCACACAAAATGTTTAAAATGGTCAAGTCCGGAGATGTGACACATGGGCATTAATGAACAAAACATGACTAAGTAAAATACCATCACCAAAAAAACTTTGAACTTATCCACTTGAGCTGGTAGCTTTCACTCTAACTCATTTTTGGTATGGGGTAGCTCTTTTCAATGAGTAGACGCGTGAAATATGAATTGATAGCTTTCACTCCCATTCCTTTTAGGTCAGGTAGCTTTTTCCAGTCATCACTCAAACACATTATCCTCTTTAAATGATAAGAGAATACTTTTCTTTCCTTTCTCTCTTTTTTTTTTTTTTTTTAAAGAATTGAGTACTTGGAGAATGGTGAGGTAATCCACATAAAATCAGTACTGAACTCATCTTATGCAACCAGTGATCATATTCAGAACGAGACAATGAAAAACAATTCGGACAAACCTTTGAAATGAATTCAATAGTATACAGATCATCCTAGTTGCAACACGGCCACTGTTGCAACTTACATAAGGCAGTTTCTGGAGACTTTCTTATGGTCTCAAATGTAACTGCATGCAGTACATTAGTAAATATAACAACAAGTTATCTCTTCAGGCATGCGTAAAAACAACAAGTTGAAAAAACTCATGTTTATGAAATCTTTTACGAGTACAGAGATCATAAGCATATCCAGACAAACAGAAAGTACAACTTAGATAGACTGTATGAGATAAGAAAATTGGCATTAAATCATCATAGTTGCAACTAGTCACTCTTGCAACAACAATATGCACATGTCGAATAACAAGGTTTCAAACACGCAACAACTCATGATTAGCATGAGAATATGTCCAAGCAAAGATAAAGCATATTAGAAAAAAATATTCGCAAAAGTCAACAAAAAGTAACAACACAACTTGCCCTATTTCCTTATCAATAAATTCAAATAGGGAACTCATGCAGACCATTAAACCAATCAGTCATACCTTCATAAAAAGAATCAGATCTAGATAATGAACTTATCTTGATTCGTTCAATCATGTTCTACTTTGTTGCAACAGACTCTACTCGATTACTTAATACAATCGCATTGAGCTCTGTTAATTTTCCAATTGCAACAGCAAATGCAGCAGAAGTTCCAACATCATCTAGCTTCAGAATTCCAGTCCATTTGTGACTACGAGTCTCTTCGTTTCCAGATGCATCTACAAATTCCAACAACACCTTCGGCACAACTTTTGAAGCAGCATTCTGTTGCAACAGAATATGGCTGATCATTTGGTTCTTACATCGTTGCCATGCATTACAAGGCTCAAGTTGCTTTCTCCATTTGGTAGAAGCTTCACATCATATTCCTACAATAAAACTTTTAGTTAGTTTCACGTTAACTAACCTTTTGAGCCACAAAAAGTTTCATCAAAAGAATGTAATTGACATTATCTAAGAAGTTGGGTTTACGTGATTCACAAATTTTAATCAAGTTAGCAAAAAGTTCCTCCACGTGGAGCACATCCTTGATTCGTGAAATCTCGTCAACATACACAAATCTTATATAGAGAATTCCTTCATTCTTTCCATTTCCAACCATAATCTCTCTTTTTGATTCTTTAACACATTTTGACAATAAGTTACTAGTTTCATTCGTAATTCTAAAGCCTCATTTGTCAAAATAATATGATTTAGGTGAACACCCATGAACACGTGAATCAGTAGACAAGCACAAGAGATTACAAATTTTCAACCAAACTTGTTTATCCAGTAAAGTTGCAACACTCTGTGTGAATGTTGTCTCAATATGATCAATGCAAGTTGCAACGCGGAATAGCCATGGGGATTAAGACAGGCTTATGAAAATAAAGATTCTTCCAGAAGTTAGAACAACTTGATGTACTGTGACTTTTTGTACTACAATGGAAGATCAACATAGACTTACCAAGATCCTTTGGAGAAAAAACACCTTTAAATATAAGATAAGGGTGGGAAACATTACCATGATGCGCTCGCATTAGAGAGAAAAAACCACATTGTATACCTTTCACAAGAATGCACTTTTCTTGTGATTTCCCATCAACAACAAGTCTCACTTGGTTTTGGGAAGGTTTCTCTTGGACCTCTGGATTTGATGTATCATCTTGCTCAGAATCATCTTCATATATTGCCCAAACCTTTGTGGCAACTGGTGATGTTGCAACAGGCGTAGTTGCAACTGGCGTAGTTGCAACTGGTATTATTGCATCAGATGATATAACATAATTTTCCCTGCATTTAATACCTTTATCCTTCCTTCTGATACTAAGATCATTAGCAGCGGAATTTGATTTAATAAAATCAGAGTCGGAAGGGATAAGATTCTTACCTTTGTATTTCCATGATTTATGCATTTCTTGGAGTTTCATTAAAAGAGGTGTTAATGATTGAGCATGTCCATCATTCTTATTTGATTTTGAGTCCTCCTTGGCTTCATCTTGAAACACCATACTCTTCGTTGATGACTCAATTTCTTCTTTCTCAATTGATGTTCCTTCATGAGCCAACCTGGGAATATTCCACATCTCTTTAGTTGAAACACAATTAGATATTAATTTGAAATTATCAATATCAACAGAGAATAAAATAATATCCATGGCGCTGGAGTTTTGGCTGGCCATAAGATATTCATCATCGATCCAGTCTAAGACATCTTTGACAATTTTATTCTCGTAAGACGGCGGAGACCATCCTCTAAGTATGATTTTCCATGCCTTGAAATCTTTGGACTTGATAATGATTTCCAATCGGTATTTCCAGTATAAATATTTTGAATTATTAAGCGATGGTGGCCATAACACCAATGCTCCATCCTTAATATTGTCCATACCTGCAAAACAAGATCTTAAATCCAGAATCTCACTAAATAATGTGTTAGTGACCGGCTCTTGATACCACTTGTAAGATCTTTGACCTATATTACTTATAATCGGATGCAGTTGCACTTGACAGTAGTTGCAACTGCACTCGTAAGTAAGACAGATGACAATTCTTTAACGTTTAAAAGCTGTTTTACTGTTGCAACTGGTATTGGATAGTTAAACATAGAGCGATAAAGAACACAAAGGTTTTTACGTGGTTCGGTCCCAATGGTCCTAGTACACGGGGTTTGCACCCAAAAGTTGACTCAAACAGTACCCTACTTAAGAATTACAATGTAGGTTTTATATCAACCCAAATCTTAGACTCCATCTATTATTTGCAGTTGCAATACCTATCCCTTAACTACTTTCGGTGTACTCGATTGAGTCGAAGAACACATCAAGCTACTCCAGAGTTCCTCTGACTTGATGCTCTTCTCTAAAAGACTTTGACTCGATACAGAACTGAAATCACAAACTATCCTTTTCAAAGTGTCCTTCAATTATGTCGAGTCTTCTCCTTATATAGGCATGGGCAGAATCTCTACAGATCTTCAGTTGCAACCTCGCATATCTTCTTTCCTTAACGGATAAGCTCTGCGTATCTCCAATTGCAATCCACACAGATCTTCTTTCCTTATCTAATATATTCTGCAAGATAAATATGAATATATCCAATGTACATGCCTATTAAATATGTCTAGATACATAATAAGAAGATAATGTTAAACAAAGATAATCTTGGAAGATCTTGAAAGTCTATCTTAAAAAGATAAGAATAAAAGATAAGATCTGAAAGTGCAGGTATTCTGTCAATGTTAGTTTAACATTGAGAAGTCAATGTTAGAGTAACATTGCTGGAGCAGAATCCGATTTACAATCTTAATTATATTCTTCATTATTATTTTGCCTAATTCATTTAACTAACTGAGTTCCACAGTTTTAATTGTCTTTAATTATTATCCAGGAAACAAACTTGTCATAGGTTGGACGCTCAAGTTTCCAAGAAGGAAAGTTTCCTTAATTACGCAAACCACTCTACAAGGGAAGTTGAGTTCGAGTGGAACTAGGAATGCTTTCCAAAATCAAGTCCTGATTTGAAGAAGGAGTCTTTCCTTAGTTAGTTCACTAACAAAGGAACTATTATTCAAGAAGGACTGCTAGAACAAAGAAGAAGAGTTCAAGAAGGAAACAAGGAGAATTACCGACCGTGTACAACACACCTTGAAGTCGAAGATCAAGAACCTATATATAGGTGTGAAGTACATCAAGACAAACACGAGACAAGAGCCAATCAATCCGAGAGATTAACCTACAATTGTTGAGTGTTGTCTTGCTTTAGAAAAGTTTGTGAGTTGTTAGAATAGATCTAAGAGTGAGGAGCTTTTAGAGATAGTCGAAGCAATTCTTGTGTGCTTTGCTTAGTTCAATCAATTTAAGAGTGAGGAGCTTGAGAATTGAGAGAACAACCTTTGTTAAAACCTTTACGGGTTATTTTGCCTACGGCTCGGAAGTTAATATAATTCTATATTCACTTCTTAAACTTGGTGTTTGTTTATTCCGCTGCACAATTATTCTGGTGTGTTGTTAAGGTAACATCGCTGAAGTAACAACATACAAATTTGCTGTTAACTCTCCAGTGTTAAAGTAACAACAACAACGTATCAACCCGATCCACAATTTCAATTGGTATCAGAGCCAAGCACCAACTTCACCGGTGTTTGGCGTTGATACGACAAAATGGAAAACTCCAACCCCAATACAAGTAGGTTTCCTGTATTGGAGGGTCCCAACAACTATGCCTACTAGAAAATCAGACTCAGAGTCCACATCAAATCCATCGACCTAAGAGCTTGGGACGCAGTACTAGAAGGCTACATCATTCCCTACTTGCCAAGAGATGAAGATGCCGATTTGGTACCGAAGCCAAGAGGACAATGGACAGCCAACGAAATTGCTCTCTACAACTTCAATGAAAAGGCTCTCAATGCTATTTTTAGCTGGGTAGGTAATCATATGTTCAAACTTATTCAAACTTGTTCTACTGCTAAAGCTGCATGGGAAGTTCTTGAATTACATTGTGAGGGTGATGTGGCTGTGAGGGACTCTAAATATAGAAAACTTTTGAGGGACTTTGAGAAGATAGAGATGGGTGAGGATGAAAGCATTGATAGTTGTTTTGAGAAACTTCTAGATATAGCTAATCAGTGTCAAAACTTAGGTTTCATCATCCCTAATCAAACCATGGTCTATAAAGCCTTTAGAACATTATCTTCAAAGTTCACTGTCAAAAGAATTGCTATGAATGAGTCTAGAGATCTTGCCAATATGGACTTCCAAACATTAATGAACACTCTAAAAGAATTTGAACTAGAATTCCTAGGAAAGTCCAGTAAACAACTTGCTTTAGCCTTACTAGGTACTAGCTCAGATTCTACAGGGAGTGATGAGGATGAGTATGAGTTGATCTCTTCTAACTATGGTAACATTACTAGGAAGTTTAGTAAATTGGGTTACAAAGATAAAAATAAAGAAAAACAACCCAGTAATGCTGCCCTTGGTTACAAGAAACTGCCCCCAAAATTTGTAAAATACATGGCTTCTAAGAGCACGCCTCAAGATACTGAGAAATTGAAAGATGTCCAGTGTTATGAATGTAAGGGGTATGTTCACTTTAAACATGAATGTGCTAACACCCTCAGAACAAGAGGGAATTCTCATTGGGTTTGTGTAGATGACTTTAATGAAGCTGACTTCGAATCTGGAACAAGTACCGATGAACATTAAGAGGAAATCAACACTGCTGCGCTGTGCACTCGGATCACCTGGTCAGAAGAAGACTCCAGGAACAACCAAAGTTCTCAATGTTACTCTAACATTGGAGAACCAACAGCAAAACCGGAAATCTTTTTTGGAGACTGGAACAACCATGATACACAGGTGATCTATGATGTGCTCTCTGATGCTGATGATACTAACTTTGATTGTTTTCATGGCTCAGTTGATCTAGAAGAGGAATACTTCAATGAAGAAGAAATGTCCAAGAGGAAATTCTGGATGATCTACATACAACTTTTCTCCGACTTGAGAGAGAGAATGCCAAACTCATGAAGAATAACAAAGCACTGAAGTATGACATTGAATGTTTGAAGAACATGCTGAGACTCTATGAGAGAGATCTTGACAAAACTGAAGCTGAATTGAAAGAGGCAAAGGAGAAACTCAAAAAAGATTCACAGATCATAGCCAAATGGAATGGAGGTACTTCTAAACTTGATGAGGTACTTAATATGAGTAACTCAGGTACATGTGGTCTGAGATTTGTTGAAAAGCCTTCCTCTTCTAATGTTAATTCTGCCTATTTGACTATAAGCTTTGTTAAAGAGTCTGACAATATGAGTTCTGGAACCATTAACACTGTAAAAGGTGAACCTACTTTTATCTGCAAGTATTGTTTTCAACCAGGCCACATTAAACCATTATGTAGAAAATTCATAAAAGAATGTGGTAAGAAAACAGCCTATGTGTCCAATGTTAAAACTACAACAGGTTCTGATGTTAGACTAACATTAGGTGCATGACAACAAAGTAGGACATGGATAGAAAAATCTAAATCCCCTAAGATTAAAGTTGTATGCAATGTTGTTTTCTCTGCTGTGTACTCTAACCTTTCAGGGAAGTGGTACTTCGATAGTGGATGCTCAAGACACATGACAGGCAGCAAAGAGAATCTTAAGCAAATGATACCCTTGAGTGCTGAAACAGTGACCTATGGAGGAGGCACCAAAGGAAAGATCATTGGCAAGGGGACACTGGATGTTGATGGATTCCCACCTTTGAAGGATGTGTTGTTGGTTGATGGGTTAAAGGTAAATCTAATCAGTATCAGTCAGCTGTGTGATGATGACTTATTGGTTACATTTGACAAGGTATCTTGTGATGTTTATGATAGTGTTAATGTTCTTGTGATGACAGGTACTGGATCCAAAGATAACTGCTACCTAGCCCAGGAGGAAGCAGAATGTTTCCATGCCAAGATAGATGAGGCTTCTATATGGCATAGGAAACTTGGACATGTTCACTACAGAAACCTTGAAAAATTACAGAAAGTTGATGCTGTAAGAGGCTTACCAAAGTTGTCTTGCCCAGGTAAGCTTGTGTGTGGTGATTGCCTCAAAGGTAAGCAAACCAGAGCAGTTCATACACCTTTACAGGTACAGAATGCTAACCTTAGATCTAGTAGGTCTTTTGAATTGCTAAACATGGACTTAATGGGTCCAATTGAGGTAAGTAGTCTCAGTGGGAAGAGATATGCCTTTGTGATTGTAAATGACTTCTCTAGATACACTTGGGTAAAATTTCTTAAAGAAAAGTCAGAAGCTTTTGATCAGTTCAAAATCCTTTATGCTAGTATTAAAAACTTGTATGGCTCCACTGTGACTAAGATTAGGACTGATCATGGTAAAGAATTTGAAAATGCTAGTTTTGCTAACTACTGCAATACTAAAGGTATTTTCCATGAATTTTCAGCTCATAAGACTCCTCAGCAGAATGGGATTGCTGAAAGAAAGAACAGGACTTTTCAAGAGATGGCCAAAGTTATGCTCAATGCTAAAGACTTATCCAAAAGACTCTGGGCTGAAGCTTTAAACACTGCCTGTCACATTAGTAACATGGTGTATCTTAGACCTGGAACTAACATGACTCCCTATGAACTCTTGAAGGGTGTTAAACCAAATGTTGCATATTTTCATGAATTTGGATGTGATTGTTATCTGCTTAATGACATGAATTACCTGAGTAAATTTGATCCTAAAAGAGAAAAATGCATATTTGTAGGATACTCAGCCAATAGTACTTCCTTTAGAGTCTACAATCTTAGATTGAAGACAATTCAGGAATCAGTGAATGTTGTGTTTGATGATTTCACTTTTGATACAGGTACTGATGACATCTCAGTTCCCAATGTTGAACCAACATCGGAAATTGAGAATGTTACTCCTGACAATGTTACTCCAACATTGGAACTGGAAGCTGGAAACACTGAACAAAAGTCAGGGAACGATGTTAGACTAATACCAGCAAGATCAGATGTTAGACTAACAACAGAGGATTCTGACTCAGAACATGAAGGTGCCTCTGAACCTAGAAGAGACCCCCCAACTAGGATTCAGAAAGACCATCCAGCATCCCAGGTAATAGGTGAACTCACTGAACGGGTAAGGACACGCAACAGAGAAAGACTTGACTATAGAGATATGGTAAAACTGTGTGTCTGTATGAACTTCACTTGTACTGTTGATAATGCCTCTTGTTTTGTCTCCACCATAGAACCTAAGAATGTGAATGAAGCTCTTCTTGATAACTTCTGGATTAATGCCATGCAGGATGAACTATTACAGTTTACTAAGAACAATGTCTGGATACTTGTACCTAGACCACCTAATGTTAATGTAATACGGACTAAGTGGATATTTAAGAACAAAAGTAATGAGGAAGGAGTCATAGTTAGGAACAAAGCTAGACTAGTTGCTCAGGGGTACACTCAGGTAGAGGGTGTAGATTTTGATGAGACATTTGCTCCAGTGGCTAGGATTGAATCTATTAGGTTAATTCTAGCTATAACATGCAGTCTTAAGATAAAACTATACCAAATGGATGTAAAGGGTGCATTTTTGAATGGGCTGATTGATAAGGAAGTATATGTTGAACAACCTAAGGGATTTACAGATCCTAAGTACCCCGACCATGTGTACAAGCTTGAGAAGGCACTGTATGGGCTTAAACAAGCACCTAGAGCATGGTATGAAAGGCTTACTAAATTCTTATTAAGTCTTGGCTTTGTTAGAGGTGAAGGAGATAGAACACTGTTTGTCTTGAAGAAAAATTCTCATGTATGTATAGCTCAAATATATGTAGATGATATTGTTTTTGGCTCAACTAACAATTCTATCCTATAAAACTTTGTTGAATCAATGACAGGGCAGTTTGAGATGAGTATGATGGGAGAATTAACCTTCTTTCTTGGTCTTCAAGTAAAACAAACAGGTAATGGGATTTTCCTAAGTCAGGAAAAGTATGCAAAGAATTTGGTAAAAAGGTTTGAATTGGCAGGTTCAAAGCCTTGCAAGACGCCCATGTCTTCATCAGTGAAGATATCCAGGGATGTTAATGGTGCTAATGTTGATCCAACATTGTACCGTTCAATGATAGGTTGCTCTACTTGTCTGCTTCAAGGCCTGATATAATGTTCTCTGTTTGTGTTTGTGATAGGTACCATGCATGTCCAAAGCAGTCACATTTGATTATTGTGAAGAGAATCCTTAGATATATTTCTGGCACCATGGCCCTTGGTATATGGTATTCTTATGACACTAACACAAATCTTGTAGGTTTCAGTGACTCAGACTGGGCAGGAGATACTGATGACAGAAAATCTACAAGTGGAGGATGCTTTTATCTGGGGAACAACTTGGTCTCATGGTACAGTAGAAAGCAAAACTGTGTGTCACTCTCCACTGCTGAATCTGAATACATAGTAGCAGACAGCTGTGTCACTCAGTTAGTATAGCTTAAACACATGCTACTGGATTATGGGTTAGACAGTGACACCTTACTTATGTTTTGTGATAATCTTAGTGCTATAAGCATCTCTAAGAACCCTGTGCAACACTCCAGAACCAAACATATTGATATAAGGCATCACTTTCTGAGAAACATGGTAGAGGACAAGCTCATTGACATTGAACACATTGAAACTAACAATCAACTTGCTGATATGTTCACTAAATCCTTAGATTCTGAGAGGTTCTTTAGTTTGAGGAATTCTCTTGGCATGTGCATTGTTTAGGGATGTTAGTACACCAGTGTTGACATAACACCATTGTCTAGCACTGGTTATTGGTTGTGGTGTATTTGTAATTCTTTTCATTTTCTTTCTGCATTCTTCTTTCTTGCATATTACATCTTTGTTAGAGATTCTGCTGGGCTGTGTGGTTAACTGTATGAATAGCTGAGCTGACTGGTGAACAGGTACACATCAAAGGGTTTGTAAAATTAAGAACTATGTTGTTTGTCTGTGAATGTTAACCTAACATCTGGGAGAAGCTGGGGTACACAGAGCTCATTACTCTGATGTTATTCAGTTGTGACTTATCCATGTTAGGTTAGACAATGCATGAAGAGAAGCTGGGGTACATGATGTTGAGAGCTTCATTGTCATTCAGTTGTGCTTATTTTTGTGTTTTTGTCTATGACCAAGGTTATGCATGAGAGTGAGCCTTACTACTGGGGTGCTTTGAAGTTTCGACTGTTTGCATTCAGTAGCATTGTTCACTTGGTATTTCTCTTGTTCATGAGGGGTTGGGGTGGAGAAGTATATGATAAATGTATTGTCTTCATTCAGTTTCTTTGTACTTGCCTAATCTGTTGCTGATGGTTAAGTTGATGGGGTGTGTAGGGTCTTGTGCTGCCCACATTCAGTGATGAAACTATCCTTTTACATTCACTAGTTTTTGTTCAAAAGAGTTCATGATAATAAAAGATAAATTGTTTTGTCCTGATCCCAGTCAGTAAAGTTGTTTGTACTTGGCTACCTTCTCCCAATGTTGATCTAACATTGTTGCATTCTTTCTAGTTCTGCATTCATTTTTTCCCTTGTGTCGATTTGGGCTTAGGGGGAGTAGTAATCCTAGGAATCATGTGTTGAGGCATACTTTGTGGGTGACTCACTACAGGTAAAACACTATGTTTTGTGATCTTCCAAGCTATGGGAACATCTTTTCCATGGATATGTGTATCCACTCTGTGTTTTTCTGTTGGATGTGTTACTTGCTCTTACTGATGATCTGAATTTGTGTCTTTGTACCTATGTACTTGGGTGTGGCTTCAAATCAGTATACAGGAATATCTCACGCTCTCACATGATGGTGCCTTGGATGAAGCCATGCACCTACAACTTCCTTCCCCGATGTTAACTTACCAATGTTAGTCCAACATTGAAACATTGTAACTTATAAGTTTTCAGGTTTGGAGACCGCTCTGGTTACGTGTTAATCTAACACTGACACGCGGTAAGGTGAACATGGGTATGATCGTGTGACAGTAGTCCGATTATGTTGGTAACATGTTACAACACCACTATCTCTATTCTTCAGCTGATTAATTGTATAATTTGCCCTAATCTTTTCTCACTATTTAAGCGCTCAAAATTTCTGCAAAATCAACTCTCTCTGCAAATCGAGTTTCTGTTTTTATTCTCTAAACCACTCTAACAATGGCCCGCAAGTCTTCCATTGACACTCTTGCAGCTGCTGCCGAACAGATGGAGAAACCACGACGCCGTAGGACCACAAGTGCAACCGCTGAAGCTATTACCGCCGCTGCTCCTAAGAGGAAATCCACCTATCAATGGCGAAAGGGCAAGAAAGCCGCTAAGGGTGATGTTGATTCAACATCAAAAACTTCTGAGCAAACCTCCACTCCCACCAACCCTGAAAACGAGGTAATGATGGCTAACCCTACTCTGGATATGCCTGCTACTACTGTTGTTGGTATTGAATGGGAGAAAAAGGCCCATGTTGCTGTGGGTGAGTCTAAGGTTGTGCATGAGGTCCCTGAGGGTAATGTTAGGGATGAATCTGTGGTTGTTGCTGAGGAAGTGGTTGAGCCTGGTAAGGCTGATGTTGTTGAGCAGGATACTGCTGATGAGATGCAGACTCTTCCTGAGGAGGATGATCAGGTTGAGGAGAATGTTGTTGAGGGGGTTACTACTGAGGGTAACCAAGATGTTGATAATGAGGGTGACAGTCAGCTTGAAGAGGTTGAGAGAGAAGAAGAACAGAGCCTGACTCTCTCTGCCTTAGCTACTGCTGCTAAGAAAATAAAGGGAAAGCATGTGATGGTTGGAGCTTCTGAGTCTGAGTCAGAAGAAGAAAAAAAGGAGGAAGAGGATAAGGAGGAAGAAGAAGATGAGGAGAAAGTTGAGGAAGAAGACCTATAGGTAGGTGATGACCCTGCTAATGTTACTCCAACATCAGACAATGATGAGTACTTTGATGTGCTTGATGAGAAGTACCCCAAAAAGCCTTACTCCAGCTTTTATGTGTCTGCTGAGGCAGAAGAACAGTGGGAGGCTTACCAAGCCAGGGTTATCCACATGGAGAGGAACATTGATGAGGAGATGTTCAAGGAAAATAGGCTGTTTGAGCTGCTTGAAGCTAGAGGAGTCTTGGGCTCTGTGATGAACCAGTCATCATATGTCCCTGATGTGATCAGACAGTTCTACATGAACCTCTCTCAATGGGTGTCCTACCATAACTCTCCCAAGTTTGGCAAAGCTTGGGTAAGGATGAAGGTCTATGACATCAGCCCCTCTGTGATCAATGAGGCTTGGGGACTTCCTGATCCTGAAGAGACAGGGGATCCTAGCATGAATGATGTGATCACTGACCTCACTGGTGGACTCACAAGGAAATGGAATGACAGTTTTCCAACTACAAGGTTGACTTCCTTGAGTGCTGTACTTCACAAGCTCTCTACCTTCAACTGGCCGCCCTCTTCAAACACCACTGTTATGACAAAAGAATCTGCAAAGCTGGTGTACAAACTGAAGAATGCGCTGAGTGTGAACATATGGGAGAAGGTTCTGAGGCACATGAGGGAAGTCACAACCAAGGCAAAAGGAATCATTCCATATCCCTCTCTGATATCCAACATTCTTGTGAAGTAAGGCTTCAAGACAAAGAAGACAGAAGGCTGGATCAAGAACAAGGCCAAGATGAGCATTACCAGGAGCTACTTCACTCAGGTCAGGATTCAAGATCTGCCATGGAATCCCAATGATGCAGCTGGTCCAAGAAGGAAGAAGAAGAAGAAGAAGAAGAAGACTCACAAGTTTGTTGCTTCTTCAGTACCTGTGGCGTGGTGACAGCTGTTCTGTCATTGCTGATGCTTTTGTGGAGGAGACCCTGGTGTGGCTGGACAGAGAGTATAAAGATATCCAAAGAGAGATAGTAGACAAGCAAGTGAGGTTGCAAGAGATAGACAGCCTCAGAAAGCATTTGAGGGATCTGCCTTCCTCACAAAAAGGAGGAGAATGATCAAATTTCAAAATTTCTGAGTTCTGTTATGTGTTTTCTTTCTTGTTGTTGAGTTATGTCAGTCTAGGCTTAGGGGGAGTATAATTCATGTGTTGAGGCATACAATTGAGTGACATACTGCAGGTGACACACTTTTCTGTGAATTTCTATGCTGTGAAAGTGAATTTTTCCTTGAATTCATAATTTCTTATCTATGTGTGTTTCTTGTTATCTATGTTGCTTACTCATGATTTTGATCTGAACAATATGTCTGAGGTACTCACTTGCTATATTGGTTAAGTTTCAGATGTATTTTTGGATGTATCTCAAGCTCTCACATGAATTTGCCTTGGTAAAGCCTGTACCTCCACCTTCGGTTTTGAATGTTATCAAATGTTATCCCAACATTGTGCACAGTCGCATGTCAACATTGAAAACAGGAACTTATAAGTTTTCAGTTTTCTGAAAACCGCTCTAGTTAACTGTTAAATAAACATCAAAGCATGTGCGTGGGAAAACATAGTGGGAAAGTTTTACTTGGTTCAAATTTGGTAACTGCCCATTAACATTCATTATCTTTCCTATTCATGGTTATTTTTGAAATCAAAGCCCTATTTTCCTTAATTAAACTTGCAATTTCCTTATTTGTGCGTATTTTGCAAAATTGCTCTCAAAATTCTCTCGACCTTCTCTGCGATTTCTCTCAAAATCTATGTACTAACAATGGCAAGCAAGTCTCCCATGCAAACTCTTGCAGATGTTGCTCTGGACAGCGAACCTACTGCTGCACGCACCTGTTCACACACTAGGGGTGCTGCTGCGAAGTCAGATGATGCTCCTGCTGATAAAAGAAAGGCAATCCCCTATGTGCGACGTGGAAAGAAGTCCAAACAGGGAGAATCGACCTCCACTGTTGAGCCAACTGCTGAATCCACCGCTCCCATCACCAATGAGCCTGAAATTGAGGTAAACACTGCTGAACCCAACCCTAAAATTGATGTTGACTTAACTGTTCAGGGGGAGGGTAGTGATTCGGTTGAGAAAACTGTGGAAAAATCCATGGACAAGTCTGTGGACAAATTGGTGAGGAAGTGGATTAGGGTTGAGAAGAAAAAGAACAAGGGCTCTGGGAAGAAGTTGAAAACTATGTCTGAGACTGCTAAGGTAAGGACTGAGGCCAGAAAAAGACAGGTGGAGAGGTTAGCCAAGAAAAAGGCTGAGAAGAAAGCTGAAGAAGAAGACAAGGCTGCTGCTGCTGCTGCTGCTGAGAGAAAGGGGAAAGGAAAGCAAGTAATGGAAGAGGAAACTAAGGTGGTTGATGTTGAGGATGAGGAAGAAGAGGAGAATGAAGAGGAGACTGAAGAAGAGCAGGATGTTGCTGCTGATGTTGGGGCAACATCAGGAACAAAAGAGTACACAGATGGGCTATATGTGGTCTATCCTGATGATGAGGGGAGCTACTTTTCTCCTTACTATCTCTCTCAAGAGTTGGAGACGAAGTGGGATTCCTTCAAAAGAAGGGAGATTCACACTGAAAGAGCTATAGAGATGGCCAGTTTCAAAGAGAACAAGGTGTGGACTTGCTTGAGGCAAGAGGGTTGCAACAATCAGTGATGGAGCTGAGTGACTATGCTCCTGAGATTGTTATGGAGTTCTACCTAAATCTCTCCAAATGGATCAGGGACTACAGATCTCCAAAATTTGGAAAGGCTTGGGTGAGGGGGAGAGTCTTCAACATTGACCCCTACACCATCAACAAGATCTGTGGATTTCCTACTGCTGATGAATTTGAGGACCCCTACTATGATGATGTGATGGAAGACTTGACTGGAGGGTTGGTCAAAACCTGGAAACATGCTCTGCCAACCACAAAACTCACCTCCTTGAGTGCTGTCTTGCACAAGATAGTCTGCTTCAACTGGCTGCCAAGAAAAAATGTCACTATTTTGACTAAGGAATCAGCGATCTTAGTCTACAAAATCAAAAATGGGCTAGCTGTGAACATGGGGGAGAGGATTGTGAAGTCTATGTCTAAAGTTGCTGGAAGGAAAAATGGCATGCTGCCTTTTCCCTCTCTCATCTGCAAAATCCTTAGCAAACAAGGATTGAAGACAAGTGTTACTGTGGGCTGGAGGAAGAATGATACCAAACTGACAATTCTCCCAAGCTACTTGTCTGGATCAAGAGTGAGAGACCTTCCATGGAACCCAAAAGGAGTGGTGAGACCAAGGGCTGAAAAGAAGAAGGCTCAGGAGTTTGCTGGAACTTCAGTGCCAATGTCTAAAGAAGAAGACTGCATGGTCATAACCTCTACTTTTGTGGATCATATGCTAAACTGGTACAGGGGGCAGATTGCTGATACCCAGAGAGAGATCGGGGAGAGAAAGGAACACCTCAAAGAGCTGGAGGATATGGTGAAAAATTTGGAGAAACTCTCTTCTTCACAAAAAGGGGAAGAGTAGTTCCAATTTTAAATTTTAGTCTTCTAGTTTTTGGTTTGTTTCTTATGAACTGCTAATATCTTTGAACTGCTGGTACATTAATCTCTAATTGGTTTTATTTGATCAAGGGGCTTGTCCTTGATATCTAACTATGGCCTTTAACTCTAAGTACTACTGATGAACTGCTCTAACTGCTTTTTCTTATGAAATTACATTTTGAACTACTTGTCTAGTTAAACTTTTATGCAGGAAACTTACTGGTTTCAATGTTGAGGCAACATTGATGAATGTTGAGGTCTGAACATATGTACATATCTGGATGTAGTGATGACCTTAATGCTTGTCTTTGTTAATTTAACTTTGAATTTGTTTGTTTGTATTGAGGGGGAGCAGTTTAGTAGCTTAATTTGTTTCTTGTTGATTATAACTTTCTGGATATAAGACTTGATTGGAACAGGTGTTGGTTTTGTGAAGAAAGGCAAAAAGGGGGAGATTGAAAGTGTAGGACTTTCTGGAATCAATGTTAGATGATGAAATGTTAGACGATGTTGGGTTAACATTAAGGATAACATTGAAAGCCGAGAGCTTGTGCGAAAACTGCTCTTTAGTTGCCAAAATTAAGTTTTGCCTTTATTCACATATTAATCAAGTTCCACGGTTTTAGTTGTTTACGTGTATGTCCAGGAAGGTATCTTAAGCATAAGGAAGATCTATGGAAGATTCCTTACTTGAAGTTTCCATAATTCAAGCTAAGTTGAATTAGTCAACACAACACGGTTTCAAAATAAGGAAACAAGCGAGCTGTTCTCTGCGACGCGATTCTTTCCAGGATTCTGCGATTGAAGAAGATGTGTTACCTTGTTAAATCGGTAACAATGGAAACAAATTCTCAGGAAAGATTTGAAGTTCACAAAGAAGGCAAATTTCAACAAGGAAACAACAAGAGTTACCAAAACTGTGAACAACACATCTTGGCGTTCAAGACTCAAGAAATCTATAAAAGATGTGAAGTTCATCAAGATGAAGACAAGACAATCGTGCTAAATAATCCAAGAGATTAATCATTCTTTGTATTGACTTCGTCTTGTTTTGTGAAGTTTTTGTATCAACTGCTTAAGTCTAGTTCATAGAAGTTAAGTAGTTCTTACTTGTCTGCTTCGTTGAGTCCGATCAACAAAGAGCGTGAGTGAATTGTTGTGAGGAACGTTTTTGATAAAACCTTTATGGTTATTTGGCCTAAGGCTCGGAAGTTTTTAATAATATTGAAAACTTCTTAAAATTATATCTTCTTGTGTTCTTACTTCCGCTGCACATTATTATTATCAAGAAGATCAAAATAGAGTTAAGGCAATTCTAGCTTAACTCTCAAAAGTGTTGTGTCAATCCACGGTCCAATATTTTCAAATGTGTTGATATGTTTATATGTTTATTTCCTCGTTAGGTTTGTGTGTATATAAATAAGTCGTGGTTAGGATGGCGATCATAGAGGGATTATAAGTGTAGTTTTCTTCTTTCCTAGGTAAGAGTACTTTTGGTGGAACACACTGTAATCACTCCTTTGTACAAAAGAAAGGGCCATCTTTATTAGCCACGATTTATTTACATGTACACCCGTAGCATTTTTCTAATTATTTCCTTCTACGGATAATAATTTCTTAAGTTAAAAGCATTCCAAGTTTTAGTAAACACAATACCTTCTTCGTCGCTCAGTTGGTATGTAGCTGGTCCTATGACCTTATGCACCTTGTATGGTCCTTCCCATTTTGGCTGTAGCTTGGAGACATTTTTTGTAGCTCCAACTCTTTTGAGTACTAGATCCCCAACTTGGAAAGTTCGGATTTTAACTTTGATGTTGTAGTGATTTGCCATGCGAGCTATATACCCTTCCATTCTTATCGTCGCATGTTACCTTCGTTCCTCTAATAAGTCCAGGGCCAACGCAAGGTTGGAACTGTTGCTGATTTCTTCATATTCTTTAACTCGCCAACTTTCAGCAACTATCTCTGGTGGAATTACTACTTCGCAGCCGTAAGACATAATGTATGGTGTTCCACCAGTGGCGGAGCTGGGGGTGGTTCGATAGGCCCATAGGATACCGGGTACTTCTTCTACCCATTAGGCCTTGTGCCAATCTAGGCGTGCTTTTATGTTCTTCAGCAGAGTTTGATTGGCTCTTTCTGCTTGTCCATTACCCTGAGGGTATCCCGTAGGTGCAAATCGATGCTCAATCTCCCAGTGGTTGCACCACTTTCTAATTTATCATTATCAAACTGAAGCCCATTATTGCTGATTAGATATCGAGAATCCCGAAGCAATATAGTATATTCCTCCATAAGAAGTTGATGAATGCCCTCGATATTATCTTTGCTAAAGGATCCGTTTCTACCCACCTTGTGAAGTAATCCACTGCTACTAACATGAATTATTTCTGCCCGGAATTGGGTATTAGGGGCCCTACCAAATCTATTCCCCATTTTGAGGGGCATGCTAAAAGGTTGGGTTCCCAGAGGGCTGCTGGTAGGTGAATTTGAGAGGCGTGTATTTGACATGCCTGACATTTCTGTGCATACTCTTTATAGTCTTGAACCATCGTGGGCTAGTAGTATTCTTGTCAAATAATGCGGTTTGCCATACTTGCTCCTTGGGAATGATTCCCACATGTTCCCTCATGCATTTCTCTTATTACAACTTGTGCTTCTTGCTCATTGAGGCATCTGGTTTGAGGATTGGAATAGCATCTTCAGAATAGAATTCCTTTGTGAAAAAAGTATCGGGCGACTTTCCTCTCTATTTTTTGCCTTTATTTTTGGTCATCATTAAATTGTTCCGGGTTTTCCAAATACGTTATAATATATGTCATCCATCAACGAGCGATAGGAGTTATTATAGCTCCTACTACTTCTGTATCATGCTTTTCTGACATCACTGCTTGCAAAAGCGTAACCCACCGCGTTCCTACTATTGATTGTGTGGCTATTGAGGGGTATCGTGTGAGAATCGTCACTTGGTATGAAAGGAAGTAAGATCGTAGCTTTCGTGATACTGTCACGAGTGCAAGTACCAATTTCTCTCTCTGCACATATCTTTACTCTACTCCCTCGAGTGTCTTATTAACATAATAAATGGGCAAATGTTCTCGAGCCTGCTCTTTTACTAGCACCGCACTGAGTGCTTCTTCCCCGGCCGATAGGTATAGAAAAAAGTTGTTTCCCGCTATTGGTTTTACCAACAGGGGTAGGTTTATCAGGTAGCTTTTCAATTCCTCAAAGGCCTTCTCACACTCATGGTCCCATTGAAAGTTCTTTGCATTTCTCAAGATTTTAAAGAAAGACAACAATTTTTCTACCGATCGGGAAATGAATCGGCTGAGCGATGCCATTTTTCCGGCAAGTTTTTGCACTTCACTGACTGTTTCACGAGCCTTCATTTCTATGATAGCCTTGGAATTCTCAGGATTTATCTCTATCCCCTTTTTAGTTACCATGTACCCTTAAAAATTTCCTACTCTAATGCCGAAGGAGCATTTTTTTGGGGTTTATCTTCATTCCGAATGCGTCCATAATGGTTAAAGCTTGTTTCAGATCCTTAGGATGATCATTTTGCCGCTTTACTTTTGACAATTATATCATCCACATATACCTCCATGGTTTTTCCTATTAATTCTAAGAACATTAGGTTTACGAGCCTCTGATACATAGCTCCCACATTTTTAAGTCCAAATGGCATTACGAGTAACAATAGGTTCCCGCATCTATGATGAAGCTGGTTTTTTCCTTATCATCTTTAACCATCAGTATTTAGTTATATCATTGGTCCCCATCCATCGTGGATAATAATGCACACCCCGTTGTGGAATCTACTAGTTGATCGATGCTAGGTAATAGGTAGCAATCCTTGGAACATGTGTCATTCAAATTGGTGAAACCGACACACATTCGCCATCTTCCCCATGTCTTTGGAACCAGTACAACGTTTGATAACCACTCGGGGTCAATCATTTCCCTTATCTGTTATAGCCCCAACAACCTATGAGTCTCAGATTTGATTATCTTGTTTCTCGCTGGTCCCATATTTCTCTTCTTTTGTCGAACAGGTTTAGACGGGGCCTTCACATTGAGGTAATGATGGCATATCTTGGGGTTGATTCGTCTTGGAAGACCTCTCTCTCATGCGAAAAGGTGAAGGTATTCTTTTAGGACGACGACTATGTCTACCTCTATCATCGAATCCATCTATGTTCCTATCTTAACCCTTTTACTATCCTCATCGAGTTCTACAAGTTTTAATTCTTCAACGGGTTGAACCCGTATTTCTTCTACCTTTCGTTTTTTTTCGGGAGCATTAATTTCTTCCTCTATTTTTAGGGGAATGGCATTCATGCGGAATTCTCTAGCCTTAACTTGGCTTCCCCTAACTTCTCATATGCCAGATAAGGTAGGGAATTTGATTTTGATATGTAGAGTAGATGGTATAGTTTCGAAGGCGTGTATCGACGGTCTTCCGTATATAGCATTGTACGTTCGGGAAGGGACTTCTACCACCCAAAATTTTATGTGTTCCGTTCATCATAATGATCCATCTCCCCATGATATAGGCAGTACCACAGTTCTCAGTATGCGGCTAGATTCCCCCGAGAATCCCACTAGGGGTATTTCAGTGGGTTCTAAATGTATCTTTTTTAACCCCATGGCTCCGAAGGTCGGGGTAAATAACACATCCACCGAACTTTTGGTATCTATAAGAATTTTATGTATCTCAATCCACATGATGGTGGAAGTTATCACTAGGGGGTCTTCATGAGGGTAAACAAGGCCATTGAGATCTTCTGGCCCAAAGGACAGAACATGAAGTTTTATTCCTTGCAGAGAACAAATAGGAATCCCTTGTCCCACCTTTCAAGCTTCTTTGAGATATTTCTTCTTTTTCCCGAGGGAGTAATAAATATATCTCCCCCTTCAATCATATAACCGTCCTTCCCGATGGTGGATTATCTTCATATGAGTCTGGGGAGGAGGCAAGCTATGCACATATTCTTGTTCCTCTATTTTCACCTGTGTGAGTTCTGTCGTAACCTCACTTTCTTCATTCCTTGCTTTTTTCCTTCCCATCGGATGGTTGTTTCTATTTTCGCTTAGGTAATCTTGTAAGTATCCTAAATCAAGCAGACAATGTATCTCTTTCTTTAGAGTGGTGCAACTATCTATAGTATGCCCATACGCTTTATGATACTTGCAGAATTTCCTCGTCTTTTTTCTCTTGTAAGGTTTTCGGACAAGTAATGGCCAAGAAAAATCCTTATGTCCTTTCATTACATTGATCACTTCCGTGGTGGTGATAGTCACTATAGGTTATGGTACTGGTTGGAGATGTCATTTTATCATTCCAGGATTGTCCCTTCACTGTGGGGGTCCCTTGTTATCTTCCATTTCTTTCACTTTATTGCTCATGTCTGTGTTTTCTACTTTTAACTTTGAATTTTCTGCTTCTTCCATGATGATGTATATTTTGGCTTTTTGCATGAGCTCATTCATGTCCTTCACCATATTTCCTATTAGGTATCGAAAGAAATTGCCTGCTCTCAAGGATTGTGCTAGAATATCAGCTATCATAGATGGTTCGACGTTAAGCACATTTAAAACTTCATCAGAGAAACGCTTCATAAAGTCCCTGAGAGATTCGTCTTTTTGTTGTTTGATAGTAAATAGATGGCAATCAGACTTTGGATATCGTCTATTACAAGCGAACAGTCGAACAAATAGGTAAGCTAATTGGGCAAAATTGGATATGGTACCCGGAGGTATTTGCGTGAACCATGATTGAGCTCTTCTTGTTAAAGTGGTGCGAAACACTATACAAAGAGCATAATCAGAAGCATATGCCAAATCCATGGTAGCTATATACTGGTTGATGTGGTCTTGTGAGTCCTTCCCATATTTCTCCCCAGAATATGTGGATAGTTTGGTTGGCCTTGCATTGATAGGTATGATAGCTTGTGCAATTTCGGGTATAAATTGGGACCCATGGTATACCAATTTATCACCAGGAGTAATGGTCATTTTCATATCATGCATTCCTCACCTCAGTTGATTAATTATATCTCGCATAGTTGGATCGTTACCAGGTTGATTGAATAAATTTTGAACATGCCTTGGGGGCATTCTAGTGACTTATCTGTTCATCTGGTTTGGTAATTCTCCATGGTATCTCATTCTCTTATATGTGGGGTATCGTGGCGGTATTCGTAATAGAGTCTGGGTCATTCGTGATCCTTGCTCCTCTACATGAAATCTTTCTTCATACGGTTGTATGGGTTGAGGATTCTGTGGCCTTCCGTCACCTTGCTATGTTCTCCTTACTACCGCCTCCATCATATCTTCGAATACTGCCCTCGAAACATTGATATAATCAGCATTGGGCACAGGTTGAGGGTTCACGGGGGATGTTTCCGTAGGTTCCTTGTGTGACCTTTCGCCTTCACTATTCTCGCTTCGTCGTTCCAAATTGACAGACCCTTCAATTCGTGTGGATTTGTTGGCTATCTCTTGAGTTTTTTCTTCTTTTGGTGTGATGTAACTCGAATGCAGTTTTCTATGGTGTTCCCACAGACGACGCCATTTTGTTAACTCAAGATGAGATCGTTATATAAGAATATCGTGGAACGCCCTGCCTGAACATCTTTTTACACCTTTTTTTTTACCGAAATGCACTCAAGATCTACACTTTTTATTTTCTTAATGAAGTCTTTCTATCTCAAGGAATTTTTTCTCTCTGTCTCATTTTCTTGAAAATTCTCTGCCTTTCTCGGCATAGTGATGGGGATATTTATAACTCCATATATTTACAGGTGTCAAGTTGCATGCATAACACATAAACACTTGTCATATTATTGTGCCGATACGTCTTGGACTGTGATAACAATCTAGCTTCCTCCAGGATCATGGTGATGCACCCTTTTATTGTGATGACACCTAGTTTTAGGAACGCCTTGGAGGATTCACCGAATCTTCTGATCTGATGGGGTAAATGGGATTAACTCTATTTTATCTTTTTGATGCCATCGGGTGATTTTTCTCCATCGGAGGTTTTAACTATTGAGAATTCTCTATCGGAATGGAACTAGCTAAAGTGTCGGCAATCATTAGCTTAGGCATTGTGGAGTCATTTAAGACTCGTAGTGCCTTGTAGACCGAATAATCTGTGAGTTTAAAAGTCCTGTTCACGAACTCCTATCCCTGGTACATTTAAATTTCAATGGGATTAAGGTCTGATAGGTCTTGTTCTTCTTTAATGGGTCAACAATATCAATTCATAATCATGGTAATTCTCCGATGTTTTAATCTAACGTTGCTGGTTCTTGAACTGTGCAAAGAGCAACAAACTATGTTCGAGACATGTAGCTCAAGGAGCAACGAATATTATCCGGTTACTAGCTTATTTGTTTATCTGTTATACCCATTTGGAAAGTTGGGCCCACAGATTGAGTCGAGTTACTGCCTGGTAGTAAGGACTGCCAATTTAAGTAATTTTGTTTGATACCCACCTATTTAGGCGTCGCTTACAGTCAGGAGTTGGTTGGTAACCCCCGTGCTGGATCGACATGTACTCTAGCATGTCTTTTGATTTGTTTGCAAGGTCTCTCTTCGTCGTGACGTATAAGGTAGAATATTATGGGTCATAAGGTTGGATTTGTTTATTGTTAAGCACAAGTTTATTAACTATTGTATGAAAATCCCAGTATCATTGCTGTTAACGGGTTTGGATATTATTCCCTATTTAACGAGTTATTATTTTTGGGTTGGAACGCCAATCCCGACCCGAGAAGATTGTTGGTTTTTATTAATTTGGGGCGGGACCCGGATATTTTCCGAGGTGCCTACGTATCCCCCGATTGGGAATCCAACCACTCGTAGTTCTTGTTCTTGGTGTTGATTATTTGTAGTATGTCGATTTTATTGATTGTGTTGATTTTATCTGTTGAAAGAGTAGACCTCCATGAAGCCTTCAGAAAGAAAAGAGTTTTTTTTTTCTCCTCTTAAGCCTTTTTTAGTTTTATAGAGAACATGAGTTCCCTTGGGAGTGCCCCCATTTTCTCCCCTCCCGGGAGTGCGCCCGCTTTCTGATTTCTCACTTCTACCTTTTATAGAAGGTTTTTAGGGGCAAGTGTCACTGTGCATGTGTTCACATGTGTTATTATGCATGTGCGAAGAGATAGGTTTTATCTGTGTGGTATATCCGCTGACGGGGTGCTGACTAGGATGAATTATCCTCTCCGATAGCTTCAATGTGCTCTGATGAATTGGGTCCTTGGTTTTTTTCTCTCCGATGGGCGGTACCTATCGGAAACGCTGGATAAGTGGGAGGGAATGATCGTCCGATACTGTTGTAGTTTCGATAGTGGTTGTTAGGTTGCTTCTTCTGATGTGTACTTCGATAGGTGTTTTTTGCCTTGGTCATAAATTGGGCATGTTTCCGAGGGCTTTGCTTTGTCTTCGTGAAGTAATGTTTTTGTGACTCAGGTCCTCGTGATGAATTCTCCGATAGCTTTCAGACATCGGAGGGTGCAGGGGGTGCTCTTGTACTTGGGGGACTCGGGGTCTTCTCCGCGTGATACGGGTATTTTATGGTTACGCATATAAATCATATAATAATATATCCGGCAATTTTTAGTAATGACTGCACTAGAAACTTAAAAGGTCGAAAGTCACGATGGTCCTGGTATTGTAGCCTTCGGTTAACAGGGTCGCCAAAAGCACTTGTCTCGGGCTTTTAGAGTATTATACGTAGTATCATGACATCTTAGTGTCCTTATAAGCACCATAGGGGCTGTCCTGACCCTTTTAGAGTATCGTAGAGTTATCAGGAACATTTCATAAGGCATCGTAGATCCTTGAGAGGAATTTCGAGTCGCATCCAGAATTTGGAAAACCTTGGGAGGGTGTCACATAACTCTTCTGGGGTGTCGTAGACATTCGTCATTGACGTTTATGTCTGTTTAACACATGTCTCTAAAGTTCTTTGGCCTTGCTTTCGAGGATATTGTTGTGATTGTCTTCTCCGAGGGGAGAGGTTTCCGATGCCTTCGAAATGTGCCCTCGTGGGATTAATATCGGGGAATTAATTATAATTAATATCGTGGCATTTAATTAACTGCGATTAAATGCAATTAATAGCGGTTTAATGCCACGTTTGGTACGTGGGTCGAGGTATTCAGACCGTTATTCTAACTGAAGATGCGTGATGATTTATGACCCACTAGGCACGATTTCCAATCGTGGGGTGTAAAGATGTTTAGTGGGTAATCAATGCCTTTATTGGGCCTAGGGTTTATAAACACCTCTCTCTCCTAATCTCTACTCTCACTTGCAATTTGAAGCAAAAAAATTCT
Source organism: Linaria vulgaris (assembly GCA_948329865.1). Lineage (NCBI taxonomy): Eukaryota > Viridiplantae > Streptophyta > Magnoliopsida > Lamiales > Plantaginaceae > Linaria > Linaria vulgaris. The sequence goes on along the minus strand of OX415250.1, from coordinate 19,432,799 downwards.
CCCGCTTAACCTTCTCTCTGCCGTCGGGGGGGGGGGGGGGGTGGCAGTTTGTCCAGACTTGCACGAATTGGATGGCCATGCTGGTAAGATCTATTTTTTACTTATCTAATTCCTTTAGGACCCAATGTGGGATCTTTATCCATTTATTTTGCTTTCTAGGCGCCTAAAATGCTTCCCCTTCTATTACTCGAGGTTGAGAAATTGCAGAAGTTGGCGGGCGCAGGGGAAGAACGGTCTCGGAAACTGGAGGAAGAGAATAAGGAGCTCCGAGAGAAGATGGGGAAGTACGAAGATGCGTGGGCTAAAATCACGCAGCAGAACCAAGAGTTGAGGGGGGGGGGGGGAACTGCTCCAATCTTACGCATCGGAGATGGAGGTCTAAGGGATGGTTTTAAAAGAAAAGGTTACCTCCCTTGAGGAAGGGAAGATTGCATGGGAGGCGAAACAGAAGGAATTGGAGTGCAGCTTGTATCAAGCGCTTGGTCAGGTGGACGCTCTTAATGAGGAGATGTCGAAAGCTCCGGTTTCGGGGGGCATCACCTCTGAGGAGATGCAACAGAGGATGAATGCTGCAGTGAAGCAAGCCCAGGAGGAGGCCACTACCCGAGTCAAGGAACTATATGTCCGTAAAAATCACGGATACCTGGTTGGACATGTAATGTGGGGGTTTCTTCAATGCTTCGGGCAAGTGCGCAGGAAGATATCTCCCAACATAGATTCGCGTCTGATAAATATAGCGGAGATGCAGAAGCCCACGCTAGAACAAGCTTATGATCTTTTTGTCAAGAGTAGTTCTCAGCTTCCTCCTTCCTCTGCTGCCCCGAGTCGGGTTCCCTTAACTGTCGTGGTCCCTCTGCCTACCACTCGTACTTCTCCTGATACGGGGGCCCATGTTGGTCCTTCTGGTGTTCCCCCTCCTACAAGCGTTCCGATTCTCGCTCCCGCAACTGGGCCAACCCCCACCTCTATGAGCTCTCTACCCCCCATCTTAGAGGCTATTCACTATTGTTAAGCACAATTGTAATTTGTCTTTTATTGGAATGAAATTTATCTTTTCCGTGTTAATATTCATCGCAACTTTTCAGCACGTTATGAATACTTGGGTCCTTTCCTTTAATTGTAGAACTTAAGATTGAGTTTAAAGAGATGAGATAATATCTCACTCTTACTGGCCAAACAAATTACTTAGCATAACGTGCCCGTTCGCAGTGCAAACTTTGGACATACATTTTCTCTAAATAGAGGTATCCCCCGACACGTAATCGTACTTATAACATAGCTTGGACAGCTCAAACTTAATTCGGTCATCCGAGGAAAGATTCCTAAGTATGTATAGGTGCTTGGAGTTTATTGAATATTCTCACGTACTTTTAAAGAATCATTCCATTAGGATTAACCACACTTCTAATTACGAATAAAGGTTCTCCGGGTAAACGCCCACAGAGAACTTCTCCGAGGCCACTGGACCACCTCTTTCCTTCCTTTACAAGTCTTTTATAGACTTCGCATACATAATTATATAGAAATTAGAAAATCCTAAGATTTTAAGAAGATGTCCAAGATTGGACTCGAATCACGCGAGTTTGGGGAAATATAAACTTACCTTCGGAGCGTATCGCCCCGTGGCAGGAGCACTTGCTTTCTGTTTTGATCTTGTCGGCGATCTCTTCGGGCTTGCTCAAGGATTTGATGACGTACCCACAGACGGCGCCACTTTGTTAACAAGTTTGGATATTATTCCCTATTTAACGAGTTATTATTTTTGGGTTGGAACGCCAATCCCGACCCGATGAGATTGTTGGTTTTTATTAATTTGGGGCTGGACCCGGATATTTTCTGAGGTGCCTATGTATCAAGCCACTCGTAGTTCTTGTTCTTGGTGTTGATTATTTGTAGTATGTCGACTTTATTGATTGTGTTGATTTTATCTGTTGAAAGAGTAGGCCTCCGTGAAGCCTTCAGAAAGAAAAGAGTTTTTTTTCTCCTCTTAAGCCTTTTTTAGTTTTATAGAGAACATGAGTTCCCTTGGGAGCGCCCCCCTTTTCTCCCCTCCCGGGAGTGCGCCCGCTTTCTGATTTCTCACTTCTACCTTTTATAGAAGTTTTTAGGGACAAGTGTCACTGTGCATGTGTTCACAGGTGTCATTATGCATGTGCGAAGAGATAGGTTTTATCTGTGTGGTATATCCGCTGACGGGGCGCTGACTAGGATGAATTTTCCTCTCTGATAGCTTCAATGTGCTCTGATGAATTGGCTCCTTGGTTTTCTTCTCTCCGATGGGCGGTATCTATCGGAAACGCTGGATAAGTGAGAGGGAATGCTCGTCCGATACTGTTGTAGTTTCGATAGTGGTCTATTGTTAGGTTGCTTCTTCTGATGTGCACTCCGATAGGTGTTTTCTGCCTTGGTCATAAATTGGGCATGTTTCCGAGGGCTTTGCTTTGTCTTCGTGAAGTAATGTTTTTATGACTGAGGTTCTCGTGATGAACTCTCCGGTAGCTTTCAGACATCGGAGGGTGCATGGGGTGCTCTTGTACTTGGGGGACTCGGGGTCTTCTCCACGTGATACGGGTATTTTATGGTTACGCATATAAATCATATAATAATATATCCGATAATTTTTAGTAATCGAACTATAGTATATTTTAAGCACGTGGATTTTTACCCTGTTAACAATTGCTACATCAAATTATCTAGTTGACGGCAAGATCACTCCTCGAAATGTATCCAGTAAATCACAGTTAATTGTTGCATTACCAGTTCTTTTATATGAATCTCACTAGGTCATTAAATATTTATTCCTCGTTTCTTCTGTCCATTTCTCAGGATAAAAATCAACATTGCAGCATGGATCAAGTGAATAATTGTTCAAGCGTGCATTTTAGAATATCGTGTTTTGTCACTAGTCATAACTATTAAAATAAATACCAAGACTTCCGATGTATATATCAAAATATATTTTATGAAACGTGTATGGTTTTGATCCTAAATAAGTGAGGCCCTCCTATGAGTTACGCTTTGGGTAAAGTGGTTGGCCACCATCGAACCAACTCGGATTGGAGCATGGCCCATGGGGCGCGACCGTCACAGTGATGGTGATGGTGGTGAAAGAGGGGAGGGGAAGGCGGAGAAGAAGATGAACTTTTCTTTTCTTTTTTTATTTTTTTTTTAATTTGAGTAATTGGAAAAATAATTTTTAAGTTAGTGGTTTATAAATATATACATATATATTTATTATTATATTTTATATATATTTATTATTATTATTCATATATACATGTTTATTATTTTTACAAATAGTTATATATATATATGTTTATTATTACTATTTATATATATAGGGGTGCAAAGTGCAATTTATTTTGGGATGCAAATATAATATTTAAAATTATAAAGGTTTGTGTAAAAAAATGTTTTTTTTTTCTGAAAAATATGGCCTGGCATTGACAACTTATTGACTAGGCTTAGCAACTTGTTGATTGTACATCCACGTAGGTAATTTTGGCCCGAATAAGGGTTAGAGACATTTTTATTAGACTTTTTAAAAGATATGGGACAGAAGGATAAGGGCAATTTAATATTTCGTCCTATAAATTATCATATGTACTAATGACAAATATTCGTTCGGAAAATAGTACTGGGGTTTGTATTTTTTGGACCACGACACAAAAAAGATTTAAGACGGACTAGTAACTAGTAAGCTACTTTTCCAAAATAAAATGAGATAACAGAATTTTGTTTAGCAGTTGGGTATTTCAACTATTTTTGTTCACAGGCCGTTCTTGGTCAATTCTGTTTAGCTGATTAATGAACGTTCATTAATGGTTACGGTAATATATACTTTTGTTCATTCTCTTTTCTACACATAAAAGGGCGCATGGTTTACATATATAGAACGCGTAATAAGATAGAAAGTGCGACAAAAAATAGTTTGGAGTTCTAAACCTGATTTTCTCTTTGAAGTTGGAATAAACAATAATGAAGAAGTGGTTTCCATCAAATTTTATGAGTCACGTTTCCACTTTCACTCCATCGAAAAATACATCAATATTTGTAATAATAAGTCACCGTACAAAATGAAAACATGATATATTCATTGTAACCTTTATTGTTGTTAAAGGTCAAGATTAAGAAAAGTGCAAAAGATTTGCTGAATATTTGAAAATCGTTCGAGATTTTGCTTCAAGATGCATATGATCGATTGGAGATTTGCCACGTTGTTGAGAATCAAACTCCAAGATTTTTGACTTAAGCAAATAAAGTCGTGACTCCTGAGTCTCTTGACTCGTTAGACATATGGTTAATCATATACATATATAACCAACTAATAATTCTTTAGCCATTGATATATATATATATATATATATATATCTATCTTTATCTTTACTATATAGAGAGTGTTTTTTTTTTTTTTTTTTTTTTTTTTTTCGGTAAACAAAGCTATATAGAGAGTGTTTGCAAATGCTTATAAAAGGAGCTTGTGAGCTTTTGTCAATAGAGAAGCCATAAATTAGTGTTTGAATATAGTGCTTTTGTTTCTCCTTGTCTAAAAATAAGTCAAAAAAAAGCACAAGCCCACAAGCTGGGTAGAGGGTGCTTTTAAAAGCTCCTTTTAATTATTACATTTTAAAAATATTTCTCTCTCCTAAATTTCCTCAAAGTGCCGTCCATACCCCCACCTTTAAGGAAAAAAAATATCCTATCATCTTTTCTCTTCCATGTTCAACATAAAAAATAGGCTATAATATTTTTTCTTCCATGTTCAATGCGATTGCTAATTATCTATAGTTATAAAATCTATTAGTTCTTATTCTTTGCAATTCATCATCAAAGTCTTCAATTCTTCATCTTTGGACGAATTTAACATCCAAGTAAGTATGCAATATCTACTCTCTTTTTTTTCTTTTGTTACTTTCAGTTGTGAATCATTGGTTGTTTTACCCAACAACGTATTTGTGATTTTTTTTTTATGAGCAACGTATTTGTGAAATTGTAAGAACGAAGAGTACTTCAAGAATTGAGAAAATAATTGAGTTATTGGGATCTAAATTGTGTTTTATGAATTTTGGTTGTTGAGGTATAGTTCTCTGTTTTTTTTTCATGAATTTTAGCAAGAGTTATAGGATTTTATATTGATTGAGGTATAGTTTTCTATGGAGGTATAGTTCTCTTCTCTGTTGAGGTATAGTTCTCTATTGAGGTATACTTGGAGCTATATTTTTCTGTAACTATTTATAAGTTAGATTGTCACAACTCACAGCCCACAATTCAGAAGTCAACGAGGATAGAAATATGAGTGAGAAAATATTTCAGCGCCCAGTCACTCGTAATGTCGTTTTAATAAAATTGAATACTGTTTATAATTGTTGGATTTTGACCATCAGAGATGTAACCTTATATATGTGTTTGTAGTGGGCGTTTAACTTCCATATGCCAGGTGCCCCCTCCATGTGATACGACTCATACGAATGAATGAATAAGGTGGTTTAGATAGGCTCAACAATTTCAGTATATATCCCCATCTCTTTTGATGTTATGATTTAAATTACCATAGACACTTATTAGTTGAGTAATATTAAACCGAAGAAGTCTTTTGCCAAAACATACAGCTTTGTGATATGACATCACCAGGGAACACATTTAGCATTATAAGAATCAAGATGTTTATAAACATTTAAGTTGAGACATCTAAATTACTAGACTTCGATTTAAAGATTAATTTGAATTTAGCATTATACGAATGACAATGTTTCATAACCATTTATATATCTCAAAAACTTTTACTTTTGTAAGCTAATAATATCTATTCTAAAGTTTGTCATTAATTTGGTAATGACTTTGGTCTCTGTATCTTTCTAGCAACTTCGTTATAGTTATGGATTCCCATTTGAATCATCTTACATCCCAAATTCCGATTGCACCAAATGAGCAAAATCGAAGTGCTATATATTCTTGTGGTAAAGGAAATGGAGGAATAAGGGGCGAGTCATCTGAGAAGGCTAATTGGGATATAAGGACGACAGAGATATTCATAACATTATGTGTTCAAGAGGTGAGTTTGGGTAATAGACCAAATACCCACTTTAACAGAATTGGTTGGAATAATCTTGTGAAAAAGTTTAATGCCGCAACAAGTCGTCAATACAATAGGAAACAACTAAAGAATAAGTGGGATGCCATGAAAAAAGAATGGGGTCAATAATCAATGACTCGCGGTGAAACCGGTCTTGGTTGGAATCATGAAAAAGGCACGGTAGATGCAAGCCCTGAATGGTGGCAAAAAAAGATACAGGTATGGGTTTCACTGTGTCAAAATAATATAATATTAATGACAACAACATAATGCAATTTTTAATATTTTATTATTGTTTATGTTTAATTGTAGGCAAACCCCGAGGCGGCCAAATTTCGAGATAGAGGTCCCATAATGAAGGATGAACAAGATTTACTTTTTTCTGATGTGGTGGCCAGTGGGACAAGCTCGTGGACTCCAAGTTCCGGAGTATAGCCACCACATATGCAGGAAACCCAAGAAGATGATATTCCAGTTGAGAATCTTGATGACGATTCGACCCCCACTCATGTTGAGTCTCCTATATCTCCACAAGTTGAATCGTCTACTAAACCCACCCTTAAAAGGAAAAGCTTAGAGTACCTCACACGCATCCGAAACCAAAAACCCAAAAAGACCACTGTTGTTGATAAAATTGCAAAGTGCTTTGAGCGTGTAGTGGATACAGTAGAACATGACGCAAAAACATCTCATGCAGTTAATGGAGGCGACCAATATAGCATACGTGAATGCATAAATATTTTGAAGATGATACCTGAGATTCAAGAAGGAGATAAAGTGTTTTTGTTTGCTTTGCGATTATTTGCTAAACAAGTCTCTAGAGAAATCTTTGTTTGTTTGGACAAAAGTGAAGTCATGTTGAAGTGGCTACAAGACTAGATGGAAGTGTATGCACAACGCAACGCTGGATCTTCCATTTGAATTATCGTCATGGCACTGAGGACGAACCATTTATTTCACTTTACTTATGAATGTTTATTTCTATTTTATGTTTTAAGTCATTATGAAGACTTGAAGTATTTTTGTCGATGATGACATGTTTATTAATTTTAATTCATGAAAACATTATTGATATTGTAATAATTACTTTGTGGCATTCAATTCTGTTATAACTTATGTGGTTAATTTTTGTAGCTTGTTTATTTTAGCACCTATCATAACTAATGAATTGTGCAGAATGGACGATGATATAGATGATTCAGCAAGTTTGAGCTCCATTTCAATTTTTTCAACCGACTCTTTAGATGATGTGGACAGCGATGATGACAATCAAACCGCCACCTCAAGGAGGAAAAAAAGAAACATACATGTTCTTTTAGCTTGTTCTATAGCTGCCTTTACGTGCATTAATACTTATGTCCAGAAAACACCATGTTATAATAGAGAATATAGCGGATGGGCTGCTTTGATGTCAATTTTAAATGGTAATCCCATACGATGTCGAAATAATCTAAGAATGAGGACATAAACATTTTTTCGACTGTGTCAAATATTGGTTGATGAGTATGGGCTTAGGCCAATGAGATCTGTGGCAGTAGAGGAACAAGTAGCGACTTTTTTGATGATTACGGGACCTCGACAAGGGAATAGACAAGTACAAGAAATACTACAAAGATCCGGATTTACAATTAGTAGATCATTTCACAATGTTCTAAAAGCATGCACAAAGATGTCTATTGATTGGATTATACCGTTCACTCATCAATCTGTGACTCCTGATTATATAAGATTAAATGAGAGATATTTTCCCCACTTTAAGGTAATCTATTCTTTTTTCTTCTCTACAGATGCCAAATAAATTTCTTAGTTACATTATTAATAATTTTATTATTATTCAGGATTGTGTTGGAGCAATTGACGGTACCCATATAAAAGCTAGATTGCCTATAGAATTGCAAGTCCCATATATTGGTAGAAAAGGTACCCCCAACACAAAATATAATGGCAGCTTGTGATTTCAACATGTGTTTTACATTTGTCTTGCCTGGTTGGGAAGGAAGTGCTCATGATACAAGAATATTTTACGACACTATTCGAGATCCAAATAAGGGATTCCCGATGCCTACTCGAGGTTGAAGAATATTCTTCCTTGTCCTATATATTTTACAAGAATACGTTTTCTTAACACATTTTTTTGTGTATTAGGTAAATATTATTTGGTGGATGCTGGGTATCCAAATATATTTGGATTTTTGGCACCATATAAAGGACAAAGATACCATCTTCCTGATTTTCGTCGTTCCGCCACGTATAACAACCATTATGAAATGTTCAATCATGTGCACTCTTCAATAAGGACTACTATTGAAAGATCATTTGGTTGTTGGAAGAATAGATTTTATATGATCAACGATATTCCAGTCAATGTTCCATGGGAAGATCAAGTAGCAAAAAAAGAGCTTCTATAAGCTCTTGCAAACACCACCATAATACGAATGGATGTAACAAGCTGCAGACGTCGTGTTACAGACGTACGCAAGCAGGCTGCAGACGTATAATTTTTCGTGTTCCGATTTTGCCCATGTAAAGAATGAATGTAACAAGCTGCAGACGTATAACTTTTCGTGTTGCAGACGTACGCAAGCAGGCTGTAGACGTATAACTTTTCATAAATTGCAGGACAGTCTTTTTATTTTTTTACGTTTTTCGATCTCGCCTCAAAAGTTTTACGTCTCGCACTTATCGACCCGCTGCAAATTGCCAAATGGTCCTTTTACTTTCTATTTCTTCAACTATGCCCCTAAATTTTGCTATTATTTATTTTTGGGCCCAGTGGTAAATTATAAAACAGTCCTTCAATTTTTAAACTTTCTTATTTTTTGCCCCAAAAGCTTTCTAATTTAACTCATACAAATTGTAGAATAGCTCTTATTGTTTTTAACTCCTTAAATGTTGTCCCTAAAGTTTGATATTGTATATTTGGTCCTCACAATAAATTGTAAAATAGTCCTTCAAATTAATTTTTTTTATTATTTTTGGCTCAAAAGATTTCTTATTTAACTCATTCCATCGTTCATCTTGTTTTGCAATAATAAATATCTTAGGGGGCGCGTGTACGATTGGGATCCATCTAATATAATATGATTACAAAAAGGTTTTGAAGTTAATTTTTCTATTTCCATTTTGTCCTCGTTTCATTTGCAAATTACCTCTCAACCACATTGTATGTTTTCTTATTCTTTGGTAAAAAAAAAAAAAAAGACTCTATCATGAGGTTTTTGACTTTTTTTAACCTTGAATATCATGAAAAATGGATGACGGTCCCACAATAAGATTTGGCTTATATCTTTTATGTGCAACTAATGGACCCCATTTTTTTTTCCTTTTTATATCTAGAAAATGGGTGACGGTAATTTTTGATTTATATTCGTATGTGCAATACACAAAGTTTCTTTGACATGATAAAAAATAATAGAAGATCATAAAATGATAGTTAGTGATCATAAGATAACGTATTATTTTTGTTTTATGGCAATAAGTATGAATGTTGCAAAACCTACAGCTATCCATAAATATACTAATCTTATGGTATGCCCATATTTTAACGATGTAATTTAATTAATAATATTGAAAAGCAAGTAATTTCAAAAATTCTCATGAATTGCTTATGTAATTTAGGAAATAAGATTTTCATTGAAACAAAGATATAATTTGTTTGTACTCTTTTTTTAGAAGGTCGACAAATAGATATATACCTAATTCTTAACTCATATGTACGTTTCTTTGTTTTCTCATTTTCCAAAATTAGAAAGTTACTTGCTAGAAAAGAAGATATGCTTTGACAACGGAAGGAAAACTCCATTTAATGAAATACTGACACGCTCAATACATGTTAAATTGTTCTAATGTTTAAAAATATACTCTTTATTTTTAGATTGAAATGAAATGGAGTAAGTTATATAATGAAAAGTAATAAAAAGAAAAAATAACCACATGAGAAGTGCATTGTGATTTATTGTTGTTTTATATCAAAATAGTATTAAATACAAATATTGTTTAATTTAATCTAATTGATCACTAATTTAATAATGATAATTAAAAATAATAAAAATTAGATTTGCCCGTGCGGAGCACGGGCTGGTCACCTAGTATATATATATGTGTGTGTTTGTGTGTGTGTCTTTTAAAAGACTTTACCACTGTATTCAAGAAGAAAGAAATTATGGACTGCTCCAAACCGTGATAGGGAGCGAGACCAAGCCTCAAGATTATGAGTTGTGACGATCGCGCCTTACGAGCCATGCTTCAATCCGAGTTGGTTTGGTGGTGATCAATTACTTTACCCAATTCAGACTAAAGCGTAACTCATAGGAAGAGGTCTCACTTGTTCAAGATCAAAACCATACACGTTTTATAGAATATATTGTTAGACGACTTGTAAAAGTTGTACTTATAATTTATGTATGTAAACCTGTATTTGTATTTTAGTCCTTAGAATAGTCAAATATTGTACATATGTCCTAACTATATAAAGGACAAGGGGACACTTTCATAATTAATTTTATTCATTCAGTTTATACACAAAACCCTAATGGTCGTCTCATCTCTCTCTCTCTCTCTCTCTCTCTCTCTCTCTCTCTCTCTCTCTTTCTCTCTCTCTCTCTTTCTTCGTCTTCTCCATTACACACAAATCTGCAACACACACAAGTTTACATATTATCATTCGTGTAGGTCTTTCGATCCTCTTTTTCGCTGCAATCTCCTCTTTCTTTTCTCTTTGCGGTTTGAAAATCGGTTGCGTGGAACCCTAGTTCTCATGATCCTCTACGATTTTTGCCGTTCTTCACGATTTTAACCGTTGAATTCGCATTCTGTCACCAGATCCGGTTTCTCCTCTCTTTTCTGAGCCGATTTATTGGTCAATCGTCCCTTTTCCCCATTTTTTTTGGGAACCCTAAATCTCTAATTTCTACACACAATGACTACTCCGGCGACTCAATCCACCGTATGTGACTCAACTGGTACTTTCGGTAACACCACAAAGCAAAGCCCTAGCTAAGCTCCTTCATTTGTTTACTTCCTGGGCTCACATGATGTTCACGGCTCTTCAATTGTTGTCGATCAACTCACGCCTGACAATTACGTCTCCTGGAGAAAATCGATCAAGCTAGCGCTCAACATTAAAAACAAAGGACGCTTTATTGATGGTTCACTACCCATTCCCCTGGATGATGCTGATATCCGAATCTGTTGGGTGCATGCTGACAATCTAGTTCTTACATGGCTTCGAAATTCCGTCACCAAGCCGATCCGTCAAATTTTTCAATTCCTTACTACAACACTCGAGGTATGGGATGAACTTCAAACAAGATACTCTCGAACTGATGGCTCTAGGGTTTTTCATCTGCAGAAATCTTTGTACAACGTCTCTCAACATGCTTTATGTATTACTGAGTACTACAGTAATTTTGGATCTGTCTGGGATGAATATGTGTCTCAACGCCCCATCACTTTATGCTCATGTGGTCACTGCACATGCAACATTAACCATAGTCTGCTTGTCACTCAACAAAATGACTGTGTTTTAGGTTTTTTGATTGGGTTGAATGACACTTTACTGCTATTAGAAGTCAGACTCTGTTAATGAAACCCCTCCCTACTTTATCCCAAGTTTATGCACTACTTCTCCAAGAAGAGAACCAGCGTGCCCTATATTCCACTCCCCAAGTTGATCCTCTGGCTATGTTTACACGAACCTCTAATTTTCCCCTAACAATAGGTCTCAATTTGCTCCAGCCTCTATTTCTCACTCTAACAGATTTTTCAAAACCTAACAATAAATATAAAAAGAAGTTACAGTGCACTCATTGCAAGTATCATGGCCACACAGTTGATAAATGTTTTCAAATCTGTGGATATCTTCCTGGTTGGGATGGACCAAAAGGCAAGAGGCATGTGCCTTATAATTCTGCTAATTGCACTACATCTGAAGAGCAGCCTACTCATGTGAGTGATTTGGGTTCTGAGGTCAACATTCAAAATCTTTTTGAAAAGTTTTTAGCCTTCACCAAAACTCAGACTCAGCTTCCCACCTCACAAAGCAGCTCTTCAACTCATCAGTCAACAACTACCACTATTGCTGGTAATGACTCAAAACTCCTTTTTAACTCTATTGCAAATAAAGATTTTTGCACTTCAATTTGTTGGGTTTTGGACACTGGTGCCACTGATCACATGGTCTGCACTCAAGCTTTTTCCTCTACTCACCCTCAAAAGGTGAATATCTCTATAAAATCACCCAATAACAGTCACACTTTAGCTACCCATATGGGAGACATTCAATTTTCACCTCTTTTAACACTGAAAAATGTTTTATATGTCCTTGAATTCACTTTTAACCTTGTCTTAGTGTCTCAATTAACAGCTTCATCTCATGTAGCAAACATCTTCTTCTCATCTTTGTGCCTAATGCAGGACATATTCATGAAGAAGATGATTGGTTCAGCTAATCTCTTGCATGGGCTCTCTATCTCCTCAACTTTAATAATTGCACTTTGATTGATTGTAATAAGAATAATTTGTCTACTGATATTTCTACTTGTAATGCTACTGTGGTGAACAAAAGTCTGCAAATTATGAAGCTATGAAGCTATGAGTTGTAATTCTGCAATTTCTCACCAATTGAGGAATTCGTCATGTAAATTATGCTTTTGAGTTTGTTATGAATAAGTTTAGTTAGTTGTACCGATAGTTTTCCCCATTTTTCAGACGTGACAGCTAGCACGTATATATAATTGTACATGCTCTAGTCTTTTCATAATTCCAATCCATATCAATAAATGGTCGATTTCATTTGTATATAACTTTACGAGTGTACATAGTTGTTAACCCTAAAAAATAAAATAAAGAAGATTACTCCTACTCGGAAAACAATATATGGACAATACTATTGTCACGAGTCCTTCCGATGAGATGTACCTATAAAAAAAGCCCCTCGGAGGATTGCCCTACCTTTCGGTCACTGACCCGAAAAGGTTTATAAGAGCACCCGAGGAGAAACATAAGAGTCCCTTGGAAAGTCAAACGGTGAATGAAAAGCAGATATCAACACGGCATCGGAAAAAGAGCAAACCCCGATGGACCCGTATGATTCCGATATCCACCAAATGCGCCAAGAGGGACCAAAATGGACCCCGAGTCCTATGAACTTACAAGAAAACTTCCTTGCTGAACACTCCTCGGAAAAAACGACACTCGGACTTATCCGAGGACCCAACTTTGGAGAAAATCAAGAAATAAATACAAGAACATCCAGTGAATACAATCCGAGAACTCTCGTGAAGAAATCTCACTTTCAGTAAAGCAAATACAGCCCTCGGACACAAAATCACAGTCCTCGGAAGTTATACCAAGTCCTCGGGGATCACATTTACCCCCTCAGAGATCACTCCTGATTGTTGAAGAAAATACCCGAGTTAAGAAGGAGAAATAAGAGCCCTCGGAAGAATAGTCCTATCAGAACAATCTACATCAGAAGCCCTCGGAGATATTAGAGGACACAAAAGCTAATCCAGTCAGCGCCTAGTAGATAAAAGATAAACATTATCCTAGTTTTTACACCTGTATCAAAGTAACAACAACACCTGTCCTTACCAAAACGCATGCACAATGACACCTGCCCCTACCAAAGCCTATATAAAGGGAGGTGATCATTAGAAGAAAAACAGGCTGAAGCCACTGAGCTTACTTACTACAATTTAACATTCAAATACATAAAGAGAGGAGGAAATGTTCAGTGAATAAAGGAAGGGAATATTCTTGCAATTAATTTCATTATGTCCATCCATCATTGCCTCTGAATCACGGACAGGGCGTTCGAACCCAAAATAAATATCTTCCGTTAAATAGGGAATAATTCTAAACCTGTTAACAAAGTGGCGCCGTCTGTGGGAACGCCATAATATCTGTCCTCGAGAGAATTCAAGCAGATGTCAGCTAGGATGGACGATCTTTTCGAAAGTGACAACCTTCCTTTCTCGAACAGCGACTCAGAAGAAACTTTGTCCAATTACGAACCAGGTACTAGAGATTTTATTAATATTCCCCGATCTGTTTACGAAAGACTTATAAATACTGCACGAACACCCCGGAGGGATGAACCTCTCGGACACCCGTCCCCCGTGCTCTCCGGGAACAGTGGTTTCCCCTCGGAAGGAAATGCACCTCCGATGGCGTGGAACCCAAATTGGAATCCTTGGCAACCAGCACCCCGACAAAGGCCTCGAAGGTATGTATGTCATGAAAGAACTCCCGTGAGGGGTCGGGAAGAAATTTCTCGCCCCTCGGAGTGTTGAGGAGAGGTGGAACATTCCTTGTGGGGAATGATGGATGATTTACGAAAAGAATTAGGTGATCTCAAGAAGACTATGGCTCCCGAGGAAGATCTTACATTCAAAACCTCTCATTTCATTCCTGAAATTGCTTCAGCTTCTATCCCCTCGGGGATGCGACCTGTTAATATCCCGCTATATACCGGAGAAGCTGATGGAAGGGACCCACAAGATCACGTCCATCAATACCTGGCAGGAATGGACCTCTCTTCCGCCCCTGATCATGTGTTATGTCGTGTATTCCCTGTTACCCTTGGAGGGCGGGCCCAAGCCTGGTTTACTCATCTTCCACCTTGTTCCATCACGAGCTTTGACCGATTAGCTCATTTGTTTGTACGACAATTCGCCTGCAACCGAAGGTACCCTAAATCTGCTACACATCTTTTTACTATTAAACAGAAGAAGGATGAATCCTTGCGAGAGTATATAAAGCGCTTCACGGATGAAGCACTCGATGTTCCCAATGTTAGCCCGACCATTATGGCGGACATATTAACTCAGGGACTCCGAGCGGGGGATTTCTTTAGATACCTTATGGGAAATCGTATCACGGATATGAATGAGCTAATGCAAAAGGCGGAAGTACACATTTTAATGGAAGAGGCCGAGGGAACAAAGAAGCAGATGGAGCATGAGGATAGTGAACACTTAGAGCGTGCCGAGAAAGAAGCAAAGGTCAAAGAAAAGAATAAGGAAGGAAAACCTCCTCAGCGCAAAGATGAAGGGGGAGTGGTTAAGAAATTCCTCCGACCCGTGCACTTACCCCCGATGACTGTTACTCCACCGGAAGTGCTCAACATAATGAGGGGTAGCAACGAGTTGCACTGGCCCAGACCGACTAAATTTCCTAACCGAGACAAGGACACTGGGAAATATTGTAAATATCATAAAACTTATGGGCACACTACGGAAGAATGTATTACTCTTCGTTTAGAAGTGCTTCGCCTACTGGAGATAGGGTATTTGAAGAACTACCTCAAGGAAAATAACCTCGAAGAACCCAAGGCAAATGTTTGGAAGAGATCACGAAGGGAAGAGGAAGAGCAAGAAAGGGAAGAAAGGACGCCTAGTTGGAAATCACGAGAGCGGACCACTAGACGTCTCCGATCCCAAGAGAGAGTTAAAGATCGTCGGCAAAATTCACGAGAGAAAACGACAGGATATCAGAGTTTGCCTCCTCCACCTAACTCTTACAAAGACAACCCCCCAACAGGGAGAACGATCAATATGATTGAAGGGGGTGAAATTTCCATGACACCTCAGGGTAAAAAGAAGAAATATTTGAAAGAAGCCCGACGAGCGGAACAAGGATTGTCTGTCTGCTCCATTCAAGGATTAAATCTGCCTAGCATCACGTTCGGGCCCGAGGATCTTATGGACATAATATACCCTCACGAAGATCCATTGGTTATTTCTGCTGTCATCTACGGGTATGAAATCCAACGGATCCTTATAGATACGGGCAGCTCCGTGGATGTGCTCTTCTTACCTACTTATCTTGCTATGAGGTTGAAACAAGAAACGTTGGAAACTGCTGAGGTCCCGTTAGTAGGATTCTCAGGGGAAGCTTGTCAAACCCTCAGAACTGTTACCCTTCCGATGTCATGGGGGAAAGGAGCCCTTCGGAGAACTGAATCTATTAAGTTTTGGGTAGTGGAAGCCTCCTCACGAACGTATAATGTCATCTGTGGAAGACCATCTATTCGGGCCTTTGAAGCTATCCCTTCTACTCTGCATCTTAAAGTGAAATTCCCCACTTCTTCGGGAATCGGAGAAGTCCGAGGAAGTCAGTCAAAAGCCAGAGAATGCTGCATGAATGCCATTCCCTCAGAAGAGGACGGACCCTCACTCGGAAATAGCAAAAGGTGTAGAACCGAGGAAACACGAGTCCAACCTGTGGAAGAATTAAAAATGGTGGAATTAGTAGAAGGAAGCCCCGAGAAAGTAATCAAAATGGGCACCCATATGGCTCCAATCATAGAAGGTCAATTGATTTCTCTTCTCAAACAATTCCATCACCTCTTTGCGTGGGAAGGGGGGCCGCCCGGACGAATCAGCAACAAGGTATGCCAACATTTCCTTAATGTAAAGCCTGGAGCTAAACCTGTCCAACAGAAGAAGAGGAAAATGGGCCCCGAGCGCAACAAGATCATCCGCTCGGAAATACAACGCCTTCTCAAATTGAAGCAAATACGAGAAGTTATCTACCCCGAGTGGTTAGCCAATGATGTGCTAGTTCCCAAGCACGGAGGAAGATGGCGAATGTGTGTTGACTTTACTAACCTCAATGAAGCATGCCTCAAGGATTGTTATCCCTTACCAAGCATAGATCAGCTAGTTGATTCTACCGCAGGATGTGCGCTACTATCAACTTTAGATGGAGACCAAGGGTACAACCAAATTCCGATGGCAACTATTGATCAAGATAAGACCAGCTTCATCACGGATGCAGGAACCTTTTGTTACCTAGTCATGCCATTTGGGCTGAAGAATGCGGGAGCTACATACCAAAGGTTAGTAAGTCTTATGTTCACAGGACTTATTGGGAAATCAGTAGAGGTTTATGTAGATGATACTGTAGTTAAAAGTAACACTGCCGAAGAACATCCCGAGGACCTACGGAAAGCGTTGGTCATTATGAACAACTTTGGCATGAAAGTTAACCCTCGGAAGTGTTCTTTTGGTATCCGAGGAGGAAAATTTCTGGGATTTATGGTTACGGAGAAGGGAATTGAAGTAAACCCCGAAAAGGCAGAAGCTATCATGGGGTTACCTACTCCGAGGACGGTAAAAGATGTCCAAAAGTTAACTGGAAGAATGGCCTCGTTAAGTCGGTTTGTCTCCAAGTCCGCAGAAAAAGGGCTTCCCTTCTTCAAGATACTTCGAAATGTCAAGGAATTTCAGTGGACCCCTCAATGCGAGGAAGCTCTTGAAGAATTGAAAAGATATATGTTGAAACCACCTTTGCTGGTAAAACCTATTCCCCAAGAAGAGTTGTTCCTGTATTTATCGGTTGGAGAAGAGGCTATTAGCGCTGTCTTAGTCAAAGACCAAGATGGAGAACATCACCCGGTATATTACGTTAGTAAAACTCTCCTCGGAGCCGAAACCCGATATACCCTAACTGAGAAACTAGTTCTAGCATTGGTTACCACGGCTCGTAAGCTACGTCCCTACTTTCTATCTCATCCAATAACCGTGCTAACCAGGTACCCCCTGAGAGCAATTCTTAACAAGCCTGAATCATCAGGAAGACTGATAAAATAGGCCGTAGAGCTTACTGAGTACGATATTTCCTATGCTCCGAGACCATCAATCAAAGCGCAAGTTCTGGCGGACTTTGTAACAGAACTCACGGGCGTGGGATCCGAGGAAAAGGAGCCACGATGGCAGATATATGTAGACGGATCCTCGGTAAGTACCCATGGGGGGGCTGGAATAGTTTTGGTAAATCAAGAAGGAGAGGAGGAAAGACTCCATTTTGCAGTTAGAATAGATTACCCCCTCTCTAACAATGAAGCCGAGTACGAAGCTCTCCTTATTGGTATGAGATTAGCAAAGGAAGGAGGAATAAAGAAAGTACTCCTCCATAGTGACTCCCAATTGATTGTCCAGCAAGTTAAAGGGTCATATGAGGCCAAAGAAGAAAGAATGCAAGAGTACCTACAAGTTGTCCGTCAAAGGTCCGAATGGTTTGAAGAGTATGACATAGTTCAAATTCCTCGAAAAGAAAATCAAGAGGCGGACGCTTTGTCCAAGATGGCTACACAAACAGCTGCAATACATACTCGGAAGATTACTCTACTGCATGTCAATGAATCTGAAAAGAGCGAAGGCCGAGAAGTGAACACAATTTCAGATCCTTCATCTAGCTGGGTGACCCCTATCAAAGCCTATTTGCAGAATCCCAAGGGATACTCCTCGGACAAGAATATTCAGCGAATGATGTTCAGAAAAACCCTCCGATACTTCCTCAAAAACGGGATACTCTTCCGAAGGACATACTTATGCCCCCATGCTCGATGCCTCAATGAAGAGGAGGCCCAACTAGCCTTAGCAGAAACTCACGAGGGGGTATGTGGGAGCCATACTAGTGGCGAAAGTATGGTTGGACGATTGATTCGACAGGGCTACTATTGGCCCACGATGGCCAAAGACAGCAAAAGCCATGCCGAAAGATGTAAACCATGCCAAGCTTACGCCCCTCGGACCCATCTACCCGCAGCCCCTTGGGAACCCTCTCTGAACCCCTGCCCATTCTCTAAGTGGGGTATTGATATACTTGGACCCCTCATCCCTGATGCCGGTCAAAAGAAATTTCTGCTAGTAGGCGTTGACTACTTCACCAAATGGGTGGAAGCGGAACCCCTGGCTAGGGTAACCGCGGGGGCCGTTATTAATTTTCTCTGGAGAAATATTATTTGTCGCTTTGGTGTCCCTCGGAGCCTGGTAAGTGACAACGGTTTGCAGTTTACTGATCAAGGATTGCAAAAATGGTGTGATCATTGGGAGATAAAACATCGCTTTGCCTCCGTGGGATACCCTCAAGCAAATGGCCAAGTAGAAAGAACCAACAGAACCCTCTTGAAGAACATGAAGGCCCGACTTGATTGGCATAAAGCTAAGTGGGTTGAGGAGATACCTGGGATATTGTGGGCCTATCGGACCACGCAGAGTGTAGCTACGGGCGAAACCCCTTTTAGTCTATCCTACGGGTGTGAAGCTGTTTTGCCCTCGGAGGTCTCCATAGAAAGCTGGCGAGTCAAAGAATATGAAGAAGTGGCCAATGGCTCAAATCTAGCCCTTGCCCTTGACCTCCTCGAGGAAAAAAGGACCCGAGTAGCCCTCCGAATGGAAGAGTACAAGGCTCGGATGTCACGATATTACAATGCCAAGGTAAAACCCCGAACCTTTCAAGTTGGAGATTTAGTGATGAAACGAGTAGGGGCCTCTAAGAATGTGGGTAAACTAGATCCACGGTGGGAAGGACCCTACAAGATAGTAGAAATTGTAGGACCTGCGACTTATCGGCTTGCCAACTCCGAGGAAGCAATACTTCGCAACACGTGGAACGCAAGCAACCTTAGAAAGTATTATGCTTAATGTAATAGTTATACATGAATAAAAAGAGTGTTCATATACGAGGGGATATAGTACAAAAGAAATTAGAGTTGTCCGACAAAATGATATCTCTATATATGAGACATCCGGACAACCCGATAACACTAAAAACCCTCCGTATTATGAACTAAACTCATTTACAAGCTAAGTCCCTCCCATAGGACGTTTTCCCTCTCGGATAAGTCTTCGACGTTGTTCCTCGGAAAGGGATACTGGGTCATCAAAGAACACAGTTCCGATCGCAAAATCTCTAGTAGGTGAAGGAGGAAACTCCTCGGAGACTTGACGAAGGTTAAGCTCAGGAAGGAGCAAGCCCGAGGTGAACTCTGGTAAAGCTTGTACGGCATCTTGGCACAACTTATAGCCTATGTGCACCAAGTCACGCATCTCACCCCGGAGAGACTCACGAAGATTGGATGGGCCCACCACCTCCAACACAGCTTGGACTCGGGCCATGACCACTTCTATCGCATGAGAACGAGTTATCCCTAGCAGCTGCTGACTCAAGGCGTCTCTTTCCAGTGTAGCCTGTGTTAACTGCTCCTCCGAGGACCGCATTTGGCCATGTAACTCCTCAATTCTCCGCCCTAAGTTCAAGACGCGTGCTTTTTCAAGCACTAATTGGCGTTCCAATTCCCACGCCTTATCCTTCTCGAATTGTAACGCTTGGATGTGAGTCTCCTGAGCGGACTCATGAACTTCCTTCAAATGGGCTATCTCCACTTGAGCCTCCAAGAGACCTCGCTCTAACTCATCCCGACGACGATATACTAAGCCTGGATCTGAAGAGGAACTTCCGTAAGATCCGAGAGCATCCAACACCCTATAAATCTGGTCAAAGAACAAAGCAAGGGGCATCAGACCAGAAGACAGGTTAGTACTAAATAAAATGAATAAATACCTCACACAGGTCTTTACAGGCTAAATCCTGGAGAACGGGTACCGAAAGGGTTTTTATCAGCTCACAATCTGTTACGTTCAATAAACCACTAAGAAAGTTTCGGTAAAACCCCACTGCTGATCCGAGAGGAGAAACATCCTGATTAACCCCGGGGGGAAGAGTTCTCCCGGGGGAAGGGTGCTCCTCGGGCGGTGGTGCAGGAATACGACTAGGGATATCTTCCCGGGGCTGCATATCCTCCGTACTAGAAGGGCGAAGATACTCCTCTAATACATTTACCACGGTAGAATTATGAGGAATGGGCTGTGATACTACGGGACTCATGTGAAAATCCGTTTGAGAAAGAGTTGCTATCAGATCCGATGATCCAGAAGGAATTATATAACTGACTGGGGGGGCTGCCACAGGTTCCTCCTCCCCTGAGGAAATTTCAACCATTTCCTCACTCATGAGTGGAGGGGAATCACCAACCTTCGTCCCCCCGGGAATACCATGCAATGCCCTCCCCAAGAAAATGTCAGTAGAAGACCCGAGAGAAAAGGCTCCCATCTCCGCTCCTGCAAAAGATGTCAGTAGGAAAACGGTCCGAGGACACCAATAAAGGTTGCATACTAGAAAATGATTAGTATAACTTACGAAAATGAAAGTTACTGTGAAGAGGACGAGAAGCAGGAGTGCATTCTTCCACCCCCTCCTGTAAACCCGCCAAAACCAGAGCCTCGGGGAAATCCAATAGCCCAGATATGTCATGAGAACCAGAGAAAAGTCCCGAGTGAAGCAATATCTCCCTCACTTGCCCTCGTGTTTCGGTGTTGGGTGCGATATACCCCAGACCCCATCGGATGGGTACACCCCATGATCTGGCTGACTGGCCTCTCGGACGGACAAAGAAAAATCTCCGCCTCCAATCCCCTCTACTAGAGTGGGAACTGGATACACGAGTGAAGATATCTTCCTTGTCCCGATAGGTCAAGCTAAAAAAGGGAGTCCCCTCTGAGCAAGGTTGAAGGGTAAATATTGTCCCCACCCGATAGGAGGACATGGGAAGGTTTAAAAGCTCACTACGAAGGATGTACCCTACCAGATGGCTATAAGAACTTGGTGTTAACTGACTCGGACACACCTGCCAATATCGAAAAAGTATTTGGAAAAAGGGGTGAAAAAACATCCGCAACCCGCAACGCATCTGTTCGGCGTAAACGGTCATGTAACCCGAGGGGGGTGCGTAAGCCCTTTGACCCGATGAAGGCACTATTATATCATAATCTTCGAACTCTAAGTTATAACCAGTGAAAAGAGATCTTACCGAGTTCTCACATTCTGCACTCATAGTGGATCCTACACGTCCTCTGCCTATCAATCTTGATGGATTAAGAGGAATCAAATCGAACTCCGAAGACTCATCCGCCAAAGGATATGGCTCCCTACTCATGAATATCTCCCTGATATGATTGACTCTACGTGAATTTGTAGATGGAGTCCTACGAGCCACTCCAAGAGAGGAACTAGCACCAAGTGTCGTTTGATTCTCGGATGGATTGTCCCTCGGAGGAACCCTTGATGATCCCGAAGGACTCCGAGCAGTATCCCGAGAAGAACTACAAGACGAAGCTGAACCGCATCTTCTATAATGAGGAGGCATCATCGTATCAAGTAAGTATTATTTTCGTACTTGCAATTATGGAAGAAAATCAATGATTAATTATGATTACAGAAGTAAAGATAAGTGCATAATTGGTAAAGAGCCTAAATGCATATATACCCTTTCCTTCAAGGTTAAAAGAAGAAGTTTACACTTTTATTATGTTAACTGAGGGACACGTGTTAAAAAACTTTTTGATTAAGAATGACACGTACCCTATTTAACCATGCAAAGCAACACCTCCTACTTAGGAAGTCTACTTAGTCAGCAACTTTTTGAAAATTATCATTATCCATGCTAATTGAAATTTAACTATACAAACCAAAAAGTAGAAAAAGGGAAATTGAACAAAAATATTTATTTAAGCCGAAGAGCCCTCGGAAGGGATAATAAATACAAAGAACGTTTATTTTAAAAGTAAAAAATTACAAAGATAAAATTAAGCCCCCGTGGAAGGAGGGAGGGAAGAAGTTGTCTCCTCGAGGGAAGTACCCAATGGAGCAAGACGAGAAATTGGAGAAAAGACTCCCCCGGAACCACTGGCTCTCGGACTCGGACTTGTGGCAGAGCGCATCGGAGACGGTGTTGGAGAATCCTTGGAAGATAGCAAACCCCCAAACCTCCCCACAAAGTACTTGCAATCATCGGGAGTCGGCCTCTTCAGCTTACGAAGGTCAAAAGATTTTGAGAAATCAACCTCCGACCTTATCAGAGACTTAGCCAACCGAGCACACTCCAGATAACCCCATAAAAGGTGGCCTGTCAACAGTTCGTGAGAAGACGTCTCGGGTACTCCTGCTTGCTGTCGTGAAATCTCCCGCTGAGCGAATTGAACGGCTGCATCCACCTTAGCTTGCACGTCCTCGGGAGATAGAAAGTTTACTTACTTTTCTTCAGCTGACTCAGCCCTATCAGTAGCTTGGCCCAAAGTCTCCTGAAGAACTCTCTCTCTCTCATTCCCGTCCGCCACTGCCTTCTCGAGAGCCGCAATACGAGCAGTGAAGACCTCCTCGGACTCCTTCCTTTCCTTCTCCAGAAGAGTTATCTTAGCCGCTACAACCTTCTCGGACGCCTCCATCTTTTTATAAGCGGACTCGGCAGCGTTTAAGTTACCTTGCAAATCCGCCCTCGCCTTCTCTGATTCATTAAGAGCAAATTCGTAGTCGGAAATCTTGGTTTGAAGAATATCCTCCCTAGTTTGACTCTCTTTATCTCGGACTAAGAGAGGTGCCAATTGCGCTCGGAGTACTTCTAACTCTTCTTTGTCTTTCTGACCGTGCTCTTCAACGGCAGTGACTGCCTCTCGAGTCTTTCCAATATGCGGAAAATCAACAACAAAGAATTTAACAGAGATATAGTATATAATTTCAGAGGAATAATTTAGAGAAGCTTACCATGAGTCCCAACCAGTTAAGACTGGTGTACAAAAATTGGTACCCCTCGGCGGGTGTTGAACTAGAGGAGGCGAAAAATCGGAGGATATCTTGATAAGCTTCCCCCACTGACCGAGATGAAAATTGCCCCTCGAATCCACTAGGAGGAATAGGCTCCTGGAATGTATGACCCCTCGGAGACAAAGTCACCGGAACATGCCCCCTCAGAGGAGTCATATCCTTTACGGGAGTCATCACTTCTGAATTTGTAAATATGGCTCGGGAACCACCCACTGTTGTGGAGGGGCTAGTCTCTCCTAACAGGGACTTCAGAATCCCCTCCTTCACCTCCCTATCCTCGGAAGAAGGATCAAACTCCCCTTGAGTGTCTTCGGAGTCCCCTCGTAAACCTTCTTGCTCGGGAATGTTGAATTGGGCCAGAAAATCCTCCTCTACAAAAGATACGAACTGACAGTGAGAAAAAGAATGAAACTAGAAAAAATTATGGAAAGAGGGCGAATAACGGATACTCACCATATAAGGAAGACTCTTCTACCATTGGAGCCTTGCCTTTATCTACGGCAACTGCATCAAAAAAGGGAAAGTATTAGTGCGAGATAGCAGTCTACCAAAATTTTTTGAAGAACTTGTTAAGACTCACCACGAGGACCTGCTGAAGATATACGCTCAGTAGAAGCAGGAGAAGGGTCATCGGAAGATACATCTATCACTCCCGTAGTCTTCTGGACAGCTCCTTCTTCAACTGTCTTCGGAAATATTCCTTCTTCAGACGCCCTCGGAGAGCTCCCTATATCAGATCCGGAAACGGGCAAATCCCCTGTACTAGACTTGGAAACTGGCACTAAAGCCCAAGAAGAGGAAGGAGCTACTTGGCGCAAGGGAACAACGCTCCTGATAACCCCCGTCGTATCCATGCATAGAAGAGAATGGTCCTCGTGAAATCCGCCCTTCTCTGAACCCGCATGCCCGCCCTCGGGAGCGTTAACCTCATCTTCCTCGTGATCACCCTCCTCTGGTATCTCAGAAACACCACTAGGAGTAGGCTCCCTCGGACTCGATTGCAGATAGTAGTTTGCCATGACATCCCCTGCATCATCCCACCAATAACGTGTATAAGCACAATTTACCACTGTACCCGGAGAGAGAATAAAAAGAGTAAAAAAACGAATGAAGAAACTTACGAAAGAAACTCCTCGCCTCGGGAGATAAAGACAAAGGATGTTCCACGGCGTCATCGGTAACGACTACGTAGTGAAGACCGGAAGTCTCGTACAACATCGAAAAGTCCTCTGATTCCATCAGTTTGTGCTGAGAAACTATAGGAGATAACACCGCCTCCTGATCCAGAGCGTGTACGGGAGTAGTACCCTCTCGCCAATCAAAGGGCACATCCCACTCACCATTAACAGGGCCCACGAAGAAGTATCTGTTCTTCCAGACGCTATGCGAGGTAATAGCGGCGCCCAAGATCCTCTTCGTGGAATCCCCCGTGTTGTCCCGGTGACGAACGTTGTAGAAAGGATACCCCCCGGGTGATACCGCCACATCAAAGATCGAAAGAAAATGATCCACTGAACACTCTAGACCATTCACGTGGCACCAAAACACGTAAATGCAAATAGCAGCAAATCCGTTCGGCACCATTTGACTTGGGCTGATATTACAAGTCTTAAAAAGCTCACAGAAGAAAGGGGACATAAATGAACGCCACCCGTACTTAACCTGAGCAAAAAATACTGTCAACATACTAGGAGGAGGAGAGCATGCCCTCTCATCCTTCGTCGGAAGTCGGAAGACCATATTTTTCTGAAGGACTCCAGTTGAGGTAAACAGATCCGCTACCTGCTTACGAGTAGCAATGTTCCGCGTCTTTTCCACCTTAGCAAAAGTCCGAAGAGGCGGTTCCTTTGACTTAGGAACCCTAGCCTTTTTTGAGGAGGTAGCGCCGCCCTCGGCAGCAGCAGCAAGCTCTCCCTTGCGTTTACGAGTAACAACTCCCACCGGAAGACTCCTTACATTTACAGAAGTAGTAATCGGAGCAGTGATCTCCGAGGAGGTAGCAGCAGCAACAGGATTCACATTGGCAGAAGAAGCCATGGATATAAAAAGAGGAAAGTTTTTTTTTAGTGGGAAAATCTACTGGAACTTAGAATTGCAATAGAATAAAAGAAGAAATTTGCAGCTCTGAGAGAAATTATCGCAAAATACACTTGAGGGAATGAAGAGAAGAAGAAGCAACAGTACCCTATTTATAACCAAAATTTACAACGGTCAGATGCCCATAAAGACGTGGCATTTATTCGTGACTCCACGTAGCCGTTGCCTACTCATGCCACGCCGTCCAGATTCTGCCCGTTGCCAACGGTAAAATACTTCAAATCCCCAAGCTGGTCAAACGGCAGTCCGCAACCTACTCTCCCGAGATCTTCGCCTGCTTAATGACAATACCCTAAGGGTATTCAGGTAAAATCACTTACCAAATTCTAAATATACGTATTTACCTCTCGGATAAATATCAAAAAAGAAAAAAAATATATAAATATAGGGACACTAAGCAAAAAATAACCCCTCACCTCACTGAGGACGATGATTTAAAATTCCGCTTGTCTCTACGAAGACAATCGAAATTTGGGGGGGCTAGTGTTAACCCTAAAAAATAAAATAAAGAAGATTACTCCTACTCGGAAAAACAATATATGGACAATACTATTGTCACGAGTCCTTCCGATGAGATGTACCTATAAAAAAAGCCCCTCGGAGGATTGCCCTACCTTTCGGTCACTGACCCGAAAAGGTTTATAAGAGCACCCGAGGAGAAACATAAGAGTCCCTTGGAAAGTCAAACGGTGAATGAAAAGCAGATATCAACACGGCATCGGAAAAAGAGCAAACCCCGATGGACCCGTATGATTCCGATATCCACCAAATGCGCCAAGAGGGACCAAAATGGACCCCGAGTCCTATGAACTTACAAGAAAACTTCCTTGCTGAACACTCCTCGGAAAAAACGACACTCGGACTTATCCGAGGACCCAACTTTGGAGAAAATCAAGAAATAAATACAAGAACATCCAGTGAATACAATCCGAGAACTCTCGTGAAGAAATCTCACTTTCAGTAAAGCAAATACAGCCCTCGGACACAAAATCACAGTCCTCGGAAGTTATACCAAGTCCTCGGGGATCACATTTACCCCCTCAGAGATCACTCCTGATTGTTGAAGAAAATACCCGAGTTAAGAAGGAGAAATAAGAGCCCTCGGAAGAATAGTCCTATCAGAACAATCTACATCAGAAGCCCTCAGAGATATTAGAGGACACAAAAGCTAATCCAGTCAGCGCCTAGTAGATAAAAGATAAACATTATCCTAGTTTTTACACCTGTATCAAAGTAACAACAACACCTGTCCTTACCAAAACGCATGCACAATGACACCTGCCCATACCAAAGCCTATATAAAGGGAGGTGATCATTAGAAGAAAAACAGGCTGAAGCCACTGAGCTTACTTACTACAATTTAACATTCAAATACATAAAGAGAGGAGGAAATGTTCAGTGAATAAAGGAAGGGAATATTCTTGCAATTAATTTCATTATGTCCATCCATCATTGCCTCTGAATCACGGACAGGGCGTTCGAACCCAAAATAAATATCTTCCGTTAAATAGGGAATAATTCTAAACCTGTTAACAATAGCTTTATTTTTCCTCTTCTGCGGGAATTTTTACCGTTTCTATTCCTTGCCCCGAGGGTCTCAGGTTCACTACAGATGGTCCTCTTCTCTAGCATTCAAACAAATATAGGAGACTTATTCGCATAATTCATTATCTTAACATGACCAAGTCTGTTAGGTGGTTAACCAATTAAATCAGCTTATGCTATCATTTGGTTTTTTTTTTTTTTTACTCACATTCTCTTGCTATCAGTGTGAGTTCATTGTGTGATGCTGATTGGGCTTCTTGCCCTAATTCCAAACATTCTCTCGATGGCTTTTATGTATTTATTTTGGCATATCTCTCAGTTGGAAGACTAAGAAACAAACCATTGCATCTAGATCCTATGCTAAGTCTGCAGAAATAGAGTTTCAAGTCCTTAAAATAAAAACAAGAAAAATCAATACAAATAAACTTGATGTAAATTTATATAAATATAAAGTTACAATCTTTATTTTTCCTCTTATTTTCTACAAGAACCATGATCTTGAATGTTTAAAGATTTGTGGTGAAAAACTTCAATTTGATACTAGGTGATATAGGCATTTCCCGCATCTTGGGCCAGGCTCAAACCAGGCCCATTTTGGAGCATATCGGGGATCACTTTCGATGTCATATTGGTAATCATCACCGATATGTTACTGTGGTGCCCGGATCCCGAAGTCTATAAATACGCGGTGCCCGGATCCCAAAAGAAGTAATTTATTATCCCTCAGTTACCACTCGTCATATCAAAATACATCGTCGATGTCTCTTTCGATATCTAATTCGACATCTTAACTACAACACACGGCTGTGACACGTCATACCACTTCATCACCGATCTCACATCGGGGGTCATCCTCGACGTCACATCGAAGGCGATCACCAACGTCCATTCGATCTATTTACCGATATTTCGCCCCCATCCAAGCATCGAGGCGAAGATCCGAGGTGTTCCGGACCAAGCCTACACGAGACTCGTAGTGTAAGTCTGATTTGAGATAGGCTCGTTGTATTACTGGACCACTCACTTGTAACCGAGACTCGCATATATATAAAATTACCTATTGCCAAATCAGTGGCGCCGTCTGTGGGAACACCAGTTCCCGGACAAAGACGCTGAGATACAAGGAAGGAGGACCCAATCCGAAGTTAGCGGAGTTGTGACTAGGGGCGCCAGGATCGAGGACACACCGCCTCCACAACACCCAACCGACCGAGAACAGACAGCGGCTCGAGCCGAGATGGAGCTACCTCCACCACAAGTGCAACGAAGGCGCGGGCCCGAGAGGCCTCCACGAGCCGCAAATGCAAGTCCGACCCTTGTTGCACCAAGTGCGGCAGAACCAGAGACTGAGGGTCCGCCCATCGAGAACCACACAACTGACATTCCAATGACCGAAGCGCCAAATGCGGATTCTCCCGGCCAGGAGGAGACAATGCCCGCGGGACAAAGAGTCGTCCATCCCGCCGCCATAACCCCAGAAATGCTAGCACAGTTCAACGCCTCTGTAAAGGCAGCGCTTGACACTACACTGGAGGCTTTGCTTCCACGACCCGCTGAACACAGG
The DNA here is from genome assembly GCA_948329865.1 of Linaria vulgaris. Classification (NCBI taxonomy): domain Eukaryota; kingdom Viridiplantae; phylum Streptophyta; class Magnoliopsida; order Lamiales; family Plantaginaceae; genus Linaria; species Linaria vulgaris. The sequence goes on along the minus strand of OX415250.1, from coordinate 19,404,072 downwards.
ACGAAGGACGCTCAAGCGAGGCCCCATGGATCCAGAGCGGGCGAGAGAAGGGCAAGGCAAGAATATGATGAACAGGAGGATACAAAGGACTCATTTAGAGAGATATTGCCTGCTACTTATGACAGGGTGGAAAGACGGGACTCAGGGACCCTAGATCGAGAGATAGCAAGGAAGATGGAACGGCTGGACCGTGAGAGGGCAGAAGTAGTCCGGAGAATGGAACGCGATCGCGACCGCGCCGAGGTTGCGTATTCGAAGGATGAGGTCGCAGAGATACTGCAGGTAATCTCAAGAAGGATGGAACAGCTAGACCGCGAGAGAGCGGAATTGTCGAAGAAGTTGACTCAGAGTAAGATGAAAGGTCGCAGTAGGACCCCGTTCTCGAATGAGATAAAGGTCGAGGTATTGCAGAGGGGGGACAAGATCCCGGTAATCAAGCCATACGACGGAAGAGGTGATCCTACGGATCATCTCCATCAGGTCGATAGCATCTTGAACTTGCACAACTACTCGAGAAACATAAAGGCAAAGATCTTGTCCACCACTTTAACGGGCGCTGCACTGGATTGGTTTGCTAGGCTAGAGGCCAGATCCATAACGGACTACGAGCAGCTGAGGGAGAAATTTGAGAATCAATTCTCTAGCCAAAAGAGAATGAAGACCAACCTGCTACACCTCGGCGTTGTGCAGCAAAGAGAAAGGGAGAGCCTCCGAGACTATATGAAGAGGTTCAATGATGAATTACTAAAGGTGGATGAGTCGCATGGCGGTCAGGTCATGATGATGCTGTTTAAGGGTACGACCCACCGTAGGTTTGCCGGAGAGCTAATCAAATTAACGGAGCCCACCATAGCACAGATCAACATGCTTGCAAATCAAATGGTCTATGAGGACGAAATAATGGCAACGTGTCAGGGTTCGTTTCCCAGCAGAAACGCAGACAGAGAGCGCAATAGGGAAAGGCCCCCAAGGACGTACACCCCGTTAAACAGAGGCATTCTAGAGGTGATGGTCGTGGCAAAAAGAAACGGATGGTTGATGGAGCCCGGGCCATTAAATACGTCTCCCGGGATGAAGTCATCTAGCAAATACTGCGCATACCATCGCCAACCTGGACACAGGACGGAAGACTGCACACACATGAGGAACGAGATCGAAAGATTGATGAAAGAAGGGAAACTAGTCGAGTTTATCAGGGGCGCTAGGGAGGATGCTAGAGGAGCAGAACATTCCTCATCCCCTAGAAGGGAGTACTCACCCAGAAGAGGAAAGCAGGAGATGATTGAGGCACCCGAGGAACGAGGGATGACCATAGTGAATGCCCCAAGCAGAGGCATTAGAAATGTGATCGACAGGGGAGGCTTAGGAGCTGACACGGCTCACGGCCGAGAAACCATAACGAGAAGACTTCAGGCTGGAGCCTATGTTGGGTACACCAACGCAATCATGCCGGAAACATACTTGGACCAAGAGATCTCTTTCACCAGAAAAGACTTGGAACATCTTAGTCCGTTGGCCTTGATCGCAGGAAAACTAGATTGCCCATTGGTTATCACGATTAAGGTGGGTGTATATCAGATGCATAATGTGTTGGTGGATAGCGGAAGCTCCGCAAACCTGATATTCTCAAAAGCCTACGAGTAGTTGGGGATAGCCCAGGACCGGCTGAAGCTGATATCTACCCCGTTGACCGGGTTCGGGGGAGCAGAGGTAGTGCCGCTCAGACAAATTATATTGCCGACCATGTTTGGTAGGAGCCCACGCAACCGGGTCACGCCGATAAAATACACGATTGTCGATACTCCGTTCCCCTACCACGCCATCATGGGCCGACCCGCACTCAACCAGATCAGAGCAATGGTCTCTACTTACTACCAGAAGATTAAATTCCCGACGCCTCAAGGAGTTGGCGAGATTCGGGCTGACCAGATACACTCCCTGAAGCACCCAAGAATCAGAAGAAGGCAGGAAATACAAGTCCCACACCAAGAATCCATTCCGCGCACAGAGTGATCGCCATGAGGAGCAAACAGAACAATATTTTAGATTTCCGTACTTTTTAAATTATGTTCGAACAACGCAAACATTGCCCCATCGTGGGTTGGTCTGTAAACTTAAAACAGGGGGAACTACGCCGGTCTGATTCTCCACTCAACGGGATACGTAGGCGGGTTAGGTCTACCTAGTCCTCGACCGTTATCTCTTATTTAACCCCTTCGTGGGTCGGCATGTAACTTAAAACAGGGGGAACTACGCCGGTCTGATTCCCCATGCAACGGGATATGTAGGCGGGTTAGGTTTACCTAGCCTTCGACCGTTATCCTTTATTACCTTTTTATTTGTTGCTTGGCGCAATCTCATATTTCATGCAGGGATATGTTCTAAGCGGACATTATAGAAGTGCAGAAAATGGCACAAGGAATTGGGGAATGTTCCCCTAGATATATGTTTAGCACATCTCCCTCTTACAGGTACATGGCTCAAAGGATCGCCCATTACTATGTCCGAAGAGGACGTAGAGTATATTGAAAGGGTGATTCAGGGGGCATTGCCCCAGATTATTCTATATTTTCTATTCAAACGGGTACAACAGGTACAAACGGGTACAACATGCGCGATGGGGCACAATGAAAACGCTGTCTCTCGTATGAACTGATATTTCCACATTGTGGGAACATCCCGCAGATAACACAGGCAAATCGTTTTGTGCTTCCGTATTAGCGTTTACATCGAATTTTTTTCTTGTCTATGCTGTTTTACAGGGCTCAATGACCTACATATTCAATGACAACAGAGTCACCAAGAGACATAATCAAAAAGACAACGAAAAGCCTCGCCCACAACACAAAAATATCCCTTGTGATAACGAGGTCGATCAAAAACAATTCAACGGTAGAGGAACCCCTGTGAGAACGGGACGCATCCCTACCCACAAAAATATCCCATGTGATAACAGGGTCGATCAAAAACAATTCAACGGTAGAGGGACCCCTGTGATAACGGGACGCATCCCTACCCATAAAAATATCCCATGTGATAACGGGGCCGATCAAAAACAATTCAACGGTAGAGGGACCCCTGTGATAACGGGGCGCATCCCTACCCACAAAAACATCACATGTGATAACGGGATCGATCAAAAACAATTCAACGGTAGTGGGACCCCTGTGATAACGGGACGCATCCCTACCCATAAAAATATCCCATGTGATAACGGGGTCGATCAAAAACAATTCAACGGTAGTGGGACCCCTGTGATAACGGGACGCATCCCTACCCACAAAAATATCCCCTGTGATAACTGGGTCGATCAAAAACAATTCAACGGTAGTGGGACCCCTGTGATAACGGGACGCATCCCTACCCACAAAAATATCCCCTGTGATAACGGGGTCGATCAAAAATAATTCAACGGTAATGGGACCCCTGTGATAACGGGACGCATCCCTGCCCGCAAAAATATTCCCTGTGATAACGGGGCCAATACAAGAAGAAATTCCCTGTGATAACGGGGCCAATACAAGAAGAAATCCCCTGTGATAACGGGGTCGATTCAAGAAAAAATTCCATGTGTTAACGGGGTCGGTTCAAGAAAAAATTCCCTGTGATAACATGGTCGACAACAAACAGGGCAACGGCAACGGTTCCCCTGTGACAGCGGGTTGTACGTTAAAAAATAGAAACTGAGGCACCTTCATGCGATAACCATGACTACTCGACATAATCCGGTATGACCGACAGGTGACATAACAAGGAGAACCAACAGTAACACGAGCAATCACACCATGGATTATGTATGAACAAATATATATCAGGACACGCAGAAAAGATCGATTGGATTAACAGGTAAAACCAGGAATCATATTACAGGAGGCAACTGTGCCGAAAGAAAAAATACAAACTCCTAGAATCTTAACCAGGATAACGAGGGGCCCATTTGATGTGTATTAATGCCAAACTCTTATGCTCGACTATCTCGTGGTACTCTGCCTCCGGTTCTAGATCTTCGAAATCATCATCGGAATCCTTAGAAAACTCCCCGTCCGGCCCCTTCAATGAGTTTATGGCCGAAGGGTCGTAACCATCCTTGAAACCACCGTCCAGCTAGATTTGACCTATGATAGAGGCCTTGGCTTCCTCCCGTTCCAACAAGCCCCGATCAGCACATATCATCTTATATGACCGACTCAGAAGGAACTGTTTGGACGCACTGGTCAGTTGGCTTTTGCTCAGCGTCATGCACCGCATGTGCCTTTCAGCCTGGGCTAATTGGTCCTTTAGAATTGCGACCTCAGCTTCAAGGGCCTCCCGACTAGATGCTTCTTGACCAGCGATAAGTCGAGACTCATTAAGCTCTCCGATCAACCTCTTATTGTCATCTAACAGAGCGCCCACATTATTCTCGTTGGCCTTCAAAATATCCATGGCCTCGTCTCTCTCATGCTGGAGTTGTACAGCGGCAACATGATCGTATTCGCCCAGTTTCTCGAGCAAACCATTGGTAACTCGGAGCGACACGGCGTGGTCCGCTTGACCTTTAATAGCCATCGTCAAGAAACCTTTTAGAAAGCCAGCCACCTGTACGTCCATAATAAACACTTGATCGCTCAATCAAATGAAAACCCAAAGCAGATACACAGTGAATGGCATAAAGACTACTTACAGGGCGAAAGAGACCACTGTGATCGCCATTTGAACTACCCTCTTCTTTCTTTCTCTTTCGTCCCATGGACGTCCCAACACCAACGTCAGGTTGAGATTGTGAAGTATTACCCACCCCGACAGTATTTTCACTCGAGGAGGGCACAGATTTCTTCGTATTCTTGCGCACGTCCTCACGACCCCTCTTTTTGACAAGTGGAGGGGCGTCATCCGTAGCGATTTCGGCCCCCGGCTGTCTGCGTTCCGCTATCGCATCCAGACTACAATACTCCACCAGCTCGGCTGCGAAACACACAAAATAGAGGATCAAGAAATAAGTCTAGGAGAGAATGTCAATTTACAAAGATATAACACTTACCGAGTGTAGAGAGATCGTTATACCGCACGGAAGATATCCCACTTGCTCGCAAAACTACGTCACTACAAAGCAAGGTACCGTCGTATGGATGGTTGATCAAATTCCTCAGAAAATCGAGGTTGTATGCAGTACGCCCAACATCGGTTCGTCTCTCATATTTGGTGTCTTCACACCACACGCTAGGAAGCGCAGCAAACTCACCAACTGTCCTCTCCTGGATGTACATATACTCTCACTTATTTTCAAGTCCGTAGCTAGATTGAGTATAGTGCACGAACCTAAGCCCCGTCTAGGATCGCACACAGAAAAACCCTCTATCACCACCATTTCTATTTACCATAACACTAAAGAGCTCCCAGAACTCGTTAGCTCCACAAGGGGCACCCAATGCCCTCATAACACAAATGAAAGCTACAATGTAGCCCAAAGAATTGGGGGATAGCTGTCTCAAGCAGACCCCAATACTTGCCATAATAGCACTAACCGCAGGATCAATCGGGAAGCGCAGCCCGTTCTTGAAGTGCTTGGCACTGACAGTAATGCATCCTTTTGGTGGAGTATGCATTCGTTGATCCGCACTGGGGAATATGACCTTATACCCCTCGGGAATGTCATACTTGTCAGAATAATAACCGGCGTGATGAGGAACACGAGACTTCATATCCTCGTACTTCTCGGAGGTCTTATATTTCGGGGGGTGGCCTTAAAGCCCCATTCATCCACATCATGGCTGGCAGCTTTGGGCGGAGCAGAAAATTCGGCACCCCTTGTTCACCAGTCAGTTGTTCAGGTCCAAACATCTCATTTTTGGAGAATGCGGCTCCACCCTCTCCAAAATCCATCTCAGGCAAATCTGCGCCAACATTATCCCAGGCAAACGACATATTAACGCTCTAAAAGGATGAAAGGCAAGGTCGAAAGTGATATCGGAAAGGGTATCGAATTCGATATCGAAAATTCAAATCAAAGGTAGATATCGAAAGCGAGGTCGAAATCTATATCGGAAGTCAAATTTACGTGTCTTTCGAAGGGACAACGAAATTTCGCTAAAAGCCAAAGTGGGTTTTCACTTTCCCGACAACCTATTTATAGATATCGGAGATACTAGATCGAAACGCAGTTTCGATATCAGATCGGTACTAATATTCGATGTACAAATAGAGGACATGGGGGCTGACATCATGTCGAAGGTAAAACTGACCTCTTACCCTACTACGCGAAGAGCCGCGAGAATATACTAACAGCCCCGGCAACCCCATCACAATTTTCAAGGAACCCAAATACCAAGGGAACTAGAATTCAAACGAGGACCTCAAACTCGACGGTCATCACGAGTGCACTCCCAACAAGTTTGATCTCCGTCATTTGAACTGGGGGGACGAAGGGTACAGGTAACCCAGAAGTTTTAAATTAAATTTGCAAATCCTTATCTCTAAGATAAGAATCCCCGAATTGGGGGACTACATGATATGGGCATTTCCCGCATCTTGGGCCAGGCCCAAACCAGGCCCATTTTGGAGCATATCGGGGATCACTTTCGATGTCATACCGGTAATCATCACCGATATGTTACTGTGGTCCCCGGATCCCGAGGTCTATAAATACGCGGTGCCCGGATCCCAAAAGAAGTAATTTATTATCCCTCAGCTACCACTCGCCATATCGAAATACATCACCGATGTCTCTTTCGATATCTAATTCGACATCTTAACTACAACACACGGCTGTGACACGTCATACCACTTCATCACCGATCTCACATCGGAGGTCATCCTCGACGTCACATCAAAGGCGATCACCGATGTCCATTCGATCTATTTACCGATATTCCACCCCCATCCAAGCATCGAGGCGAAGATCCGAGGTGTTCCGGACCAAGCCTACACGAGACTCGTAGTGTAGGTCTGATTTGAGATGGGCTCTTTGTATTACTGGACCACTCACTTGTAACCGAGATTCGCATATATATAAAACGACCTATTGCCAAATCACTAGGATACTTGGCAAATTTGATTTCAGGCTTGACATCTTGATCTCGGATCAAAAAGGTGATTTGGTTTGGGGATTGATGAAAAATGATATGATCTTCGTCTACAATTCTTCGAATTTGTTGAACTTTGATCTTCGTTGAAGGAACTTCAATCTTAAAAAACAATATTTCGAGGGTCGTATGACTTGACCTCGAATCAAACAGAGTTTTGGCTTGAAGATTGTTAAAGAGTGGTACAAACTTAATCTTGGATTTCTTGAATTTCTTGAAGCTTGATTTTCTCAGCAAAAGCTAAATCTTCAAAATTAGTTATTTGATGAACTGGAAGCTTGACGCCGGATCAAATGGAGTTTTGCTTGAATCTTCACAAAGAACGACTTTGATTCTCACGAAGAACGCCTTAAAGATTGATGGACTTGGTGGAGAGAATTTGTAGAACTTTTTTGTTCTGAATGCTTGAATGTTAAATTGTGCACCTTTGAAGATGATGAACTTGATAGAGAGGATCTCCAGAACTTCGTTGCTCAAAGAATGATTCTTAATCAGAAACTCCTAATGATATGAACGGTGTGATTAAGTCCTATGACTTTTTGATTTTGAAGACTTGATTTAAGTGAATCTTCTCATGTTCTCTTGAAAATTGAGACTTGGTAGAGAAGTCTTTCCATGTCTTGAGATTTGATGAATATATTTATTTTAATCCCTTAAAGTATTAGGATTAAATAATAGGGATAAAAGCACCAAACCCCCTAAACTATAATGACTTTGGGCACTATCCCTTAAACTTTGTAAATAAGCACTTTGCCCCCTAACCTTTGCCAACCTGTTCGAGTTGGCCCCTCGTAATTTTTCGACCAAAAAAATGCTAAATATTTTTTTTTAGAATCTTCTCCTCGTCGAGACAGTTTCGGTAGTGGTGACGGTATCGGATTATTCAAAGCCATTACACGGGAGGTTTGGTTTTAATTTGTCGGATTTTCAGAAATGTGATGAACACCTTCAAGTGTTTTTAATTTTTTTAGAAATTTGACAAAATAAAACTAAAATTTTTGTGTAATGGCTTTGAATTTTGTGATACCGTCACCACTACCAGAACCGTCTTGACGAGTAGAAAAGTTCATTAGCGTAAAAAAAAAGTTCGACAAAAATTTTCCAGCAATCCGCGGAGGCATAGTGGCGGGTTGCCGGAATTTTTTGCCGGAATGCCTAGATTTGAACTCAATATTCTTCTTGTCAAAAAGGTTCCGTTAGTGGTGACGGTATCGGAGAATTCAAAGTCATTACACGAAAAATTTAGTTTTAATTCGTCGAATTTCTGAAAAATGTGATGAACACCTTGAGGTGTTCTTCATATTTTCCAGAAATTCAACGAATTAAAACTAAATTTTCCGTGTAATGACTTTGAATTTTGCGATACCGTCACCACTACTGGAACCATCTCGACGAAGAGAAGATTCTGAAAATAAAATAAAAAAATTCGGTGATTTTTTTGTCGGAAGATTGTCATGGGGTAACACGAACAAGTTAGCGAAGGTTAGAGGAGAAAGTGCTTATTTACAAAGTTTAGGGGATGGTGTCCAAAAGCCGTTATAGTTCAGGGGGTTTGGTGCTTTTATCCCTAAATAATATACGTATTTTGTACTTCTTGCATCTTACAACTTACCATTATTTAATTTAATTGGACACAAAATTAATGTGTCTATAGAGCCTGAATACAAAAGTATGGCACACACTACATGTGAGCTAAAATGGATCACGTACGTTCTCCATGAGCCAAATGTTCTTGTCTCTTTGACTATCCCACTCCATTGTGACAACAGATCATGAAAAGACCAAACACCTTGAAATTGAATGCCATTTGGTTAGGGGTTGCTTCAAGTCGGACTTTCTTCTTCCTCAGCGTTGCCCAGGAGCTCAATAATTAGTAGATTTATTTACTAAGCCATTTGCTGCCAGTGTTTTCAAAACCGGACCGAATATAGAACCGGCAACTCTATTGGTTACAGGTTCGATCGGTTAAATCGGTCGAACCACTGATTAAGCCGGTAGATGATTTATATATATATATATATATACTCAGATACATACTCTTGTAATTATATTTTTTAAACTATGGGGTATTTTATATAAAATACATAATATCAATATGTAATCTATTTAACTTCGATTATCGTACCAAGTAATACATATACTATGCTAAACATTCACATCTAAGAAAATTTCATTACATGTAAAATCAAAACTCAATTTTTATAAACTATATTATATTTCAGTTGGAAACAAAAGTACAAATCATAGATACAAAAGACTCTAAAGAAAAATATGTCTTAACAAGTTTGTTAGAGGCCCAAAAAACAAAGCCCAACAAATTTTCAAAATGACTTAATAGAAACAAAACCCTAACTATTAATATAAAATAATAAAATTTGGAAAACATCTATTGTTCTTCACTGCCGCTGCTTTAGATTTCATTTCATCTTCATCTTTCATCTTTTCATTTTCTTTCTTTTTCTCTTCTATCTTGTTTCTGCTTTGTTGGGTTATGGATTTATTCTTGTAAAATTGATCAATACCTATTTACTAAATTATGCAAAACTCGAAATGATGTTTTTTTTTATATCCATTCTTTTTTTTTTTTTAGATCCGTTGTTATGTTTCATTATCAGCCTCTATATATATAAAAATATATTTTATTTTTTTTCAAAAAAGGTTGGCCGGTTTAGTTACGGGTCTGGGCGAGCGATCTGACCCGATTGAACCAGGTTTTGTGACGGTTCGACCCGCTGCAAGCTAACCACGATTTTTACCATTACTTCGGACCGGACTAAGCGCCGGTCTACGGTTAAACTGGTTGGACCGGCTGGTCCGGTCCGGTTTTCAAAACACTGTTTGCTGCTCCTCTTTTCCTTTGCACCTTGGTTAGGGCTGTGCAGAAAAAATTGGATTGATCAAATCAATTGAAAATCGATTGAATCGAATATTTGATCCGACTTTTGGTTTTTGCCTTATGATCGAACCCTTTACGTTTTTATCCTCGATTTCAAAGATTAAAAATTAGATTGAATCGAATACTCATCTTATTTCTTAATAATAAATAAATATATAACAATATACTAAATTAAGTTAAATAATAGTATATATATAATGCTAATGAAATCTTACTAATTAACTTAATATGTTAACTAAAGTATTAATACATCACATATTTTTCTTTCTCAAAAATCACTAATGCATGTGAATTTCTTACAAATTATCATTGTATTCATGTTAATTCAAGGCTTCTTTAATTTTGATGAAAAATAAAAGTTATATCATATTTGTTCCTCAATATTAAAATAAAGAGAAAAAGAAAAAAAAAGAGGATCGAAATCGAATCAAATCAGATCAAAATCGAATGATTTTGGTTCGAATCGGATCGTTTGAAATTGATCTGATTTTGATCTTCATTTTTCGAGAATCAAAATTAAATACTAGTCTCGACTCGATCCAAATGCATAGCCCTAACCTTGGTGGTCATCACCAAAGTCCAACTTGAGGAGGGGCTAGCTATAGCTGTATATTTCAAATTCCTCACAAGTGAAAAGGACTTATCATGTAAATATTGCTTTCCAATTTGTTAGGAATTAGTTTAGTTAGCCGTAACTATTTCCCGACATTCTTCATATGTGCCAACTAGCTTGTATAAATAATTGTACGTAGCTTCATTTCATTTGTATCTCTTTATAATTCAGATTCATATCAATATATTGTTGGTCGGTTTTATTATAACCAACCACCATAATTAATACTAGCTAACTAACTATGAATAATTAATTACTTAAACTTGTTTTTCTTCTTGATGGGTGTGATTTAAGATTGGCCCAATACATTGTTATTGAGTCGGCCCATAAGCGCATCGAATTGAGTGAATTCGATGCGCGCATCGAATCTACAGTCTAATACGTCGTTATTGGGTCGGCCCACAAGCGCATCGAATCGACAGTATTCGATGCGCACATCGAATAAGTATGATTCGATGCGTCTTTCTATATCGGTCTGTGGGCTCCACGGGACGGCTGCTATAAATAGCCCGTCCCCTTGTATTTCGTGCACGTTTTTGAGAAGACAACCACTTCAGCACAGTCAGCATCGAATCACTATTCATTCGAGACGCATCGGATCGAACAATCCTCATTCGACACGTGATTAAATAGTGTTTCTTCCATTCGATACGACAAAGTCCACATCGAATTTGACACCTAAAGCACGCATCGAATTCGATACCATCTAGAACAACCTCGAATCAACCGAGGATTCCATACGCTATATAAATCTTGTAATTAGTTTATTTTACTTAGTAAGCTTGTAATAAGTGTTTCGGACTAAGCTAGTCTGATAATAAAGTTGGATAGCATTGTTTTGGTTATTTATATCTCATTTTGTATTCATTTATTGTGTTCTATTACCGTGACGAAATAAGACCAAAATATTGGTGTCGTCTGTGGGAACACTAAATTTATTAGTTTATTAGGCATTATGTCTAGAATTACCATATCTCAAAGTAAAGCTCTGGAAGGAGCTATGGGAGAAGCAGGACAAAAAACACCTGAACAGATGACGCAAGATATTGCGGGACCATCAACAGTACGCCCAGCAGTACCAACACCAGCGAGGAGGGAGAATCAAGGACCTCAAGGTGTAGAGGTACCCGCCACTGAAGCAGGTGCAACTGGAGCGACTGCAACGAGTGCTTCGATTCTAGATAATATGAAGAATGAATTATTGGCAATGGTAAAAGAAGCTTTGGCCGAAGTACTGACTCCAGCACCACCCGTTTTGATACCATCTCATGTTGAACATCCAGAAGCATTAAGGGAACAAGGTTCTGTTGCCCGAATGTTGAAGGGAAAGGAGAAGGAAAAATCCTAGCAAGATGATAGAAGAAGCAGACATGCTTCGGAGGGAACAAAAAGTAAGGGAAAATCCACCCGAGATTATCAAGGAAAGAAGTTAGTATCGGTCGAGGTACAATCAAGAAGATACCTTGAGAGGAGAGAAAAGGAAAATGAGGAAGACCGCGTTACCGAACGGAGAAGAAAAGAAGATAGGAGATGGTCAGAGAGTCATGATTCCAGAAGGGAACGTAATGAGGAAGAGGACCAAAGAGAAGAACTACGAAGAAGAAGAAATAGAGATGACAAAAGACATCCAGCTGGTCATGATTCATGAAGCGAGCGTGATAGAATGGCCAGAAATATAGAAAGGGTGGAGAAAGGGAAAGCTACAGTTGAGGCTCAAACGGTACAGGAGGACAATACAAATAACCAAAGTCCATTTTGTCAAGAGATAGAGTCAGAGATCTTGGGACATGGAGATAAGCTCCCGGAACTGAAAACTTACGATGGGAAATCTGACCCCCGAGATCATCTTTTTCAACTGGATAGGAAATTGTCCCTTTACGGTTTTAAAGACAATATCCAAGCCATGATATTCGCAACAACTCTGTCGGGAGTAGCTGTGGATTGGTTTAATCGGATTCCTCCAAGAGTGATCAAAAGCTATAACCAACTCAGAAAAATGTTTGAAGACCAATTCTCTAGTCAATCTAGATTGGTTTTGGATCACTCCCATCTCTATACAATGAAACAAGAAACTAATGAAAGTCTGAAAGACTTTATGAAACGTTTCAATACTGAGCTACTAAGGATTGATAGCCCATCAAGAGAAATGATTGTAAGCATACTTTTCCGAGCAACCACCAACACAATGTTCAGTGGGGACCTACTCAGACGTAAGCCCACTACCATAGAAGAGATTAATAAAATAGCACAAGAGGTGGTACATTTTGAGGAAATTATGGCGACTAAAGTACCTGTTATTGCGGCAGTGAAAGATAGAGAGAGAGGCAGAGAAGATCACAACCGCAATAACAACAACAATAGGAACAAGAATTACAAAAGGGATAGTTCGCCTAGACGGTACACGCCGTTAAATGCTCACATCATGACAGTTTTTGGGCAGCAAAGAGGAAAGGATGGTTGAAGGATCCTAAACCGATGAGGGAATCCAAGGTGACGATGTATTCAAGTCAGTTCTGCAAGTATCATAATCAGAAGGGTCATGATACTGAAGAATGTATAAATTTGAAGGATGAAATTGAACGGTTAGTAAAGGATGGCAAACTCGTGGAGTATGTCAAGAAGGTGCAAGAATAAGAGAAAAATCTTGACTGAAAGAGAACTCCATTCCCTAGGAAGGATAAGTAAAGGGTAGTCGATGAACCGCATCTTTTCCAGTATCCTCAGATTGAAGATGGAAATGCCAGGAAAGGAATGATCAATATGATATCAGGAGGACCGGGGGGAGCAGATTCCACCAACGGACGGAGAAAAATTACAAGACTAGCGGAGTCGGATAATTTTGTCAACATGGCCAATATACTGAGAATTGAAGAGATGCCACACGAGGAAGTCACTTTCTCGATAGCAGATCTAAGGAAGCTGAGCGCACAGGCCATACAAATGTCCAATTTAAATTGCCCTTTGGTAATAACTGTGGATATAGCTAATTGTGGAATCACCAAGATGCTAGTGGACCACGGGAGCTCAGTAAATGTGTTGTTTAGTTCTACATTGGTTAAAATGGGATTGAATAATCAGACATTATAACCAGTGAGAACATCTCTTCATGGATTTGGAGGTCCAGAGATAGTCCCACTCGGAATGCTTAAGCTCCCAACGTCATTGGGTACAACACCACAGAGAAAGACGCTTCTGGAGAATTACGTGATCGTTGACATGCATTTCGCATACAACGAAATCATAGGAAGACTAGCACTGAATGCTTTCCGAGCTTTACCATCAACTTATCATCAAATGGTGAAATTTCCGACTTCTAGCGGTACAGGTGAGGTCATAGCAGACCATATCGAAGGATGGGAATGCTACGTAACTTTGCTCCGGACTCGGCCACAACAAGAAGAAGCAGCAGCACGGGCATTTGCTCCTAGGCAAATGGAGCATATTGATTAAAAGATTCTGTTTCAATTAACAAGTGTCTTTAGCATTTTGAATATTTTGAACAAATTTTTATTCGTTCTCTCTGCTATGACATGCATGAGGGACAAGCATGTATGAACTTAAAACAGGTACCCCAAAACATGAATCTGGAGGACAACACTGGAAGTCAGGCAAATGAGCAATGACCCAAGCTCAGATCTGTTCACATAATATGTTTTGGGTTATTCAAGAAGATTACGTCTAATTAATTGATTTATATGAATTCTATCTACTCTGCATAATAAAAATCTATGCAGGACCGAAAATCCCTGGGGCAAGGAGAAGAACGGAAACTCTGTCCAAAGTGGCACGAGATACCGATTAAAGTCAAAGGCAACAAAAGGGACGGAAACTCTTCCAAAGTGGCACGAGATACCGAAAATCCCTGAGTTAAGGAGAAGAACGGAAACTCTGTCCAAAGTGGCACGAGATACCGATAAATCCAGAGGCAACAAAAGGGACGGACACTGTCCAAAGTGGCACGAGATACCGAAAATTCCTAAAGGAAAGAATAGAACGGAAACTCTGTCCAAAGTGACACGAGATACCGATTAAAGTCAGAGGCAGTGAAAAAGACGGAGACTGTTCACAATATGAAACAAGATGCCACAATACACTCAAAATCTCACAAAGGATGAGGAGGGATGAAGGATTCTCTCCGGAATGACGAATATTACCACGATTGCTTAGAAATACAAGCAAGGAACAGACACTACGTATAACACTGTAAGTTCTCATTAACACTCACGACTTGAGAGAACATGAATGGAACTCTAAAAAGACGAATTACAACAACTAAACTAAACTATGTCCAAAGAGACAAGCAAAACCTTATCCTAAATGGAATAATAATAAGTAGCACAATTATAATAATGCAAGAAAAAACATTACTCGACTTTTCGTCGCAGATGGAAAATAAAGAACCGACGGGTTGTCAAAATAAAGTAAAGAACCCAAATAGGATATTGAAATAAAAGGCAACAAATATGAGCATAATAAATAATTAAACAACTAGAGACAATCATTCAAAAGTGTGATTCCGCTAAGCATAAAGTGTTCAAACTCATAAGAGCGACGCAACGCCACGCATAAATTAAATTAAAAATAAAATTGTTCATAAACATGAAAAGATAGAACAGCATTAGGGCTGCAATTTCAAATATCCTCATCATCCTCAGATGAGGGATACAGCTCAGGCATCGGAGGCGGTGGTGATAGTCCCCGGAGAATAAGATTTTCATTCTCATGCAGCGAGGCGAACTCATCGGGTTCTGCAAGCTCGGAAGTTGTACGAGGCGGCATAATTTCTCAATTTGGTCCTAAAGACAGGCTCAACCATTCTAGTTTGAAACCGCCACGGACATACTGTGTTGCGTAAAATTGATGCACAGTCAAAACTTGAGCATTCCGAGCGTCGAGATCGCCTCGACGAGTGCAGATTTCTCGAAAAGTGTTGCTTCGAAGAAACTCTTCGGCTATCTCCACTCTCTAATTGGGAGAAACCTACAAGGGAGTGAAAAATATTAATATGATAACAGGAAATTGGGATGCGAAACGCCATGAAAAGGAATATATTCTACCTCGCCAAGGCCTCGCAAATAACCATTGAGATCGGCATTATGGGCTTCTTCTCTAGCTTTACCCACTTCCTTCTGGAGTTCAGTAATTTGCTTGCCCAACTCTTCTTTGAGCTTATCAGCCTCCTCCCGTGCCTCTTTAGCTGCCTCTCTGTCAGCATGCGCCTTCGCAGCATAGTCTTTGACCATTTGCAAGGCCTTCTCTTTCTCATCGAGGGCAGTTTTTAGGGCAGCGCCGTCATCACCATTGGCTGTCTCTCGAAATTCCATTAGCGCCGAGAACATGGTGTCCACGAAACCGCCCGCCTAACAAGTAATGAGCAATTAGATCAACATTTAAAAAGTCAGTTCAAAGGAAATTAACTCAATCAAAAGAGATAATTTTCCCACCGTCGTTCAACAGCGCCGCCGCCGCCGTTCAATTTCTCCGCCGCATTCAACGTTAGCTTTGTTGTTCAATTTCTCCGCCGCGCTCAACAGTGGTCGTGATTGGGTTTATGATGACGGGCAACAGTGGTGGTGATTGGGTTGATGGTGACGGGGGTAACAGTGGTGGTGATTGGGTTGATGGTGGTGGAGGCGGGGTGGTGGTGACGGTGGGGGGGGGGGGGGGGGGTACGGGATAGTGTGAGGAAGATGATGACTTTTTCTTTTAATTGTATTTTTTTTAATTTAATTTTTTTCTATTTTTTATTTTTATATATTGTTAAAATATTTATTATTTATAAATAGTTATATATATGTTTATTATTATTATTATATATATATAGCCTTTTTATTATTATTTATATATATGTTTATTATGATTATCTATATATATAGCTTTATTATTATTATTTATATATAAATATATATTATTTTTACCAAATAGTTATATATAAGTTTTTATATATAAAAATTTTTATTATTTATAAATATATATATTTTGGGGGGCAAAGTGCAATTTATTTTTGGGTGCAAGTGCCATTTTTAATATCACAAGGATTAGTCCAAAAAACATTTTTTGGGCTGAAAAATATGACGTAGCGTGACAACTTATTGACTAGGCGTAACCCTTTCTTGACTGGGCTGCCACATCAACAATTTAGCTGATGTGACTGAAATTAGGCATTGTTGATAGAAAAATGAAAACTAGGAGGGCAGAAAAAATGGGGGCAAAAAAAAGGGCAAAAAGTAATTTTTTGCAAAGTTATTGGGCAGAAATAATAATGCCCCTTAATATATATAATGATAGCTAAAATATACTTTTCTCAAATACAACAGATGTATTATACTATTACTTTTATAACTTAGTAGTATTATATTATAAAGCATCTTTATTATGTTATTTTCTTCTATATAGTCAATGTTCTTAAACTAGTGATTTTTCTTTTCCGAACACTTAAATAATCACAATTCATGAAATATTATGCATATATGTTTACAACTTAAATTACTATATGCTTAGTTAATCTTTCAATTGTTATATGTTAATCACATAGTCTAATTTAATTTTCTTTATTTTAAATAATAAACTAACTAAATAAAACAAAATTGTGAATTTTATGATTAGAAACATACCAATTAAGAATGAAGAAACTAATTCATAATTTTTCGTTTCCTATATTGATACTAAAAAAATTATGTAGCAAGATATATTTTATATCTATTTGTTATTTTTATAATATATTGTCACATCGGTCGGACAAGTGGTTCGATCGATTCGAACCAGTAAAATCAGTAACAAGTGAGATTGCTGAGTCGACGTTCGGTCCAGTTCTGAAAACACTGAAACCAACTAATAGTCTTACAGGTTTTGTGTGTCGTTCAGTTCTTGACAAAAGCATATGATATGATATTATCCCCTAATTTTTATTGGTGTAAAAGAACTATTAGTGCAAGAATAAAATAGGCGTTCATGTCTTAAAAATGGAATTATGTGTTATATTTTAGAAATGAGTTATTAAATTAAGAATATACTTTCAAATATAGTACAAGAAACAACTTAAATTTAAATTTGCATATTACACCATTGAGTGATAAATTCTTTGACTAAGATTTTGCAATTATTAAACAATGTGAATAGTTAAATTGAGTATAAAGACCAAGTAATAACGTTAATTATGTAATAAAAAATGATTTTACTGTTTTTGTAAACATCTACCTTTAATTTTATCGATAACTTTTATATTAAAATCGTGCAAACTTAATCAAGTACTGCTCTTGTTTAACATCACATCTAAATCCCTTAAAAAGGTTAATTAATCAAGGTCATACTAAAAAACTTATTTATATTTTTTTGTTGAAGAGGAGGTGATCGTAATTTTCCAAATAGAAGTAACGTATTTTTTTAATTACACCAAACCTAAAGGGTGTAGCTGTAATTATCCCTTCAAATTAAATTTAAGGCTGTAATGACGAGCATCCCTTCAAATTTGCCCCTTAACTTTTTTTTAAAAAGTTAAAATGCCCGTTTTTTTTCGGGTCTTGCCAAAATACCCCGTATGTTTCAAAAAAGCTTTCAAAAATGCTCTCGGCCCCTATTCGCACCAAAATTGCCTACGTAGCCGTACAAAATTTCACTTTGCACCCCAAGATAAATTGTATTTTGTACCCCAAAATATTTTACGGTGCAAAGTGCAATTTCTTTTGGGGTGCAAAGTGCAATTTTGTACTGCCACGTAGGCACTTTTGGCCCGAATAGGGGCCGAAGGCATTTTTTTAAGTTTTTCTGAATACGGGGCATTTTAGCAAAGTCTTAAAAAAAAGGATATTTTAACTTTTTAAAAAAAGTTAGCCGACATTTTTAATATTTCGTCTTTAATGGTAAATCCCATCTTCCTAAATTACTTAATGACCAGAATAAAAGGTCAACCTACCATTAACCCCTGCCCAACACTAAAGGTCACGTTCCCTCTAGTACTTGGAGTCAAATCCAATCCTAATATCTCAGTGCTTGATTACAAGATAGAATTTCTTTATAAAATAATTAATTACAATTGCCTTTAAATAGAAAAAGGAAAATTGGTTGCTACCTCTTTCTTTAAACGCAATTGGTATGTTGTCACCAGTAATGCAATTTCATTAAAGTTGGTCACTGATTCACAAAATCCAACCTTCTCATGCGTTGGCAATAATAATAGTTGGCTTCTCTTCAGTGGAATAACAAACCTGCTTATTTTAACGGGAAAAAATATTAATTATTACATTACCCTTTGAACATTAAATTACATTACTCTCACAGTCACTAGATATCAAGAATTTAATTTAATCACCCCACTTCCCATATTAATTTATTTTCTCTGTGCCCATATCATTTGCACTATATATATGGACTCAACCCACCCGTTTATATTTCACCAGCCCACCTTTTATACAAATCCTCTGCCGTTAAACACACACACACACACACACATTTTCGATACCCTTTTGTGTGTATAAGTTGTTTGTCCGATCTTTTTGTGTCCACCATGGAGTTGGTGGTATCGACGGGCAGCTTATTTGCTTTATTCGCAATTTGTTTTGCCATGAAAATTTTATGTGATACGGTGTCGTGTTACTATCTAACACCAAGACGTATCAAGAAAATAATGGAAAAGCAAGGTGTGCGTGGTCCTAAGCCGCGGTTTTTGGTCGGGAACATTTTGGAAATGGCGTCACTCGTCCGTAAATCTACGTCGGAAGACATGGACTCGATCAATCACGACCTCGTTGGTCGTCTCCTCCCCCATTTCGTCTCGTGGTCTAACTTATACGGTAAATAATAATAATAATTGATCATAATAAATTCTATATCATGATGATGACATATGTCTTGAATGAATTTTTACTGATTTGTAATAAATATTACAGGGAAGAGGTTTATTTATTGGAACGGGATTGAGCCGCGGTTGTGTTTAACCGAAACCGAGTTGATAAAAGAACTCCTCTCCAAGTACAGCACCGTTTCAGGGAAATCGTGGTTGCAACAACAGGGCTCAAAGCATTTTATTGGACGCGGTCTTTTGATGGCGAACGGAGAAAATTGGTACCATCAACGCCACATTGTCGCACCGGCATTTATGGGAGACAAACTCAAGGTTGGTTCGTGTGTGAATTGTAATTACATTTTTTGCCTTTTCATTAAACTAACGAAGAAAATTGATTGATTTTTAAAAAAAAAAAAAAAATTTGTTGTTGCAGAGTTATGCGGGGTACATGGTAGAATGTACAAAACAGATGCTTGAATCACTTGAAAATGAGATGAGAATGGGGCAAAGTGAGATTGAGATAGGAGAACACATGACTCGTCTCACAGCTGATATAATTTCAAGGACTGAATTTGACAGCAACTATGAAAAGGGGAAACAGATATTCCATTTGCTAACAGTTCTGCAACACCTTTGTGCCCAATCAAGCAAGCACTTGTGCTTTCCCGGTAGCAGGTAATACATCCATTACCTTTACTCTTTTTCCCTTCTTTAACTTTAATCATTTGTAACAGATTTCCAAAATCTTTAATTTCTTGTTATTAAATTTGTTATCTCGTCTAAATTGACTATCTTGTTACTAAGTCGGATAGCATATTAAATTGACCATCTCATTTAAAATTCAAACTTAGTAAAAATATTATGAAGGCGTTTTTTCTTTTTACTCATTTTCCTTTTGTAACCATATTACTTTTTTTCCTCAATTTGCAAGATTCTGTGTACGACTCTTTCCTGTCAGACTTACTAAAAGTTCCCAAACCATATATATATATATATATATATATATATATCTTTATCTTTTGCTCACTTAGTTTTTGCCCTTTATTTATTTCCTTTGTTTAAAATGCCATTTATCTTTCTTAAAATGTCCTTTATCTTTTTTCCTTGCTTAAAATGTCATTTATCTTTCTAAAAATGCCCTTTTATCTTTTAAAATGCTTTTTTGCTTTTGCAATGCAATTTTGCACGGCCAACTGCATAATTCCTGGTCGACGTGGCAAAATTTGTGTTGACACGTAGACATTTAAAAAATAATTCGAAAAAAAAAACTTATATTATAATTTTGTATTTTAAAATAATAATTTTTAATAATTAATAAAATTTATAAAAAAAATAGAAAAAAAAAAGAAAAAAAGAAAAAGATAATATCCCATGTTCTTTCCCCCACCCCCTCCCCCCACAGCCCCACCACCACCTCCACTGCACCGCCGCCGCAACACACCGCCGCCTCACCACACCTCCACCCCCACCACCGGAATCTGAACTTGCACGATCGGGAGCGTATTTCGTGAAAAAATCGAGGCAATTTAAGAGCGATTTTGGAAATTTCGGGTTAGGGTTTGCAATTGAGTGCGGCGGCGATGTGGTGCGGAATGGATTCTTCTCTAATTCTTCTCGAAATGGCGAAATGGAATCGAAATGGATTGGCTTAGGCGGCAGTGCAGTGGAGGTGGTGGTGGAGCTGGGGGGGGGGGGGGGGGGGGAGAACAGGAAGTATTTTCTTCTTTTTTCTGTTTTTTTATAAATTTTATTAATTATTAAAAATTATTATTTTAAAATACAAAATTATAATATAAGTTTTTTTATATGATATTTAAATATAAAAAAATATAATCCACATGTATGTGAGGGCAAATTTTTAAAAGATAAAGGGCATTTTTAGAAAGATAAAGGGCATTTTAAGAAAGATAAAGGGCATTTTAAGCCAGGAAAAAAGATAAGGGCAAAAACTCAAGTGAACAAAAGATAAAGGGCATTTTTAGCACTTCGGCCTATATATATATATATAGTTATATACTTACTATATGTGATATATATGATAATACGAACATAGTTTAAATAAATAAATGAAAAGAAGTAGAAGGAAAACTACAAAAGGGTTCTTGGAATTAACATGGACTATACTCAATTTCCAAGTCCATTCAGCAATGCAAACAGCATTATATATTTAACGAAATATATATAGAAATAATTTAATTTCGTAAATTGTGAGCAACTGATAAATTAATTAATTAATAAAAACGTTACTCCACGTACCCACAGATTTTTGCCTAGCAAGTACAACAGAGAAATAAAATCACTCAAAGTGGAGGTCGAAAGGCTGCTAATGGAGATCATACAGAGTCGAAAGGATTGCGTCGAGATTGGTCGGAGCAGTTCTTATGGCAACGATTTACTGGGAATGTTGTTAAACGAGATGCAAAAAAAGAGAACGGGAAATGGATTCAGCTTAAATTTACAACTTATAATGGATGAGTGCAAGACTTTCTTTTTCGCGGGGCACGACACGACGGCGTTGTTGCTGACGTGGACGGTGATGCTGCTTGCCAGCAATCCGACGTGGCAGGAGAAAGTGAGGGAGGAGGTGAGGCAGGTCTGTGGCGGCGCGCCGTCGGTTGAACATTTGCCAAAGCTCACTACGGTAAGAGAATAAGATAATTAATCTCCGTACATCTTAACTTTTTTTTTTCTTTTGATAGGCATGGTTTTTTAATTAGTTAAATGTTACAATTGAGCATTTTCAATGCATGAGCTGGAATTTAATATTTTTAATCGTAACTTACTAATTTTTTTGTGTCAGACTCACTGGCACTTACTTATATACGAAGGAATAATATTTCTAAAAAGTTATTGACCCATAGAACATAATGCGGTAAATAATTATAAGTTATAAATAGTAATTTTGATTTTAAAGCACAACGAGTATTTGCCATTTGAAATTTACAAGTTTAACAAAGAGATTAATTCGATCGAGTAACATATTTTAGCATAATTATTTTTTACCCGTTCACTTTTTCACATATATTTGTTTTGGTCTTCTCCCATGTATACATAAAAATTAAATAAAATTTTACACACCCCCCATTATCTTTTGTGGTAAATCTACGTGTCCGGCCTCTTTAGTGTTACTGTAGAAGTTTTTTATATGCATCGTTAAAATAATTAACAGGGAAAAGATGTAATAATTGAATTGAATGACTAGTTAAATGGACTTCTAATTTGTGGAATTTAGGCATATTGCAATATAAAATAATAGTATATTTTTAATTGAAAAATATTGGCACAAAGATTTGAGAGGGTGGAGAGTGGCGGGAAAAGTAAGGTAGGTAGTGAGCCCACCAAAAATCGGTACATGCAGTATTTGTTGATACAACTTTCCTGCTAATTAAACTTTAGTTATGGATTTAAAGCTTTATTTACAATCTCCAAAAATTGTTAGGCCTGTTATGTATGTATCTTTTGCTCTTCATATAATTTCCATTATATATCATGCCACCCAACTAATTTGATACAACGTGTTGATAAAAAATTCTAGCACAAGCTAAGCTAACCATCTGATAATTGATTTGAAAAAAGAAAAATGATCAATATTTTCTTCCTCCTTATTTGCAGTTAAACATGGTGATCAATGAGTCTCTCCGGCTTTACCCGCCAGCCTCGCTTCTTCCTCGAATGGCGTTCGAAGACTTAAAGCTTGGCGATCTTCACATCCCAAAGGGGCTTTCGATATGGATTCCGGTGCTTGCTATCCACCACAATGAAGAGATATGGGGTAAAGATGTTCACGAGTTCAATCCGAACCGATTCGCTACAAAATCTTTTGCCCCCGGCCGCCATTTCATCCCTTTTGCGGCCGGTCCAAGGAACTGTGTAGGCCAAGCATTTGCCCTCATGGAGGCCAAGATCATTCTAGCTATGTTGGTATCAAAATTTAGTTTCACAATCTCTGAGAATTATCGACATGCTCCGGTGGTTGTCCTCACAATGAAACCAAAATATGGAGTTCAAATCTATTTGGAGCCATTGGATTGATCCATGGAAGTATAAATTTTGGGGTTGGAATACCGTTTTTTTTTTTTTAAACCTTTTTTGGGCTTGTTTCTTCTCTTTTTGTAAGAGATTTTGTAGGGGGTTTCAAGAACTATATAGTATTATAGTAGTTTTGTTTTTTTCGTCATAAATCAATGAGGGAGATGGAGATTGAGTTATTTGAAAAAAGGAGTACGTATAAATGTACTAACCAACCAGCTGGCCTTGGCAACCTCTATGATAAAATTGAGAGAGCACTTTGAGTTATTTACTTTGTGTTTACTTTTTGAATTTACTATCATTTGACCTGAAATGACCAAGTTTCAGTGTTTTGTATCAAAACTAGCACTTGATGCTAAACAACATTAAAAATTATATGCCGTTAAGCGAACCAAAGAACTTATTTTTAGGCAAGGTTCTATATCTTTTCTTTTCTCCATTATCTAAATATTAGTTCCTAATTGCTTTTAATTCTTATGATGGTAAGAATGCACTCGATCAATATAAACGAATTATTGAATCATTTTGTTTCTTAGAAACAAAATAATTATTTGCTTGCGCAAAGACTTTTTCTTTTTCTGATCGGCCTTACCCAATGATAATGAGCATTCTTATTTCTTAATCTTTTCAATAGTTTTGAATTATTAATATATTTTAATATATAAGTGTATGTCTTTTTTAACCTTAATCTTGGCTCAGGAATGTTTTTTTTGTGGGGGGGGGGGGGGGGGGGGGGGAGTTGGGGGGGGACATAACGAGTGAATTTTTTTTTCCAGCTATTTGGCAATTTAAGATTTTCCGAGAAATGATAGAAAAATATATTTAACCAGCTATTTGCCAATTAAGATTTTCCGAGAAAAGATAGAAAAATATATTCAACATTTTCTCTATACATTAATTAACGTGTGAAAAGAAAGCTTATCCCCACAAGATTTGAATTTCATCTTTCTTATTAAAAAAAGGTTGGAAAGAATCGTATAAAAAAAAGTGGGAAAAATTTTATCAATGTACTCATAATCTTTTGAATTTTTTAAATTTCCCCACAAATACGAAATTCTAATTTTAGTTTTAGCTATATATAAGCACATCCAAGGACAATATTTTTTGCTAATGTAGATAGAGTCAAGAATTTGCTGTAGACTTGTCATTAAATTTCATTTTTAACATACATCACAAAATACAAAGTATAATTATAATTATTAAGTAGTTACATTAATAATAAATTTAAAAAAAAAACCTTTTTTATTTTTCCCCAAAAATCAGTATACAACCAAACACATGGAAAATAAGAAAAAAATTATTTTTCTTAAAAATAATCCTAAAAAATCTTCTTTTCCACCATTTTCCCCTTATTCTCCCCCAAGTTCTTAGCAAACAAACTGAGCCTTCATAGAAAAGAGTGCAAGCCTGCTTCTTCGCCTCTGACAAATCAAAGTTTATGTTAGGTATTTGACCCGACAAATACGCACCCCCAGGATTTGCCCATCGTGGATATGCGAAGCAAACACGAATAAAATATGACGATCGTAACAACACAAGGATTTAACGTGGAAACTCCAAAACTGGAGAAAAAACCACGGAGCACAGATCGAAAATACACTATTTAGAAAATTGTTACAACTACACAATTTCTCGCTCAACCCAACAGATCCTCATAGAGCCTTTTTACCGCAACACTCCCCGAATACACGGTTTCATGCAAGGGTTGTTGACCAATTTAATTGGCCAACAGCCAACAACCAACCACTATCCCCCAAATTAAATTGAGGGTAGTCTGCCAACAATCTCCACCTTAAAGATGAGATTACTAGTGACTAATCATGTCTTCAAAACCATCTTCATTCCAGCCTCTGAACGATCGCACGTCCACTCTGCCTCAGAAGATCTTCATAGCCATCTGATATCACTGCAACCACAATCATACTTCGTAGAAGTACCATGCTCCACCATAAACTACAACCACTCAGAATAAACCAATTCTGAGCCTTCCCCTTTTTCGGCCCATGTCAAACTTTACCCTGCTGATATTATGGTGCAACTTCCCCTTTTGGCTCCTCCGGAAGTCATCAGCCTGCCAACATGAATATGCCACACACCTTGCATTAACACCAAAAGTAATGCCCGTGTGCAAATTGGACCCACTAACATAAACGTTATGTCTCATGGTAACTTTTCGGGTCTCTTGTCGTCAGGACGAGCATGCCCCTTACAGTATGACAAGAGAGTCACTGTCATAAACAATGTTAGTTTTGGTTCGAGTATTTCTGTTTCCTGCCCCGGAGCCATTTTCCGAACCGGCTCCCCTTGTCGGATAATTTCTTTTAAAGTGGCCAGCTTGTCCGCACCGCCAACACACTTTCCTCCCATAGTTCGTCTTTCTGGCACCGTAAGTCACCATTGTAGTATTTTCTTGAGAATCTTACCCACGCTAAGCCTCCCCTCTTCAAACAGAAGCTTTCTCGTAACTTCAGAGAGATTGGTTTTCTCTTTCCCATGAATCAATATCGATTTCATGTGCTCATACTACCGTGGAAGAGACCAGATGAGTCTCAAGGCCTGATCATCCTCATCAATTGAAACTCCAATGGATTCAAGCTCAGCAACGATCCCATTCAAAACACTCAGATGATCTGAGATACTTGCACCCTCCGCATTGGCATGTGTGAAACTGCTCCTTCAGGTACACGCGATTCGACATGCCCTTCGCCTGGTACAACTCCTCTAATTTTTTCCAAAGTCTATTAGCTGAAGAAATTACATGCACGCTCGCAAGAACGTTTTTGGCCAGACACAGACAAACTGCGCTCGCAGCTCGCAAATCTGGATTCTTCCAATCATCATCGTCCACCACAGCTTTTATACCAGCTGCTTTGGAACTCGTGCTAGTAGTGCCGCTATTTTTTGCGACCCTTCCTTTTAAAGCCTTGTGTAACCCTAACTGAATCAACACATCCCTGACTTGAACTTGCCACAAGCCAACGTTGGTTTTTCTGTCAAATTTTCAACGTCAAATCTCACTGCACCCGTACCCTTGCTCCCTGACATTGCACCAGTAAGCCTTGGTGAATTTTAAGTAGATCCAAATAGCACAAAGTAAACTCCTGAAAAGAGATAGTTCGTCTTTCTTGACAGGATTTCAAGGTTCTCAGGTAATTGGTAGGGTCACAACGGTCCCACTTAATAACCAATTACCTTTGATAGAACCGCCTTTATCAACGCGTATTCACAGTACTATCACACCAGAACTCCACCCCAGCAAAAGCTTCACCTCCAGCAGAACACGGAATCTGATACCACTTGTTAGGTATTTGACCCGACAAATAAGCACCCCCAGTATTTGCCCATCGTGGATATACGAAGCAAAGACGGATAAAATATGATGATCGTAGTAACACAATGATTAAACGTGGAAACTCCAAAACCGGAGAAAAATCACGTGGCACCGATCGAAAATACACTATGTAGAAAATTATTACAACTACACAATTTCTCGCTCAACCCAACCGATCCCCACAAAGCATTTTCACTGCAACACTCCCCGAATACACCCCACACAAATATATATAATATTACAAGAGAAAAAAAAGAATTCTATGCTAAAAGAACTCTGAGTTTTGGATGAACAAAATAGCAGGCAATTGCCTGCTATTTATAAAAGGCCAAGGAGGCCCAACAGCCAACAGCCAACCACTATCCCCAAATTAAATTGGGGTAGTCTGCTGACAGAATATTAGTGAGTGCTAGCAAGAATCACTAATATAAACTAGCTTTAGGTGTTTTATAACTCACATTATGATTTAATTGTCAAAGATACCCTTCCTTTGTGAGATTGAATATCAATAAGAATTTCACTATAAATTGGTAAGGACGAAATATTAAAAATGCCCGGTAACTTTACAAAAAAAGTTAAAATGCCCGATTTTTTTGGGCATGTCCAAAATGCCCGATATCTTTTATAAAATCTTGCAAAAATGTCCGATGGCCTTATTCGGGCTAAATGTGCCTACGTGGCGGTACAGTGGTTGCCACGTCAATAAATGCCCCGCCACGTCATATTTTCAGTTTAAAAATATTTTTTCAAACAAACCCTTCTAATTTTAAATATTGTATTTGCAACCCCAAAATAAATTGCACTTTGCACCCTAATATATATATATATATATATAAATAATAAACACATATATATATATAAATATATATAACTATTTTTTAAACATAATAAGTATATATATAAATAATAATAATAAAGATATATATAACTAGTTATAAAAATATCAAACGTATATATAAATAATAATAATAAACATTTATGTATAATTAATAATAATAAACATATATATAACTATTTATAAAAATAATAAAAGTATTTTTATATAAATAATAAACATATTTAGGTATAAATAATAATAATCAACATATATATAAATAATAATAATATAATTTTAACAATATATAAAAAAAAAATACAAATTAATCATCATCTTCATCACGTTCACCACCGCCGGCCAATTAACCCCCCCTCCCCCGCCGTTGTCGCCGCCACCGCTGACCCCAAACACGAACTTCACCACCACCACCACTAACGGCGTCGCACACCACCACCTCCCCAAAATTCCCCCAAATCGAAACCCTAATTTGCAGCGGTTTAAGGAGATTGACAGCGATGGTGCAGCGATTTGTGGGGATTGGCAGCGATGGTGCAGCGATTTGCGGGGATTGGCAGCTATGGTGCAGCGATTTGCGGGGTTTGGCAGCGATGGTACGGGGATTGGCGGCGATGGGAGGTGGTGGCGTCGATGAGAGCCGCGAATTGCAGCTACGGTGGTGGTGGCGCGATTTTGGTGGTAGTGGGGAAGAAGATGGTGGTAATCGATGATCCGATGAAGATGGTGGGGGTGGCGACGGCGGGGGGGGGGGGGGGGGGGGGGGAGGTTGGATGATGAAGATGATGAGTAATTTTATTTTTATTTTCTATTTTTTTTGTTTTTTAATATATATAATTATATTTATATATATATGTGTGTGTGTTTATTATGCATGCCAACGTGGCAACACACTTATCTTATGTGGCGGCATGTTTTGTTGACTGTGCCGCCACGTAGGCACATTTAGCCCGAATAAGACCATCGGCCATTTTTGCAAGATTTTATAAAAGATACCGGGCATTTTGGACAGGCCCGAAAAAAACGGGCATTTTAACTTTTTTGTTAAAGTTAGCGGGCATTTTTAATATTTCGTCCAATTGGTAATGAATGGCCTCAATTCATAAGTTTTAAGTTTTAAATATAACGTATTGAGATTAAAATAAAAGAAATATAAATGCATTTTTAGAGCCCAGAAGAATATAATGTATCTTTTTGCTCCTCCTGTTAGGCTGGAGTAATATAGAAGAACGTACATATATGGGGATGTATATATGCAAAAAAGTAACATATATATAGCGAAAGTAGAAGCAGACAATTAAAATATGATCCTTTAGATTTCGTACAAAAATTTCAAACTACGTGAGAGTTTTTTATTGGTGTCCCCGAACTCATAATAATATATAGTTTGTGGTAAAGAAGATCTGATTTGAAAAAGATGTCCTAGAGAAGGAAATGATTGATTGCCATCATTTTAGATAAGTCCCAACTCTCACATAAAGCATTAAAAGAAATAAAAGAATATAACACAGATGAGTTATGGGTTAAAAAGTTTCTCATCTTTAGATTTGATATATGCTTTACATCATGTATAATGATTGTTTCATTCTTTTTGTCTTTTCCCCCCAACTTAATCAATTAAACTAAGTGATCGGCTTTCAGGTTCATAATAAGGAATAGGCTACTATGCAAAACTTAAAAATCATTTTAAGAAAAGAAAAAGAAAAATTTAGCCGTTTTCAATTTTTAGACTCCTTAATTATGTCCCCTCCCCAGTTATGATCCCGTAGTCACCAACAAATTAATTTATAAATGTTACTTTAGATATTAATTTTATTTGTGACTCCATCGAAACGAAACTTAAAAGTATTTTCCACATTCATTGCAACAACTATTTTCAAACTCTTTTAGAACAATCTAAAAACATTTCGAAAAATTTATAATATACCAAAAATTATATTAGAAAAGAACGCATAAAAGTAAAAGCTTTTGATCCATTCTGTCACCAGTTCAATCCACACTTCAAAATTCGACTACTAAAAGGATGAAAGGTGTATAAGCTAATTATATAAGCCTTCGTTTTGTTTTGTGAGATTAGGTTACTCGCATGTGAGGGATATTTTAGGATTGACCCAATATCGCATATTGGACCAGCCCAGCAGCATCAGCCTGTTTTATAGTACATCGAACAGATCATATTCGATGTTAAATGTGCACCGAACGGCACTTGTTAGATGCAGAATAAACATCGAACCGCTTCCATTCAATGTACGTTCCGCAATTGATAGTGGAACCCACGGGACGGTGGTTATATATACCCCGTCCCCTTGTAGTCTGTGGATACATTCGAAAAACATTCTCGAACCTGGTCCATATCGAACTCATAGCATTCGACACGATTGAACATCGAAGATATTGCGTTCGACACACAGTACAACATCGAACTAGCCTCCTACAATACTCATCCAGCATCAAATCAGACTTGTTCGACTTTCAGCAATTCGATACACGTCATTCACAGAACAGTTACTATCGAACACCCTAGGTTCGATACATCAGCATCGAACGCTGCATGTTCGACACGTTCTATTTACTTGTATTTCTTTAGTATATTTTAGTAAGCTTTGTATAAGGTGTTCCGGACCAAGCTAGTCCGATAATTAATTGATTAACATTATTTTGGCCTCTTGTTTTCCATTTGTACGTTTATTCAGTATTTTTGTTACATGGATGAAATAAGACCAAAAAATTGGCGTCGTGTGTGGGAACACCGCATATTTCCAATTTACTAGGTATGGCATCTAGAACTAGTACTCGGTCGAAAAGCAGAGTTGTAGAAGGTATGAACGAGGAAGTTGATGGGGCTTCAGCAAGCCGAACGGTACCAGACAATGAGCAACCGCCGACTATGCCCACATGAGTGCCAATACCAGCGAGAAGGGAGGCACCAGTAGAAGAGGTACCGAGAGAGGATGTTGGTGCAACAGGGGCAACCGCAACGAAAGCATCAGCCCCGAACATGACGAGAGAAGAGATCATGGACGTGGTGAAGACTACCATGGCTGAATTTTAGGCACATGCGCCACAAGTACAGGCGCCACCACCGGCAACGCAGATGGGGGTTGTAAATGAACAAGGTTCTGCTGCTAGATCTTCGAAGGAAGCTGAGAAAGAGAAGTCACGCCATGACGACCAAAGGAGCAAACATGCCTCTGGAGGAGGGTAGGGTAGAGAAAAATCGGTCCGCGAGGACCAAGGAGGAAAGCCCAAGTCGATAGAGGTGCATTCGAGAAGGCACCGTGAGACAGGGAGGAAAGAAAAGAGAGGAAATCATCAAGAACAACCCACAAGGAGGGAAGAAAAGGAAGACAGGAGACGTGAAGAGAGTCACGACTCTAGGAAATAATATGATGTGATGACAAGGAGAGTGGAAAGGCTTGAAAGAGAGAAAGCTGTGGTTGAAGGCCGGATGCAGCCAGGAGGAAGCGTTCTGAGGGGCAGTCCATTTTCCGAAGAGATTGAAGTTGTGATCTTGGGACATGGAGAGAAGATCCCTGAATTGAAAACCTACGACGGGAAATCTGATCCCCACGATCATATGTTTCACTTAGATATGAAGCTGTCTTTGTATGGTTTCAAAGAATTCATGCAAGCAAGTCAGGATTGCAACTACCCTAACTGGGGTGGCAATGAATTGGTTTACTCGGATTGCATCGGGATCGATCAAAGACTACAAACACCTAAGGGGAATGTTCAAAGATCAATTCTCGAGTCAGGCCAAATTGGTTTTGGATCACTCCCATCTTTACGCCATGAATCATTGGGGCTAACGAGAGCTTGAAGGAGTTCATGAGACGATTCAATGAGGAGCTACTAAGGGTAGACAGTCCAAGTGGAGAGATGGTGATGAGTATTCTCTTCCAAGCGACTAACAACACCATGTTCGGAGGGGATTTGATCAGACATAAACTCACCACAATCGAAGCTATCAACAAGAAATGATGGTGACTAAATTGCCCAATGTCGTGCCTCCGAAAGAGAAGGAGCGGGGAAGGGAAGACCAAAGCCGCAACAACAGCAATAACAACAGAAGCAGGAATAATAGGTACCGGGAAGCGTCTCCCAAGCGGTACACGCCTCTGAATGCAAATATCATGACAGTATTCGGGGTGGCCAAAAGAGCCCAGACAGATGAAGGACTCAAAGGCAACAAGATACTCGGCCCACTACTGCAAATATCACAATTAAAAGAGGAACGACACAGAGTATTGCAATGATCTCAAGGATGAGATTGAACGATTGTTGAAGGATGGCAAACTGGTGGAGTTTGTCAGAAAAATGAAATAACAGGACGATAGTACGGACAGAGAGAGGACACCCTCCCCCAGAAAGGATAAGCAAAAGATGATCGAACAGCCGCAGCCATTCAAGTATCCACAAATTGGGAATGGCAATATCAGAAAGGCCATGATAAACGTGATATCGGGAGGTCCTGGGGGGCAGATTCCACCAACGCCCGAAAGAGAATTTCGAGGCTCGTTTTGTCAGATAAGTTTGTCAGTGTGGCAAATATCCTTAGGATCGAGGAAATGTCGCACGAAGAGGTCACTTTCTCTACCGCTGATTTGCGAAAGCTGAAACCCGAGGCCATTCCAACGGCAAGTTTCGATTCCCCGTTGGTGATGACGGTGGACATAGCCAATTTCGGTGTTACCCAGATGTTGGTAGATGCAGGCAGCTCGGTCAACATTTTGTTCAGCTCTACTTTGGACAAGATGGGGCTGAACGACGAAGTTCTATAACCAGTGAGAACTTCGCTTAGCGGTTTTAGAGGTTCAGAAATTGTACCCCGTGGAATGCTTGTGCTTCCAACTTCCTTAGGAACTGCACCATAAAAGATAACACTCTTGGTAAACTATGTAATTGTCGACATGCATTTCGCGTGTAACGGTATCTTAAGAAGGCCCGCTCTAAACGCATTTCGGGCACTGCCCTCGACTTACCATCAGATGGTGAAATTCCCTACTCTTGTAGGTACAGGCGAAGTGATCAGAGATCACATCGAATGATGGAAGTGCTACGTGAATTCACTTCGTTCACAACCACATCAGGGACAAGAGGTGGTAGAGGCGTTGACCCCCATGCAGATGGAGCACATCGATTAAGGAGCCCCTATTTAGTTTTTGTAAGTTGTTAGTGCCCTAAATATTTTTGAACAACATTTATTCGTTCTCTCAGCCATGACAAGCTTGAGGGGCAGAATATGTAATAACTTAAAACATGTACACTGAAGACTTGAGCCCGAGGGCTAATACTGGGAAACATAGCAGGTCGAGCTATTGAATTAAGATCCGCTCTACTCCCGTTACTTAAATTCGTCTCCAAGAGAGACACTTTCACAAAACTATTTCAAATCGCATAAATTGCCCGATTGAATCTCCACACGATATTACGTCATTAAATATTATTTAAAAAGGGACGGAGACTCTGTCTAAAACGGCAGGAGATATCGCACTCCCTCAAAAATTAAAAAAAGGGAAGGAGACTCTGTCTAAAATGACACGAGATACCACACTCCCTCAAAAATTAAAAGGGACGGAGACTCTGTCTAAAACGACACGAGATACTGCACTTCCTAAAGGGATGGAGACTCCATCTAAAACGGCACGAGATTTTGCACTCCCTCAAAAATTAAAAAAGGGACGGAGACTCTTTCTAAAACGGCACGAGATACCGCACTCCCTCAAAAATTAAAAAGGGACGGAGACTCTGTCTAAAACGACACGAGATACCGCACTCCCTAAAGGGACGGAGACTCTGTCTAACACGGCACGAGATACCGCACTCCCTCAAAAATTATAAAGGAACGGATACTCTATCTAAAAGGGCACGAGATACCGCACTCCCTCAACAATTAAAAAGGGACGGACACTCAATCTAAAACGACACGAGATACCACACTCCCTTAACACCTAAAAAGGGACGAAAAGTTTGTCTAAAAATGACACGAGATACCGCGACTCCCTAAATAAAAATGAGACATGAATAACGCTCTTTTAAATGCTTCTAATTCAATCAAATCGAACGATAGGCCCATCCCACGAAACTAACCATAAACTATCATGAGTGTGAAAAAATGCTTGCGCTGTCAAAATAAAGTAAAAAACGACGATAGCAATTGAAAGAAAAGGCAGCGATATGTGCCCTAGATCAAGTAAATAGTTAAAAAAAGTCAAAGCAGACAAACATACGATTGTTAAGAATAGTTCAATCACAATGAAAGGTGATGCACCGCCACAAAACAGCAAGTTAAAAATTGTTCATTACAAAGCGAAACAAATACGAAAGCCTTTAGGCATCAACCTCATTTACATCATCGTCCTCAGAAGAAGGATACATTGCAGGTATAGGGGGCGGTGGCGAAAGACCACGAAGGACAAGGTTTTTGTCTTCCAGAAGCACGACAAACTCATCTGACGAGTCAGGCTGAGCACTCGTTGGGGACGGCAGACTTTCTAGGTTAGGCCCAGAGTAAGACCCAACCAATTTGGCTTGAAACTACCATGGACGTACTACGTCTTGTAGAATTGGTGGACAGTCACGACCTGAGCCTTGCGAGCACACCGACGAGCACTAATCTCTTGAAAGGTGCTGCTCCGAAGGAACTCCTCGGTAATTTCCACCCTCTGCTGAGCAGAAACCTATACAAGCACAAAGGAAATTAACAAGAAAGAATATAAAAAAGAATACAATCATACAAAGAGTCAAAATTCTTTACCTCGTTAATGTCGCGTAAGTATCCAGCACCATCGGCGTGATAAGCTTTCTCCTTCTCCACCGACACCTCTATCTCGAGCTCGGTGACTCGTTTGGTCAGCTCCCCTTTGCTGGCCGATAGATTGGATACTTGCAGTTGGAGTTGATCAACAGCCTCCTGCACCTGCTTCACTACCTCTCTATCGGCATGGGCCCTCTCGGCATACTCCTTGACCTTTTGCAAGGCCTTATCTTTCACATCAAGAGAAGCCTTTAAGGCTTCAACATCTCCACCATGGCGCTCGCCTCTGTTCTGTGGCTGTCCACTTGTGGCCGATTCATGAGCTTGGACGAGTGCCGCAAACATGGCGTCCACTATTCCACCACCCTAAAAGATAATAAGCAAACAAATCAACATTCACACAGCAAGCCCAAAAACAATTCACTCAAGAAGAAGTTTTTATTACCGTCGTCAACAAATGAAGAGCGTTGCGCTCCACCAGTTCCCTCTCTTCGGCAGACACCGGATGAGGCACAACAAGGTTGGGAAAGAGAGTCTTCAGAGCATCAATAGACGCAGCCTCAGATATTTCGTATTCCCCAACATGGGCACGTGGACCCTGGCTAGATCCAACCCCGGCATTTGGTCCTATTGCATGAGCATGGCCACTCCTAGCACTCGGACCACCTGCATGAGCAGCAGGTGGAATAGCCCCTCCAGTTTGAGAGTGGGTCTGGTGGACTCTTCTCCTTTTGGCTTGGGTAACGCCTTCGGTATTATCACCCAGACCATCAGCCATACTTTCAGAAGCTTCAGCATGGCTAAACTCAGCAGTAGTTGGCGCAGTATTTCGATTCACTCCCAGAACATACTCGAAAGGATCGATATGGGAATCGGCAGTGACAGCCGCCGAAGGCTCAGCAGTGGTTTTCTTTCCCTTGTTCTTCCTTTTCTTTGGAGGGGGGATTTCCCTAACAGTGGCGGTTTGAGAGCTTGCTTGCTCAGCAGCAATGACTCGGTTCATGCGGGCATGGCGATCTATGAAAAATTGGCCTGCAAAAATATCAAATCATTAGGATATTCATATTATTAACATAAAGCAAAATATCAAAAAAGATGCAAAATTATACCAAGAGTAAATCTCCCGTTATACGGAACAGGGGACAAACCAGCTAAAGATAACACTCGACTTTCTACTAGTTTTTAACATCAAATTGTTGATGTCGCACTAAATTAGGGATAAAATTGCAATCCCATGACGTCGCGGCAATACCAGGGGGTATCGCCACCCTTGATCTAGTATACCACTTGCGACGATAATGCCTAAATTCACCCTTGTAGCTCTCTTCGATATAGAAATATCGCATTTTCCAATCTTTTTTGTACCCAGTAGCTTCGCCGTTCAGAAATTTGCAATGTCGTTGCACTTTAATATGACAGAACCATTCTTCTCGCTTAGCGATCTCAAACAGAGCATATAACTCGTTGGGACTTTGAGGTTCGCGCAGTGCTTTCAGTACAATAATGAATCCTATCAAATGGCTATACGAATTTGGCGTAAGTTGTCCTGGCACGAGGTCAATAGACCTTAGGAGCACTCTCAACTCAGCGGGTATTGGAAATCGGAGCCCATTCAAAAGCTGGCCTACGAAAACTGTCATATGCCCGGGCGGAGGAGTATGCATGCGGTCATTTGGACCGGGAAGGACTATTTTGCATCTATTTGGTATGTCAAATTTCTCGGGAAGCTCTTTGCAGCTATGCTGCAGGCGTGAGACATACATATGATACGACATTCCTGCCACCTCGACGTTATCAACAAATTCCCTGTTGATGAATTATGCATCCTCGTCGGCCTCACTAGAGGCACGGTTATCCGAAGATGACGACGATTGTAAATCATCACTTTCATTCTGAGGCGCCACATGCTCAGCGTTAGTACCTGGATTATTACCAGCGAGTGAACCAGTAGCTTCTATGTCAATTAGCTCGTATTCATTTACTACGACTATATTCGAACCCGCTATATTCGAACCCGCAGGAGCACTGGATGGGCCCACCATAGAGTTCCTCGTACCTGAGCTCGAGCCGCTACTCGACTAACACCCAGAAGTTGACTCATAATTCACCATCGTGGACGAGAAAGAACAGAAATAAATTAAAAATAAAAAGTTGATTGCGAGCGAATACGTCACTCTCGGCTCTCATAACACTATCGCAATGTATCTAGAGTGGCTACTTATTAAAAAGTTATAAACCATCTCGCAAACGAGAACATATTAATTACCTTGATCGAGTATACGAAGGTAACAACTTTTGTTCGATTGATTCGCCTGATAAAAGAAAACAACGAGAAAAATGATAAAATTGCAGGAAATATATCAGTATACCAAGCTAAAACAACAAATATATCCTAAGGCACTACATCGAACGCTTTCCGTTCGATGCCAAGAGCATCGAACAGAAGGTGTTCGATGCAGGCCGCATCGAACAAGCTCTGTTCGATGTTACTTACACGAGTGAGTAAGTTCACAAGAGGAGAAATGAGCTACTCGCGGCACTCTCCCCTTTATATAGCCAGCAAAAAGCCCATCAGGCTCATAGCAAATAAAGCATCGAACGTCAAGCGTTCGATCTATTGTTCAAGAAGCATCGAACGGGCATCGTTCAATGCGCTCCCACATCGAACACATCTGGTTCGATCTATCAGTCACGAAGAACAAATCGAGCATCGAATGGCACCATTCGATGCGCTCGCACATCGAACACACCTTGTTCGATGCGCAACATCAATTTTCACTGAAAAGTAGCAAACTATATATATTAGAATCCGCACAGAAGAACATATGATTAAGAATATTCCAAACCAGTACAAAAAACCTTATCAAGGTTGTACGCAATCGATCGCTTCCAAATCAAGGACTTATTTTTAAGTTTGGAAACAGCTATCTACTCGACACCGTCTCCCAAACTGGGGGGACTATGTGATTGGGATATTTTAGGATTGACCGAATATCGCATATTGGGCCGGTCCAGCAGCATCAGCCTGTTTTATAGTACATCGAACAGGTCCTATTTGATGTTAAATGTGCATCGAACGACACTTGTTCGATGCGCAATAAGCATCGAATTGCTTCCATTCGATGTATGTTCTGCAGTTTATAGTGGGACCCGCAGGACGGTGGTTATATATACCCCGTCCCCTTGTACTTTGTGGATACATTCGAAAAACATTCTCGAACCTGGTCCATATCGAACTCATAGCATTCGACACGATTGAACATCGAAGATATTGTGTTCGACACACAGTACAACATCGAATCAGATTTGTTCGACTTTCAGCAATTCGATACACGGCATTCACATAACAGTTAGTATCGAACAGCCTAGGTTCGATACATCAGTGTCAAACGTTGTCTGTTCGACACGTTCTATTTACTTGTATTTCTTCAGTACATTTTAGTAAGCTTTGTATAAGGTGTTCCGGACGAAGCTACTCCGATAATTAATCGATTAGCATTATTTTGGCCTCTTGTTTTCCATTTATACGTTTATTCAGTGTTTTATTACACGGGTGAAATAAGACCAAAATAGCATGTATAAAGTCTAATTTTATTCATGTTTTGTACTAAGTATTAGATGAAAATTAACAAAGTTTAATTGTTCATTATCAACACTTCCCATATTCAGAAAGTCGAGGGTCAAAATTCAGATAAAAATATTGATCTTTTCATAAGAAGAAAGCGGCACTTATTTTAGAAATATATCCCTTAGAGTTGCAGCTATATATAGGTGTTCAATGTAGTATTAGTAAGTTAGTTTTTGTACTTTTTTTCTTTTGCTCTCCAATTCAGTTGCAGTAGGCTTTTCCTCATTGCAACAATGGCGATCACATACATTCGCCTAATTTCTAATCTCAATCATTCACACTGTAACTCAACAATCCTTAAATGAATAAGTTTCTTTTGCTTTTTAATCCTAATCTGATGTTAAATTGTATGATCATCAATCTTCACATGGTGTCATTCGCTGAAAATTACAATTCTTGATTATTTTCGCTGCAATCGCTATTCTTACTCGCGATTTGTAACACCTCAAAAATTAGGAAGAAAATAAATTTATACTTTAGTCTTTGAACTTTTGAAAATTTCTATTTTTGACCATAAATGTTTAGAACAATTTGCATTTGAGCCCCCTGAACTTAAAAGTTCGTCTTTTATTATATTTACATGTCTTTAATCCTAAAACATATATTTCAATTTCAAATATTAACCAAGTTACTTGAATTACTTAGAAGAATTACATAAGTAAATGTGTAACAAAGAAATCTAATTATACCTATTTGAATTTTAATTATAAATAATTAAGGGACTTGATATGCAATTAACCAATTGATGAAGTAAGCCATGACATCTTTTTGACGAGGTAAGCTATGACATCCTTAAGAGCATGATTAAATTTAGATTTTTTATGATTTATTATAAAATAATCAAGGTGAGACATAAATAGTTATGATTAAATTACGATTTTTATAAATACCCACCATTGTTCAATATTTTATACAGCCCAAAATATCTGATTCTGCAAAAGTAACTAGAAGTAAAAGTTGTTTCTTTTTGTGTTTTCGTTCGAAAAATAATTTCTTCAAATTTTTATCTGGTTATTTTCTACCCAAAAAGACGCCAAAACTTTTACTGCGCATGAAATGCCGATTCTGCCCTGCACCTTAGAAACATCATATCAAATCGTAAAAACATTATTTTACTACCAATTTTTGGCTGCATACTCTCCTTGGTGTCTTCTATCTTTTGTATGAAAACATATTTCTCAAATAATTTGATCTAGAAGGTCATAATCCATAAACCGTAAATTGCTGCTAGGAAATCCGATAGCAACTCTTATGTTGCAAGAATTATTTAGCATAGCAAACCTTTGTGTTTTCACAAAATCTTGGATTCCCACATCTCTCATGATTCTAGAAACGATAAACCATAAAAAAGATTTGAAAACCAAGTTCATTTGGATGTCCGATCATAGGTAAACCAAAACTGCGGTGAATTTTCAGTTTATTTGGCACAACCTTTGTTTTTTTAATTTATAATTTTAATCACCATCATAATTCAAATATTTATCACACACATAAATTTAACATGATATAGTATTAGTTATAATTAGATTATTATGATTTACAATCATGAATTGATATTTTTGTGATTTTAATAGCATTTAAATGGTAGATTTATCATGTTTAACATACTACTTTCATAAGTCTTACAAGATTATTTTTCCCACTTCATGACTTAAACATCAAATAAGATTGATAACATTCTTTATCACATATTTTGATAAATTTCCCATGTTATATCTTTATATTTAAGTTATAACATAATTTTGTGCCTTTTAAACTAACTATGTAAAATAAAGTAATAATTGACTAAGTTAGATCTTTTAAGGTGTTACTTCATATGATGCTTATTTGATGTGTTGTTATTAAAAGTTTTGAATTGATTAAAGGCTAAAAAGACTAGTTTTCCTAGAGTTAGTTAAGTAATATGTTTGTAAGGATTGATTATGCATCAAATTGGATAGTTAATCAAATCTTACTTGTTATCGTGACTTGTCGTCAGAATGACTTTACCACGAATACTCATAGTCATAAGTTGGAACGTATGGTTGTTTAATATAATTTTGAGTTATAAATAAGGTGGTTAAAACAATAGATATTCAATATTCAATTGAAGCATATGTTTTTCTTTAATTCATCATCTAGGATTTTCATGTTTTGTGTAATAACATAAATTAAGCTTATGTGATATTTACTAAGATTTACATTGTAACTAGCATTTTTAACAAGAACGCTCTCAATTTCACCAACATGAGAATTGAAGAAAAAGTACTAATATTCGTTATGGTAAATTATAAATTCAGTTGATTAATATAATTTACATTTGTTAAAGGTTTGACGAACTAATCAACGCCATCAAGGTTCCCCGTACGAGTTAAGGTGAGGTTCCATTTCTGATTTGTTCTAGCCCCGTTTGGCATCTGGCCTTGAGGAACTTGGACAGAAATGCCACTACTCCGTTACCAAACCTCGAACTACCTATATTTTATCATAATCACGTTTTGCATCTCATCTCATAACATGAATATCTTACTCATCGTTAAATCGTATCCAATCATTTATTATTTATCATATTGATTCATAATCATGGTAATTTCCCGATATATTAATCTCATCTTTTGGTTCTTGAATTGTACAAAGAGCAACGAACTA
Source organism: Linaria vulgaris (assembly GCA_948329865.1). Taxonomy (NCBI): domain Eukaryota; kingdom Viridiplantae; phylum Streptophyta; class Magnoliopsida; order Lamiales; family Plantaginaceae; genus Linaria; species Linaria vulgaris. The sequence continues at coordinate 19,363,515 of OX415250.1, read as the reverse complement.
TGTTCAGGACATGTAGCTCAAGGAGCAACGGATATTATCCGGTTTACTAGTTTATTTATTTATCTGTTATACCCATTGGGATGCCTTTGGAAAGATGGGCCCAGTGAATGAGTCGAGTTACTGCTGGGCAGTAAGGACTGTCGATTTAAGTAATTTCGCTTGATACCCGTCTATTTAGGCACCGCTTGCAGTCAGGAGTTGGTTGTAAGCCGCGTACTGGATCGATATGTATTCGAGCACGTCTCTTGATTGTTTGCGAGGCCGCTCCTCGTCGGGAGGTATAAGGTAGAATATTAGAAGTCATAAGGTTGGATTCGTTTATTGTTAAGCACACAAGCTCATTAACTATTCTATGAAAATTCAAGTACCATTGCTACATTAAATTATCTAGTTGAACTGTTTCTACGGGTAAGATCATTCATCGAAATGTATCCATTAAATCATAGTTAATCCTTACATTGTCAGTTCTTTTATATGAATCTCACTAAGTCATTAAAGACTTATTCATCGTTTCTTCTGTCCATTCCTCAGGATAAATATCAACATGGCAGTATGGATCAAGTGAATAATTGTTCAAGCGTGCATTTTGGAATATTCGTGTTTTGTCACTAGTGCATAACCATTAAATAAGTCACATTGTTTGTAATACAAGACTTCCGTTGTATATATCAAAATATATTTTAGAAAACGTGTATGGTTTTGTTCATGAACAAGTGAGACCCCTTCATATGAGTTATGTTTAGTATGAGTTGGGTAAAGTGACTGATCACCACTAAACCAACTCGAATTGAAGCATGGCGCGTGGGGCGCGGTCGTCACGGTATGGTATCAGAGCCATTGGTTAAAATATGTGGACAAACATTAATCACTCAAATATGTTTTCACTAAAATATTTATATAGATTAAAACATATATTATTACATCAAACACAGATCAACATAAAAAAGTTACAATCAGAGTGTCGTATCTACATCTAAAGCACATTTCTTACCACGAATATTGTCACTACTTGTCTGCCATTAAATTTGTGACGATATGGGATCTACTTTTGGTACGTATGCTTTAAGTTTTTCAATCAATTCATCAACAGTATGTGTAGAGATGACAATTTCACGAGCTGACGGCTTCATAAACTCATGTTCCACATAATAATCTAGAAAAGACAACAACTTATCGTAGAAATCATTACCATTATACAACCCTATAGGTTTGCGATGCATGTTTAATTAAGCCCATGAAACTATGCAAGAAATCTCTTCTAGTGTTTCTAAGCCCCCAGGTAATGCTATAAATGCATCAGAATTATACAACATAATTGATATTCTTTCGTGCATGCTAGGTACAATTAGTTCTTCACCTATGATTGGACCACCGGGATTCATGTCCGCTAAGGCATTTGGTATGATTTCTAACACTTTACCACCTATAGAAAATGCGCTTTTTGCTACACACTCCATTAGCCCTAAACTTCCTCCTCCGTAGACTAGCTTTATGTTTCTCTTTGCCAATGTGTTCCTAGACTACTTGCTACCTCTATAAACTCAGGATCTTTTCCGAAACTAGATCTACAAAGACACAAATAGTATTTATCTCTCGAGTTGAAGATTTTTCCATCTAAAATTATATTTCTTCCCCGGATAATGTGGTATGTATCAATGTGTGATTTTCGATATCATAAATCGCTATTTATACGAAAACATAGTAGGCGTACCAAGGAAGCTTTTGAAACAATAATAATACAACATCTTCAAAAATAATAATTAATTAAACAGTGTCTCCAACAATCCATCTTTTATGAATAGCTTCTCCTACAATCCATCTTTTATGATATGACATTTACCAATCTAAGAAAACGCATTCATATCGTTGTACCCCATCATCTATTATGTGTGCTTGTTAACAATAATATATATATATAGATATATATATATATATATATATATATATATGTGTGTGTGTGTGTGTGTGTGTGTGTGTGTGTGTGTGTGTGTCTGTGTGTAGATAAGACCGTCTAAGTTTTATTTGTATTGAAAAACTAAATATTTGCATAATTCTTAAAATACGTGCATGCACTTATAAAGAAAAGATGTGTCACCTTATTTTCCTCATGTGTTTTGTCTAGATATCCAGGTTTATTCATTTGAATATAAAATTTTCAAAATAATAATAATATCAACAATAATAATAAATCACAAAAACTTCTATGTTATGTTACAATTAAATTACTCGTTTTCTTTGTGGTAGTTATTTTTTAAAATAAATAAAATATTAATTAGCATGATATATCGAAAAAAATAATTTTGGATTAAAATTTTGGTACTAAAGTTTTAAGAATATTAAAGATTTTTCTAATTACTCTATAATATGCTCGTTAGTTAAAACTTTTTTTTAACTAATATATTTTTCACAAACACGTCACATACTTGTAATCTTAATTTTCGTCCCAATCATCATACCATTCAAATCATTCTATATATATATATCATTTTATTTTATTTTTTTTCTCTCTCAACGATTATAAACGGCTATAATTGCCCTATCTCCTTCGATAAATACATCATTTTTATACTACATAACGCACAATTATCTTCATTTAACTTCTCTCTACCAAAAACGGATCATATGGTTCAAGTAATTCTTGTTGTAATTTTTGTTATTTTTGTTTTTATTTTTCTCTAAATGATGAAGAAACATCATTTGAATTTGCTATTGTATTTTTAGGATTCGTAATACCTTTCTTATTTCATGCTCTTGGTATGAGTTTACTATTTATGTAAGTTCGATTGAAATATTGCATCTTGGATAGTAAGACATTTATTTGAGTAGTCTTCTTTTACCTATATAGTTGTTATAATGTGTGAAACGTCAAAACTTGATTTTCATAATTATATTAAGCTAATCAAAACAAAATAAAAAACTACTAAACTCTCGCATATTATTAGACAAGAATCATAAGAGTTTAATTTTCTTTTTCCGAGAAAATGTGTTTACGACTTCCTATGGTGTTAAATGTTAGTCCTTAAGGATAAAATTAATCAAGATAGTGGTTAGAAATACTTCTCTTTTGGGATACGTTAGTCTTGTTCGAAAAAAAAAAGATGAACTTTTAGGTATCAATTACAAAGAGATATTCACTTTAAAGTATAGATTGACTATCCAATCTAGTTACTAGATATAAGTTTGTTAAATTAAGTAGTGGACACCAGATGGACAATTTGAAGGTGAAATGTAAATTTGAGACATAGAGAATGGATTAACATTAAGCTAATAATTATCTAGGTGATTTCGAGGTTATTTGATATTCACACGTTGAGAGTGGATTGATAACTTTTTTTAGAAGAGACGTTATAAATTTGAGTTAGAGGCGAGTCAAGTTATGGATATGTTCATTGTCAAAGTATTAATTTAATTAAAGATATGAGGATTCTTGAAGCAATGGTTAAAGAGAAAATTGATAATTTGGGGTGGCATTTACAATAAGTTTGAGAAGACGTAAATATATATGGAATAAGTTTATTGGGTTTACATAGGTACTAATAATTTGAGATCACATAAATTAGAAAGACCAAAAAGTTTTTATGCTGCAGGTTTATCAGGACGGGTCACTAATTAAAGGAAGTCTGATAGAGTAAGAAAAAAAGAGGTGAAATCGTAATCATTTATCTTCAAAACAATTCAGGTAAGAATCTGGATAGCAGATTCCTTCAAGGAAGTGGTATTGTAACGCCCCAAAAATTAGGAAGAAAATAAATTTATACTTTAGTCCTTGAACTTTTGAAAATATCTATTTTGGCCCTAAATGTTTAGAAAATTTTACATTTGAGCCCATGAACTTAAAAGTCAGTCTTTTATTATATTTACATGTATCTAACCTTAAAACATATATTTCAATTTCAAATATTAACCATGTTGATTGAATTACCTAGAAGAATTACATAAGTAAATATGTATGTAACAAAGAAATCTAATTATACCTATTTGAATTTTAATTATAAATAATTGAGGGACTTGATATGCAATTAACCAATTGATGAAGTAAGTCGTGACATCTTTTTGATGAGCTAAGCCATTACATCCTTAAGAGCATGATTAAATTCAGATTTTTTTTGTGATTTATTATAAAATAATCAAGGTGGGACATAAATAGTTATGATTATATTATTATTTTCGCCTATAAATACCCACCATTGTTCAACATTTTATACAGCCCAAAATAATCCGATTCTGCAAAAGTAACTAGAAGTAAAAGTTGTTTCTTTTTGTGTTTTCGTTCGAAAAATAATTTTTCCATATTTTTATCTGGTTATTTTCTACCCAAAAAGACGCGAAAACTTTTACTGCGCAGGAAATGCCGATTATGCCTTGCACCTTAGAAAAATCATATCAAATAGTAGAAACATTATTTTAGTACCAATTTTCAGCTGCATACTCTCCTTGGTGTCTTCTATCTTTTGTATGAAGACATCTCTCTCAAATAATATGATCTAGGAGGCCATAATCCATAAACCGTAAAGTGCTGCCAGGAAATCCGATAGCAACTCTTATGTTGCAAGAATTATTTAGCATAGCAAACCTTTGTGTTTTCACAAAATCTTGGATTCCCGCATATCTTATGATTCTAGAAACGACAAACCATAAAAAGATTTCAAAACCAAGTTCATTTGGATGTCCGATCAAAGGTAAAACAAAAAATGAGGTGATTTTTTAGTTTATTTTGCACAACCTTTGTTTTTTAATTTATAAGTTTAATCACCATCATAATTCAAGTATTTATCACACACATAAATTTAACATGATATATTATTAGTTATAATTAGATTATTATGATTTATAATCATGAATTAACATTTTTGTGATTTTATTTATAGCATTTAAATTGTAGATTTATCATGTTTAACATACTACTTTCATAATTCTTACAATATTATTTTTGCCACTTCATGACTTAAACATCAAATAAGATTATTTATCATAATAAACATTCTTTATCACATGTTTTGATAAATCTCTCATGTTATATCTTTATATTTAAGGTATAACATAATTATGTGCATTTTAAACAAAGTATGTAAAATAAAGTAATAATTGACTAAGTTAGACATTTTAAGGTGTTACTTCATATGATACTTATTTGATGTGTGGTTATTAAAAGTTTTGAATTGATTAAAGACGAGTTTTCCTAGAGTTAGTTAAGTAATATGTTTGTAAGGATTGATTATGCATCAAATTGGATAGTTAATCATATATTACTTGTTATCGTGACTTGTCGTCAGATTGACGTTGCCACGGATACTCATAGTCATAAGTTTGAACGTATGGTTGTTTAATATAATTTTGAGTTATAAATAAAATGGTTAAAATAATAGATATTCAATATTCAATTGAAGCATATGTTTTTCTTTAATCATCATCTAGGATTTTCATGTTTTGTGTAATAGCATAAATTAAGCTTATGTGTTATTTACTAAGATTTACATTGTAACTAGCATTCTTAACAAGAACGCTCTCAATTTCACCAACATGAGAATTGAAGAGAAAGTACTAATATTTGTTGTGGTGATTTATAAATTCAGTTTATTAATATTATTTAAATTTGTTAAAGGATTGACGAACTAATCAACGCCATCAAGGTTCCCCGTACGAGTTAAGGTGAGGTTCCATTTCTGATTTGTTCGAGCCCCGTTTCGCATCCAGCCCTGAGGAACTTGGACAGAAAAGCCACTACTCTATTACCAAACCTCGAACAATCTATATTTTATTATAATTCCGTTTTGCATCTCATCTCATAACATGATTTTTTTACTCATCATTAAATCGTATTCATTCATTTATTATATATCATATTGATTCACAATCATGGTAATTCCCCAATATTTTAATCTCATCTTCTGGTTATTGAATTGTGCAAAGAGCAACGAACTATGTTCGGGACATGTAGCTCAAGGAGCAACAGATATTATCTGGTTTACTAGTTTATTTGTTTAAATGTTATACCCATTAGAAGCCTTTGGGAAGTTGGGCCCAGTGATTGAGTCGAGTTACTGTTGGGCAGTAAGGACTGTTGGTTTAAGTAACTTTGCTTGATACCATCTATCTAGGTGCTGCTTGCAGTCAGGAGTAGGGGTGGGTTCGGGTAGGATTTTTTCGGGTATCGGGTAATTCGGGTAGGGTACCCGTATATTCGGGTAGGGTAAAACCCCTACCCGATACCCTATAAAATTTTGGGGAACCCGAAAACTATCCAGTGGTCCACTCCCCTGCTTTTGAATTTGAAAGGGGGAGAGAGAGACCCCTGCTATAATGACAAATAACATACAAGAAGTTATATAAGGAACTATACAGTAACTTATGTTGTTTAAGAAGTTGTCACCTTATCACTGCATAATTTATGATGTGACTTTAAATATAGAAAAATAATGACGACAATGCTTTTCATGGCAGAGTTGTTTGCATAGGTCAAGCACACATCTATCTACAAGAACAAATAATATAACAAGAATTGAAATAAGGCCTTATAGCCATTGGTTTTACTTTTCAGACAGACTCTATCCATGAGATAACATACCATATACTACTATTTCACTCGCATCAAAACTTGTACAGTTAAAGCGAAGGTGAAAATTAACATAATAATCAAGATAATAGATCTATATATATTATGCAATAGAAACTAAAGAAAAAAATCTTGCATTTTAAAATAGAAAGAGGGACAGTTGAGAGAGGGGGCATGAGTTCAGTTGAGAGAGAGGGACAGTGAAAAAGGAAAGAAAGAGAAAGAAAATAGAAAAGGAAAGAAAAAGAAAAGAAAGTGAAAAAGAAAAAAGGGGAATATATATATAATATAACATATAATCGGGTATCGGGTACCCTAATTTTGTGAAAACCACTACCCGAACCCGTACCCGAATAACCGTATTCGGTTAGGGTACCCGAATATTCGGTTACGGTTCGGGTATTACCCGATCGGGTCGGATAGGGTACCCACATTTCGGGTATGATTACCCACCCCTAGTCAGGAGTTGGCTGTAACATGCATGCTGGATCGACATGTACTCGAGCATGTCTCTTGATTGTTTGCAAGGTCGCTCCTCGTCGGGAGGTATACGATAGAATATTAGAAGTCATAAGGTTGGATTCGTTTATTGCTACGTACAAGTTCATTAACTATTCTATGAAAATTCCAGTACCATTGCTACATCAAATTATCTAGTTCAACTGTTTCTACCGGTAAGATCACTCCTCGAAATGTATCTATTAAATCACAGTTAATTCTCGCATTGCCAGTTCTTTTATATGAATCTCACTAAGTCATTAAAGACTCATTCCTCGTTTCTTCTGTCCATTCCTTAGGATAAAAATCAACATGGCAGCATGGATCAAGTGAATAATTGTTCAAGCGTGCATTTTGGAATATTCGTGTTTTGTCACTAGTGTATAACCATTAAAAAAGTCACATTGTTTGTGATACAAGACTTCAGTTGTATATATCAAAATATATTTTAGAAAACATGTATGGTTTTGATCATGAAGAAGTGAGACCACTTCCTATGAGTTACGTTTTAGTTTGAGTTGGGTAAAGTGACTGATCACCACCGAACCAAATCGAATTGGAGCATGGCTCGTGGGGCGCGGTCGTCACACGATTTTTGTTTCATCACATGAATATGTGAGTTTTTTTTGTTAATCAATCGATTTGCACTTTGTTCTATTGAATTCTATGGAGGATTCTACTCTATTGTATTTGCCCTGTGTTTTCCCCAAATTCAGAGAATTAAGAACCCTAATTTTGATCTCCTATTGATTCTCCATCATGACTACCCCTGCTGATAGTTTTACTACACTACCTTATGTTAGTACCGCTACTACTACCACTACTACTAAGAATCCTTGTGAGGGCTCTAATTATGTCTATTACCTTGGCTCTCATGATTTTACCGGTGCTTCTATAGTATTAGAAAAATTGAATGGCAAGAATTATGTCTCTTGGAGCAAGGGAATCTTGACGGCACTTATTGTTAAGAATAAAATGAGGTTCATAGATGGCTCTTTACCTCAACCTACTGATGATGTTGTGCAGTCTACTTGTTGGATAAGGGTAAATAGCCTTGTCTCACCTAGTTGTTGAGCTTTGTGGTCTATGAGATCAAGCAAAGTCTCTTATTTCATGAATCTGTTCTGGAATTGTGGAAAGATCTTTGGACTAGATATGCCAAAACTAATGGGTCTAGAGTGTACCACTTACAAAATTTTCTGGCTACACTTACTCAAGGCAACAACTCCATCAATGTGTTATACAATAGTTTCAAGACTCTCTTGGATGCGTTCCTTAGTCATAGACCTATTGTTGCCTGCTCTTATGGCCAATGCACTTGCAATGTGAACAGAACATAATCTCACTTCAGCAGACAGATTGTGTTTTGAAATTCTTTATGGGAGTTAATGACTCATATTTTATGCTCAGAAGTCAGATTCTCATGATGACTCCACTTCCCGGGGTGTCTAGATTTATTCTCTACTACTTTAAAAAGAGAATCAGAGGAAAGTGTACTCCTCTTTTGCTCCCTCGGTTGACTTCATTCCCTTGTTTACTCTCCATAAACCATACCAAGATTATCAAGCATTTTTTGGCAACAACACTTATACTCCTGCACAGAATCATAGAACTGCAAACAGCCTTTGTCAAACCAGGACAAAAATAAGCTCAAATGTACTCATGTAGGTACACTGGTCACTTTGTTGATAAGTGTTTCCAAATCTAGTGCTACCCTCCTAGCTAGAATGGTCCTACTGAAAAAGAGCTAACAACAATCATAATGCAAACTTTATTATGGCTCCTTCAATGTTGATTGAAGGCTCTCATGCGGATTCATCCTCCGAAAAACCCCCCACCCAGCGTTGTTGTGTATTATCAGGAACTCTTTAAGCAATTCGTAGCATTTCAAAAGGCTCAAGAACAACAATCCAGGCCTGCTCAGAACTCATCTCAGCCTCAACATTATGCTGCAACTGCAACAACTGGTATTCATAAATCTTATGCCATCAGTTTACAGTCTGGCACACATAACCACAATGTGTGGATATTAGGTATTGGTGCTACTGATCATATGATATGTCAAAATCTTGGTTTATATCACCTCTTGCTGAGCATACTTTTTCTATTCACTTACCTAATAATAGTATCACATATGCCACACATATTGGTTCTGTGTTGCTTTCTCCAGGTGTCATTTTAGACAAGGTTCTTTATGTACCAAGTTTTACTAATAATTTGTTGTCTATATGAAAACTTACCAAATCTACCAGCATCTCCTTATACTTTGTGGATTTATTTGCTTTTACAGGACTCCAGAACCAGGAAGAAGATTCGTTATGCTGATTTAGTCAATGACATTTACATTTTCAAGCACTCTGATGCTTTTGGTCTTAATAATATTATTCAATCACTAGCCGTTTCTTGTAATTCAGCACATAAATAAGAGTTCATTGATGTGGCATAACGGATTAGGTCAAACTTATGTTGACAAGTTACATTCTATTCCATGTATTCCAAATGAGAAAACTTATCATTGTGATGTATGCCATTTTGCTAAATAAAGGAAATTGCCTTTTCTTGTTAGTTCTTCTTAATATTCCTCTACTTTTGAGCTCATTCATTGTGACATATGGGGCCCATTTTCTATTTCTTCACATGATGGTTTCAATTTTTTTTATTTTTTTTTACTATTGTTGATGACCATTTTATATGTACTTGGGTGTTTTTGATAAAATTGAAATATGAAGTTAGACCTCTTTTACTTCACTTTCATAAACTTGTTCCTAATCAGTTTGCTAAGAATATTAAATGCTTTAGATCAGATAATGGTGTTGAATTCATGATGCCTTCTTTCTACAATTCTTTCGGAATTACTCATCAAACTAGTTGTGTTGAAACACCACAACAAAATGGATTGGTTGAGAGGAAACACCAGCACCTTCTTCAGGTTGCTAGATCTCTAAGGTTTCAATTTGGAATCCCTAATACATACTAGAGCAATTGCAATAGTAAAGATGCATTCATTATAAACAGACTCCCCTCCAGAGTCATTTAGAATAAAACTCATTATGAACTGCTCTTTAACAAAGCACCTGACTATAATCTTCTAGAACCTTTGGTTGTTTATGTTATGTATCCACTCTAACTGCTAATAGGAACAATTTTGACCAAGAGCAACTCATGTATCTTCACTGGTTATCCCCAGGGTTCTAAATGTTACTTACTCTTTGATTTGTTAAGCGGAAAGATCTTTGTTTCAAGAAATGTGGTGTTTTATGAACACATATTTCTCTTCAAAAATAAGACTATTGCAACACCAGATGATTCTAATGACCATCTTAACTTTGGCTCTAGATTATGCATTGATCCTTTCATTAGCACATCTTCTACTAATCCACGAGTTTAAGTGGCTCTCATTTTGGCCCCAACTATAGTGTCCCAAGTACACTAGAAATTCAGCAGCAAATAGAGCATGAGGCTTTATCTACACAAGAGTCCATACCAAGCTCTCCTCATTCTCAAGTTCCACTTCCAGCTGTTGAAGTCATTCAGTTAATTCACACAGGTGAGGCGCAACCTGTAAGTGTTGCGCCAGGTAATGCTCCCCAAGAATCTCTTATACATAAAACTCAAAGAAAGTCTTCCAGACATATCACACCACCTACTTATTTGAATGCATATGAAGTATCTCTTCCGCCCTCTTTACATGAGGCTAATTATACAGCCACATTCACATCATATACTATTAAATATCCTATTGAACAATACATCAGCACAGCTTAACTAGGTGCCAATCACAAGGCCTTTTCTGCCTCTATTTCTGCTTCTTTTGAACCTAAAACATATAATAAAGCCAGCAAAATCCCTTAGAGGAAAGCAGCAATGAGAAGAGAAATAGAAGCTCTTGAACAAACCAATACTTGGACTCTAACCACACTACATGCAGGTCATAATTGTGTTGGGTGTAGATGGGTGTACAAGATCAAGTATAACTTTGATGGCTCTATTGAAAGACACAAAACCAGGCTTGTAGCAATGAGGTACACACAGGAGGAAGGGTTGGGTTACTTTGACACTTCTTCTTAGTAGCTAAAATCATAACAGTGAGAGTACTCATTGCACTTTCTAGTTCTCAAAACTGGTTCCTCAAGTAGCTTGACGTCAACTATGCTTTATTGCACTGAAGAGATTTATATGAAGTTGCCCCCTGTTTATAGTTCTTCTTTAAACAAGGTTTGCTTACTTAAAAAGAGTTTGCATGACTTAAAGAAAGCCTCCAGCCAGTGGTACCACAAGCCTACAACTTGTCTTCTAACTTATGGTTTCCAGCAAACTGTTTCAGATTCTTCTCTCATTGTCTTAAGTTCTAGAACTAACTTTACTATACTTTGTGTTTATGTTGATGACATTATTCTATCTGGTAATTTCTTATCTGATATTAACAGGATCAAACAACTCCTTCATGAACAGTTTACCATCAAGGATATAGGTGATTTAAAATACATCATTGGCATTGAAGTTGCAAGTAGTTCAAAAGGAGTAACTCTATGTCACAAAAAGTATGACCTTGACATACTTGGTGAGTCTGGGTATTTGTCTTGCAAACATGTTAATACACCAATGGACAGTAAAGCCAAACTACATTCAGTAGATTCTTCCCATCCCCCTGATGCCTCAGTTTATAAAAGATTGGTGGGGAGATTACTTTATCTTACCATCACTAGACCTTACTTATGCTATAATATTCATTGCCTCACTCAATATATGTCTAATCCTATAACTTATCATCTTGCAGCAGCACACAGAGTGTTAAGATACCTCAAAACTTGTCCAGGTAAATGAGTGTTCTATTCTTCAAAATCAGAACCTCATTTAAAGTCTTTATGTAACAGTGATTGCGGAGGCTGCACAGATACAAGGAGAAGCATTACAGGTTATCCCATTTACCTAGGAGTGTCTCTTGTGTCCTGGAAAGCAAAGAAGCAAGCAATTGTGAGCAGATCATCATGTGAAGCAGAGTACAGGGCCATTGCTACAACAACATGTGAGCTCATATGGTTAACTCAACTTCTCAAGGATCTCTCAATTCAGAATCTCAGAATGCCTCTCTTATACACTGACACAAGAGTGCCCTGAGTACTGCCAACAATCTAGAAGAAGAAAGTGGCGCTTATTTTAGAAATATTGTCGTTAGAGCCGCAGCTATATATAGGTGTTCAATGTAATTTTAGTAAGTTAGTTTTTGTATTTGTTTTTTTTTTTGCGCTCCAATTCAGTTGCAGAATGTGATTCCTCATCGCAACAATGGCGATCACATTCGTCTAATTTTCAATCTCAATCATTTACATTGTAACTCAACAATCGTTAAATGAATAAGTTTCTTTTGCTCTTTAATCCTAATATGATGTTGTTAAATTGTATGATCATCAATCTTCACACTGAATTTTGACCCTCGACTTTTCGAATATGGTAAGTGTTGATAATCAACAATTAAACTTTAAACTTTGTTAGTTATCATCTAATACTAAGCAAAGAATTGAAACCTTACGTTGTCGACCTTGGGCTATTCTCATGTTCATAACTACATATGACGTGCATTCAACATATACTAGTCTATTTGATACTAATTAAAATATCTTAATAATAGTGTTTATTGTTGTTGACGATTGAAATAGTTTCAATAAGTCAATCTCATAATGTCTTCATCCTTTCGATGCATTTTAGTGTAATTATATATATTCAACTCTACCTCACTATCAATGTCAAACACTAATTAATGGTAAGTGGTAAGATGCAAGCGCGCAAAATATGATGCATGCGCATTGATTTAAGCATTTTAAAACAACAAGGTAATTTAAGAGTAAAATTAAAGTCGAGCACCACAAATGACCCCCCCCCCCCCCCCCCCCCCTTCCACAAAGAAAAGAAACTAATTTCAGGTACTATATATCAATATTAATTGAAAATCTATCAGAAAAACACAGAGTGGCATTAATAGCTCTCTGTATGTGATGGCTCTGAGTACTTGAAGACAAATTATTCTTGAGAAATCAAGATATTTAAGACCGTGCATTTACATTAATTTGATCCCAGAAAGTTTGTTAAGATCACAACAAAAGTTTAGCTGCACTGAGAAATTGAAAACCTTATCACAAATTCAGTGATGAGCAATCTTGAATAGAGAATATGACAAAGTGGAAGGCAGAAATTGGTTCAAGCACTAAAACACACCTGCAATAAAAATAGGCTATTGCTTTGTCCTTTTGTTTCTATGGACATTTTTTTACAAGCTATTAACCAGTATATTATTCTGTTGACCTGCCATTTTGTTCCATACACTGAACGTGATGTGCCATTTTGGCTTATTATGACATAATTAATTAGAAGAGAATTGCATAGTGCCAAGGTGCCAGATGTGGTTTTGGTACGGTTTATGTTATTGAATTGGTGAGAAAAGGCAACGATAAAGTATGCATATGTCGCAATGTCCATATTTAATAGGCTTTGATGGATGTAATATACATATTTATTTGTATAAGCAAGTTGCTAACTGTACTAAAACGAAAATCAAAGTAACTATAATGTCATGAGTACAATCGCTTCTTTACGAGAGAGTCAATCAGTCAACAACTCGGGAAATGGTAATCTATAGGTTACAGGAAGGAAAGTAGGAAACATACATCATGTAGATCCAAAGCACTATAGCACAACCTGCAGGTGCTTAAAACCATCACGTAGAAAAATAAGTACTAATTTCTTGATCGAGATGTGTTAAATATCCACCATAGTGTTTAGTAATTTTAAAATAAGCTTATCTTTATAGAGTTGACCTAATTAGTGCCCAAGAGCTCGATCCGTATTGAACTGTTGCTGTTTATTTCAGCTATTTTATACATGACCATTGTGACAGTCCAAAGAAGGATGTGTGGGAAGTGTGAACTCTAGCTACTTAATTAGATTTCAAATGCACTAATAAAACTAAAAACTAAATTGTTTCTTGGAGATCTCACGTGGCCATTAGTTTGATACTTTCCTTCATAGAAAAATGTGTTTATTGATTATACAAGGAGACTTTTGTAGTTGCTCAACCAAAGTTTCAAACTCCATTAGGCTAACTATGAGGGCCGGGGCGTAATATATCAAAATGACACTTTCGATTACAAAAAATCATTTATCTGGCTTAGCTTGTGCCCACATATACAAATAATTGAAATTATCCAAAGTAATGATTAGATGTATACCTTTTCAACTTTTATTTATGCATATCTTGCACGAGCGGAGGTTAGTGGCATGAAAAGTAGAATGACATAAAATAGTAGTAAACGAAAAATACACAAATATGATACCTAGAAAACTTCCTTTATTTATTCTACTGGTAACCAGTAATCCAAATATATAACCGGCTTCACCCATAAAAATTGGCTTTAATTTGCATAGTTTCAAACTTTGTAATTAATGAGTCCTAGGTTCTTGTTGAAAAAAAAGTGGAGACTCCAAAAGCGTATGCAACAATACCTTACAATTGAAGCTCTAAAATCCCACAAAAAGATTCGAATATTAATTAGCTAATTAATTATCTTAATTATATAAATCAATGCATGTATTGGATCTGTTGATACCAAATAATTTTATTAAGGTTGATTTGTAGGTACAATGATTTGAAGGACCAGTTCTGTGTACTAAATATATTTCGTTGTGCAACTCATCAGTGTGTAGTGTTTGATTGAATAAGCACACCACTATATATGATGATAAGCGATATATATATATATATATATGTATCATATTTACCTTAACCAGCTTTTTCACCTCGGCACCACCAAATCTGATTCCCCCGATTAAAGTTTTACAATATTATTATGTCAATGGTTGAAATAAAATTTACTTTATAGTACAAATCAACTCTTTTAAAATCACATGCATATCTCTTTGCTACCCGAAAAAGACAACTATTTTTTCGCCCCAAGAAACGAAGTGAGTCTGACTAAATATTCGTGCTCGTCTGTATGTTTTAACACCAACACTTGGTATATATATCTATGTTTTAACTGAATGGCTAAGCCTGTAGGCTGTAGCATATTTTAAGTGACGCGCTCGTGCAACATTAATATCAAATTAATATATATACACACATATAATATATATTATATATATGAAGAGGTATTCATGCTGCACATGATCCTAGGCCTTAACGATGCCGATTGATGTACGCATGCCTTTGTACGCTATCGAATTAAAGGTTGTTTTAGGCTTAGTTTTACTTTTAACTTTAACGTATATAAACATATGGGCGTGTTTGTAATGATTGTGCAAATTTGAAGAGGTTCTCTTCATTTGTTCGAGTTTTACGGAAATTTCTACATTATATTCAATCAAATTAAAAACTTAAATTGGTGGTAATTATCCAATATCTAAATTGTGTGGTACCGTAGTAGAGTATATTCTCATAGTTATTTACTACGGAAATTTCTACATTCAATCAAATTAAAAACTTAAATTGGGGGTAATTATCCAATATCTAAATTTGTGGTACCGTAGACCGTAGTAGAGTATATTCTCATAGTTATTTACTAATTTTTGCACCCAAAATTGAACATGCGACCACAACTTCCTTCCTTATGATTAGCCGCAAACTTTAGAAGAGAATGATATGGAGACAATTGTGTAAGTGTGTATTTTTAGACAAATTAATAATATTGATTAGTAGTCTCGAACATGGATGAAGGTTTCTTTCATGTTTTCTCGATAAGTACCGAAATGAAACACATATTTTCCAGATTATCTATAGTTATATTTTTTTTCGAATTTCTTGTATCGTGTCGAAAAAGTTCTCAATACATTGCAAAAAAAAAACATCAATATATAACAAACATAATATAGTCTCAAAATGAAACTTTGATCCATATTCTTAAATTCTATGGATAGTAATCATTGTGCAATTAATTGGCTTGAAGAAATTAATAGAGGTGAGATATTATTTTAAAGCATTCCATAGTTTCTATATTAGAAAGCTTAAAATGGTAAATTAGAGAAGTTTGAAAAACTGCTCTGGTGACGAAAATTGTTGCTTTGTTACATAGTTAGTTTTTTTTATAAAAAAATAAATAAATAGGTACGTAATTTCAAATAGTTTTCATGTAACAATTAACAATAATTTTGTTGTGCAGTAATACGATAAATAAAAATTCATACACAGCCGAAAAGCAAGAACACGAATATTTGTTTACCTAATTTGTCTATGTCTACCGCTGGGAGCGATTCCAAGCCAAGATTTCACTATATGTTAGGTTGTAGATTTATGATTACAAAAGAGATTATTTATATTAGGCAAACTCCTGATACAACTTTACATGAACTAATAAAAGAACAAAAATTATTCTTGATTTATAGTCGGTCCCGAATCAACATTTAGGCTCCACATCCCAACAAATTTAAAAACCAACCACCAGCAAGATGAATAAGTGCATTATTTGAAAACCAACTTTTACAATTTTTCATAACTAAGATTTTAAAAGTACTCTAAACAACTAATTGATGTGGACACTCCATCTTGCAGTAGTCAAGTTGCAAAATCCTACTCATAACTGAGTCCTAAAAAACTGCTAAGTGCGTATAGAAGGTGTACTGCCAGTCTGCCACTGCCTTGTTTCCCCGACTAAGTCAACTACGGATCACCCTAAATATGGCAACCTTCCTATATATCGATGATAACGTCGTCAAGTTTTAAATCTATGACAATGACTACTACTAACTCTTTAACTTAATAAAGTGAGATACATTGTATATATTTAATCGAAATGAATTGTATATAACTAAAATGACTGTCGGTAACCTAATTACCAAAAAATAAAAAATAAATAAAAAAACTGTCGGTAACTTAACCATGATGAAAAGATAATGTAATAAAGCCTTTCTAATACAATACTTTATAAGAATAGTATTTATTATGTTAAATGTCAGAAACTTTAGTCCAACTTCCGTTCTTTAATTCACCAAATTGATCATGAGGGGGTGAGTTTCTAAAGTAAAATTTATAGCGTGATTACCTCTCCTTAATAAACAAAATAATCTTTTAAAGATGGGTTCCATAACAGAACTAGAATTACAGTGTGATTTTGCTGGTGCTTCGTAATAGCACTACGGCGTGGATAGGTTAAGTAAGTGGGGGGTATAACGTGACGAAAATTGGTTGGGGAATATCTCCCAAAACCATCTGATATAATTTAGGAATAATGATTGCTCGCGAATAGTTTATTTTTGGTCAAATTGCTAATAATACTATGTACATGAGATCATTTTTTTACTTTGTCATTAACCCTCTCGAGCCTTCTTTTTACCCTTCCATTCTAAAATATGTGGCACGTTTTGCACCTCCAGCTCGAAATGCATTGTCAATTAGCAACAATTTTGCACGATTTGAAATTTTAGGAGAAAAAAACCTTCACACTAATTTTATTTTATTCCTAAAATTTTCGAATTTCATTTTCTTCCTCGCGCTTCCCAACTAGGTCTGTGTAGGTAATGGGGATTATTTAGAATATGCCCGAATTCGACATTGGGCCGGCCCAGCAGCGAAGGCCTGGAAAGACGAGCGCATCAAACGGCAGAGATTCGATGCGGATTCAGCATCGAACCACCCATGTTCGATGCTTACTCTTCGACGCCTGAAGGGTCCCACGGGACGGGGTCTATAAATACCCCGCCCCTTAGCCTTCTAACGGATCATTAGAGACTCACATAACTCACACTACCACATCGAACACCTGGGTTCGATATACTTTACTGTTCAACATTGACTCAGCTTACTTTGACTAAGATCGAACAGGTCCCCATTCGAGGTTCTACTGTATCGAATCGGCTCAGTTCAACACACCAACATCGAAGCAGGACGGTTCGACACTTCATCAATTCGACCGACAACACTCTCGAACCATTCGAGTTCGACTTATAACAACATTGAACCAGTCACTTCGAAGCGCACATCGAACACCTTCTATTCGATCTGCACTATTCTTTGTCTTATTTAGATATCTAGAGCGATTCAATACTTGTAATAGACAGTAGGTGTTCTCGGCCAAGTTAGTCCGTTTATTATATTGGACTAGCATTATTTTGGCATTGTCAGGCCCATTTGTAATTATCTCTGGTGTATTGTAACCCGAACGAAATAAGGCCAAAATATTGGCGCCGTCTGTGGGAACACCGTTTACATTGTTTTTAGATATAAGTAGCTAGAATGACAAAGAGACTTCGTGGCAATGAGATGGAACAAAGAAAACAAGAAAGAAGACCAAAGTGGTAACTGACGAAAATGGAAAGCAACCCGAGCCTAAGGAGCAGGGACGGGAAAAAGTAGAAAATTAGTTATTGAAACAATGGCAAGATTATTCAAGGAGAGCGCGGAAAAAATAATAAAGATTGGGGCAGGAATGGAGCGAAAGATAGAGGCAACTTTGGTGAACTGTCTTAGGAGAAATTCAAATATATTTGCCTGGTCTGATTCCGACTTGCACGAAATAGACTCCAGAATCATAGTGCATCGGTTAAATGTAGACAAGAGCACAAAACTAATAAGCCAGAAGAAGCGAAACTTTAGCAAGGAGAAGAATGAAGCCGCCGAAAAAGAGGTGCAAAAACTCTTAGCTGCACGACACATTTATGCACTAGGATTTTCAGAATGGTTGAGCAATGTCGTATTGGTATGAAAAAAGAAACGACGTGGAGAATGTGCTTGGATTATACGAACTTGAACAAGTATTGTACTAGGGATCTTTTTCCATTGCCTAGGATAGACTTACTGGTTAACTCGACTGCGCGTTGTGCGTTGTTGAGCATGATGGATGCAAAAAGTGAATTTCACCAGATATTCATGCAGGTACAAGATCAGAGCAAAACATGTTTTGTCACGGTGTACTGTTACAGGGTAATGCCCTTCGGGTTGAAGAATGCAAGAGCGACATTTCAAAGACTGGTGGCCAAAATGTTTTACCATCAAATTGGAAAGTCAATGGAAGTGTATATCGATGACATGCTCGTGAAAAGTCTCAAGGCTGAGGAGCATGTGCATCATTTATATGAGGCTTTTACCATCATGAGAACCTGCGGAATGAAATTGAACCCTAGGGTGACGGTGGGGAAGTTCCTAGGCTATGTGGTGAACGAAAGAGAATCGAAGCTAATTCAGATAAGATAAGGGCGATGTTGGATCTACCATCACCAAAAACAGTGAGGGATGTGCAGTGTCTGGTGGGCCGGTTGACGGCCTTGGGAAGGTTCATATCGACCTCTGCAGAAAAGAACTTTCCTTTCTTTAAGTCATGAGACGAAGCAAGGATTTTGTTTGGACACCAGAGTGTGAGGAGGCTTTCCGGCAAATGAAAAGTTATTTGGTGAGTCCGCCACTGTTAGCTAAACCGGAGGAAAATGAAATGTTGTATCTATACCTAGAGGTATCCTCGCACGCTATAAGTACGGTACTAGTCAAGCAAAAGGGAACTCGGCAGTTAACCATTCACTATGTGAGTAGAGTTCTGCAAGGGGCAGAAAGGAATTACTTGGAGATAGAGTTGTTCGCACTGGCAATCGTGGCCACCGCACGAAAATTGAGACCATACTTTCAATCTCACCCAATTACGGTGGTGACAGTTAAACCTTTGAAACAAGTGTTGGTGAGGCCCGAAACTTCTGGCAGATTGGTTAAATGGGCGATTGAGCTTAGTCAATTCGGATTGGAGTTCAAGCCGCGAGCTGCAATTAAAGCGCAGGCCTTAGCGAACTTTATGGCTGAGACACTGGGTAACAGCGTAGCCGATACCGCAAACTGTATATTTTTTATATCAAACCAAGTCGGAACAAGCAGAGCAACCACAACATGGATACTACACATGGACGTATCCGCAACCAATCATGGAGGAGGGGTTGGGATTCATTTTATATCCCCAGAGCAAGAGAGTTTGAATTCGCTATCAGCCTAAACTACATGGTAACAAACAACGAGGTCGAGTACAAAGCAGTTATCGCCGGTATCAAAATGGCTCTCGGACTCAACATTGAACATTTGGACATATTTACCGACTCGCTCCTAGTGGCAAATCATTTCTCGAGAAAATATGAGACGAGAGAGGAGACAATGAAATTGTATGCCGCAAAGGTTAAAGAATTGGCAAGGAGTTTCAAATTCTTTGATATTACTCAGATCCCGAGGGACGACAATGCAAAAGCCGATGCGCTCTATAAATTCGCGAGCTCTTCGGAGATTCTAGTAAAGAAGAGAGTAACACTTATGGCCGCCGACAAGCCCTCGATTGGGATATCAAAATATAACGCTACAGAGGCGTGGGTGGAATTTATAATGGCAATACAAGAAGACCCATCTTGAAGAACGAGATTATGATTTATCTTCGGGAGGGTATCCTCCCGACAGATTCGAATGCACATCGCAAAATGCGATATAAGGCCTACAGGTTTACTATCCACAATGGAGACATTTACAAAAGATCTTTCGAAGGAGCACTTCTGCGATGTTTGACTCCAACCTAGGTCGAATATGTTATGAAGGAAATTCATGCAGGAAGCTGTGGAAATCATTCTCGCGGAAGAGCTTTGGCTTAGCGAATATTACGTCAGGGATATTATTGGCCAACTCTATTAAAAGATGCGATAGATTTTTCGAGGCGATGTAACAGCTGTCAGTACCATGCTCGTCTCATTCATAGACCTGCACATCCGCTACAACCCATCAACGTGGCGTGTCTATTTGATTAATTGGGAATCGATATCGTATGACCTTTTCCCCCGGCTAAAGGTCAAAAGAGATATTTGGTAGTGGCGGTTGAGTACTATACCAAGTGGGTCGAAGCAGAGGCTATGTCATCGATCATTGAGAAGAATATGATTGAGTTTATCTGGAAATACATCATATGTCATTTCGAAATTTCGAGGTATATTATATGTGACAATGGCACGCAATTCAGCGAAAATGAGATTAAATCATGGTTTGCGGAATTAAAGATATCTCACAATCTGACCCCAGTCTATCATCGCCAGTCAAATGGTCAACGGAATCCACCAACAAAATATTGAAGGATTATTTTGAAAGGAGGGTGAGCAGCACAGGAAAAACATGGTCAGAAGAGCTTCAAGAAATATTATGGGCATATAGAACAACTTCGAAAACATCGACAGAGGAGACTCCATTTGTTCTTATCTATGGTACCGAGGCTGTTTTACCTACAGAAATAGGTATGCCGACGCGCAGGATTAACGATTACGGCCCCGAACAATCGGCCCATTTGAGACAAATGGATCTCAATATAATAGGCTCGACAAGGGAAGATATGTATCAACGCACAGTGGCTTTAAAGCAACAATGGCGAAAAGCTACGATAAAAAGGTTCAGTTCCGAAACTTTGAAGTAGATGATTTGGTCATAAGAAGCATTGCGGCAAAACAGCATATCGAAAAGCTCGAACCGAAATGAGAGGGGCCTTTCAGAGTCATACGAGCAAGTTCACGAGGATACTATTACTTGGAAACTATGCAGGGTATTCAGCAGAAGCGTCCATGGAATGTGCAACATATTAGACCCTTACTATGCATAGAAATTGAAACAATATCACCAAACAGTCAAATAATAGTATGAACTATGAAGGCTTGAGTCCCATGTAAACTGAGAAACGTAGGCACCTCGGTAAGAATCGAGCTCAATCCATTTCAAATAAATAATTATATTTTCTATCCATCAAATGATGCCGGTGGACTCGATGCGGAACAAACAGCCCAAAGTGGTCAAACCCCTCATGCACGACACGAGCGTTATGACGGTGGTATAAACAGCCTGAAATGGTCAAACCCCTCATGCACGACACGAGCGTCATGACGGGGGAACAAACAGCCCAAAATGGTCAAACCCCTCATGCACGACACGAGCGTCATGACGGCGGTATAAACAGCCCAAAGTGGTCAAACCCCTCATGCACGACACGAGCGTCATGACGGTGGAACAAACAGCCCAAAATGGTCAAACCCCTCATGCACGACACGAGCATCATGGCGGCGGTATAAACAGCGCAAAGTGTTCAAACCCCTCATGCACGACACGAACGTCATGACGACAGAACAAACAGCCCAAAGTGGTCAAACTTCTGATGCACGACACGAGCGTCATGACGACGGTATAAACAGCCCAAAGTGGTCAAACCCTTCATGCATGACACGAGTGTCATAACGGTGGTATAAACAACCAACAGTGGTTGAAACCCTCATGCATGACACAAGCATCATGACAGAGATGCAAGGGGAAGTTCGATAATGATTATAAGGCATAGCACAATTATGAAACTGGCAACGGACAAAGAGCAATTAAACATGCATTGAACTTGGTTTAAAAAGCGAGTAAATTATACAAATAGAGTATAAATCAAAAATTATGATGTCAAGCTACAAAATCGATCTCGTTCATGAACCGCTGCAAGTGAAAGTCAAAGATTGTTTACCAAACAAAAAGCCTAATATCATCAAAATGGTATAACCTAAATATCGCTACTCAGTTGATGTCTGGGGGGACTCAGAACGAAGGATCACACCCACGGAACATGCATAATTGGCACAATTTCCCTGAATTTGATCTTCTGTGAGCACCAAGTCATCTGCGTGCCCAACCCTCGGGCAAAATAATTTCATCTCTTTCGGAGGCATTGCTAAGCTGATATCTACTAGGAGAAATCAAATTATGGTCATTGAACGATCGTTCGGGCACAAAAACTTCAGTAACGGAAGTTCCAAGATCTCGAGAAGGATCTCGACGAGGGTACATTCCAGTTGGCAGAATCATTGTCGGACCAGGAATCTCAAACACGGGCATAACTTATTTCTCTTATCCACAGCCACAGCAGGCATGTGTTGAAGACCTAACGTCCTATGAGGATTTGACAGAAAAATCGTAGACATGGACGCTTTTGGAGTCAGTTCAACTTCGTTGTCACTTTGACCGAAAGTCGCGTGAAGGGCTTTATTGACCCTCTCCAACTCGCTCAAAGTAACGCTAGGAGCACCTATATCCATTCCCTTCTGCACTAAAGGCGGACTCGGATTCAAAGAACTGGAACCAGTCGCACTCTTGCCCTTACGGTCACGCCATATGGCGTAAAACGAATAATCGGGTCTAGGGGCCTGTAAATCATCGTCGTCATCGTTGCTAGACTCCGGGATCTACATCCTAGGACCACGGCTAGCATCCAACATATCTTTTCGGAAACCCTCTCCAAAAGATCCGAGATAACCAGCCTGGTCCACGCCAAGTTCCATACCATATTTCATGTCTGCGGCACCATGGAGCAACTCAAGAAATTTATAAACATTACTTTGCATGAAAGATTTGGCAATGTAGCACTTGTAATCCTCCGATTCGAAATGTTGGACTCGACGACCCAAGTTGGCTATAACACTATCTGCGGCAGCATTCGACGCCTTAAAAGAAGAATTCTCACGCTTCAAAGAGTCATTCTCTCTCTTCAATGCAGCTATTTCTGCACGCAATGCGGCAACATTCTCCTCAATTTTCTTGGTCGTTACTCCAGCATCGTGGGCATCACGAACAGCCTTAGCAGCCACCTTCTCATATTCTTTGGCGCGTCTCAGCGCATTGCGTTGACTATTATCACCGCTACGAATACTTGCGCGCAGCTTGTCAACGACGAAATTATGTTGACCCTATACCTCAATCAAACCATTGTAATCCCGGCACAATCAATACACTCTTATAGTAAGCAGCAAAAAATAAACGACCAAAGCGCACCAGATCACGGTATCCTAGCCTATTAATTACGGTTTGACGATCCAGTTGAGGCCATAAGCACCGCATAATCTCAGCCGACTGTTCTTCCCTCAAACGATATCCACCTAGAGTAATGCTCAAAGATTATGAGTTCTCATCATTAAGAAAATCATAATCAATGAGGCTCCCAAGAGGGGCTGGTCTTGGATTACCTAAAAGTCGAGGTCGCCTAAGTGGAGGCGGAGGGATGTCCTGAGCCTCTCGAGCAGACTCATCTTCAGCTAATTTCCTCTTGGCAGCAGCGTACCAATGCTCACCCCCTGACCGGGAAGAACTCTCTCCATCGGGCCCTCGCGCGTTCTAGAACGTGGGATTACTTGCATTGAATCTAGCCAAATTAGCAACAATCATTTCATCTTCAGCGTCAATTTATTCGATCGCTTGGATTTGAGAATTAGCCCAACCTTAACGCGACCACCAGTGGTAGTTGGAGTCATCACCAATCTTCGCGGGACAAAATCCTCATGACGCTCGAAGTCGTTAATAACAAGCACCCGGGTACCAGCAACTACGCCAACAAGCCTCATCGTAGAACGATCAACCGATGAAGGACAGGAACGACATGCACCTCAATTATCAGACAAAGCTTCGGGGGCCCTAACTTGAGTCCTCGTGGCCCTTTCCGGGGAACCCTTCGACGAAACACTCGCAAATGATGGGCCCACATCCGATACGTTCGTCTCCCCGCCCCCGGTATGAGCACCATAAATATTCTCGGGTGACATAACAAGTTTACTCCGACTTTCATATTTTTTCCTCGCCATTTTAAGTCAATTATAGAAAAATATCTGGAGTAATCAAAAAAACAAAAAAATATATAAGCATCGAATCCTCAGAATTCGATGTGGATGGGAAGGTCGAACGCAAACGATTCGATGTCAAACGTGTCGAACTCCCACGGTTCGATGCGGTCTGGAGAGCAGCAAAAAACCTCCCGTGAAAAGAAAAATGAGAATGAGGTGGAAATGAGCTCCTTTTATAGACCCACCATCGCCTCTCTTTCCGGTTCGATGCACAAGCATCGAATTCCCCAAATTTGATGCCCTCACCAGTGCACATCGAACGGCCACGGTTTGATGTCCTCAAAATTTGCCATTAAATTTTAAGAGCTTAATGAAATCAAGTCCTTCAAAATTGGACCCCGACCTTTAATCGAGATCGTCTCCCAATATGAGGCATGACTTTCGAGCATATAAGAACGAGGCGCATAATTTCTTGAGTTCGGAAGCTGCTCCCTAATCGACACCGTCTCCCGAACTGGGGAGACTATGTGATGGGGATTATTTAGGATAGGCCCAAATTCGACATTTGGGCCGGCCCAGCAGCGAAGGCCCGAAAAGATGGGCACATCGAACGGCAGAGGTTCTGTAATGCCCAAAAATTAAGAAGAAAATAAATTTATACTTTAGTCCTTGAACTTTTGAAAATTCCTATTTTGACCCTAAATGTTTAAAAAATTGAATTTAAGTCCCTAAACTTAAAAGTTAGTCTTTTATTATTTTTATAGGTCTCTAATCCTAAAACATATATTTCAATTTCAAATCTTAACCAAGATGATAGAATTATCTAGAAAAATTACATAAATAAATAGATATGTAACAAAGAAATCTAATTATACATATTTGAATTTTAATTATAAATAATTGAAGAACTTGATATGCAATTAACCAATTAATGAAGTAAACCATGACATATTTTTTATGAGGTAAGTCATGATATCCTTAAGAGCATGATTAAAAGATTTTTGTGATTTATTATACAATAATCAAAGTGAGATCTTAATTAAAATTATTTTAACATGATTTTTGTCTATTTCTTCCAACAATTTTCATACCCAAAATCATTTCGAATACAAAATTTCCAAAATAATGATAATATTGACTCAACTTACTTTGACTAAGATCGAACCGGTCCACATTCGAGGTTCTACTGTATCGAATCGGCTTTGTTCGACACACCAACATCGAACCAGGACGGTTCGGCACTTCATCAATTCGACCGACAACACTCTTGAACCATTCGAATTCGACTTATAACAGCATCGAACTAGTCACCTTCGAGGCGCACATCGAACGTCCTCTATTCGATCTGCACTATTCTTTGTCTTATTTAGATATCTAGAGCGATTCAATACTTGTAATAAACAGTAGGTGTTCCAGACCAAGATAGTCCGTTTATTATATTGGATTAGCATTATTTTGACATTGTCAGGCCCATTTGTAATTATCTCTGTGTATTGTAACCCGGACGAAATAAGACCAAAATAGTAAGGTTTTACCCAAATCCTACCCAGACCCTGATAGGACTCTTTTATTTTCTTTTCGTTGAAGACCCATATCCTACCTAGACCCATATCCTACTTGGACCCAAAAATTCGAACCCTAACTGGACTCGAACCCTACCATGTTGAATGGGTAAGGACTAAGAATCTTACTAGAGTAATTTACATGGTAGGGTCTGGGACCCTACCCTGAGCTGAATTACCCTTCGTTCCGGATAAGGTCTGGGTATTGAACCATACCCAGATTAAGGGTCTCTAGACCTTGAGTTCATTTTCAGGGTAGGGTAGGGTAAAACTCTACCCATTAACATGCTTACTCATAACCCTCAAGCCTGATGTTTCCACGCTCCCACCCACCTCCACTCTCTTTCCAAGAACTCCATTTTCCCTTCCTCCCTCCCTCAACTTAATTATCTATCTCCTGACGCTTTCCATATTTTGCAACACTTTTTGCTAACAAGAACAAAAATATTGAAAAGAGCTCAATAAAAGCACTCAGTCTCAAGAAGCCAAGTGAACCATCAATGCATACATTGAATGTGTGCTAACACATTGAGCCCAACTCGTTTCGGCCGAAGATTCACCTTCACCCTACGCCCGATAGAGAGCTTCTAAGGACACATTCTTAACAAATAGAGAGCTTTGATTTCTAATTTATCATAAATTATTTTGAGCACATAAATATGATAACTCAAAGATCGTGCGGAGTGAGAGAAAACACGCCACCCTCTTAATCTTGACCCAAGAAAAAAAAAGTCAGTTGACCTCGAAATCAGTTTCAAAAATGACCATTTAATGGTCTTTTTCTCCATCGAAATCGAAACTTTTGCTATTATTCACAACAAATCTGAGTTAAGGGCAATAAGATCCGCATGATCTTCTTAGATGCATTTTTTCTTCATTATTCTATTATTATCTTGGTAACTACGGGAACGGCCGCGCATTTGTAAAATATATTGCGTACATATTAATGAAAGGAGGGGGTTAAGCCTAAAGATGAATGGCATAAAACTCCTCAAAAGGAACAACTAGTGCTCAAAGAGAACTTAGCTAGTGATGCTCCCTGTTGCCATGCAAAAATCTTTTTCACTATACATTGAAATGACATATTATATTGTGGGCAGTACGTGGGTTTGGGGAAAAAAGAGAATTCAAATGTAAAAAGCTTTGCATGATATGCATAATATCCTCCTCATGTGGGCCAAATAGCAAAAGCACTACAAATCTACAATGACTCATGAGCATGAGACAAATTACAACAGGTATTATGCGCTCCAAATATTGTCCTATTACTTATAGTCCTTGTGTGTGAATGTGTGTGTGAAATGTAGATCAACTCAAGAATTGACTACTGTACTTGCAATGCACTTGCAATGCACTATGTATGAGGATAAGATGACATGCAAATGGCTACTTTCACCTGTTCGAATCCAATTCTAAGAATAATAAAGATATTGCTCCCAATTCCCACACATTGAGTTCAAATGAGAACCCACAAAAATTCTAATCACTCGCGTCTATACCAAGGTTCATGTACCAAGAGGACTAGAATCCATTTGAGTTGCTTTTCTTTTCTGTAGAATTTTGAGGAATGTGAAAGAAATAATAAATAGAAAAGATGCATGTGCACAAATATAACAAGATAAAGAGTCACGATTATTTGAAAATTGAAAACCATAGGGCATGATCCATAAGAGTGCGAGTGAGCATTTATGTAACTATACTATGCTTAGAGCAAGTTTAAGCATACATTAGAAGACATTAAACAAACAACTTTTGCAGCATGTCTATTATTTTTTCAAGAAGATATATTATGTAACATAATAATATAAAAAGGAAAAAATGTTAACAGGTTTACTTGAGAAGGTAGCTTAGTTATTTCAATTTTAATCAAAAAACTACTTTTAACGTGTATACTGTAGCTATACAATTAAAACTGGAAAAACAGCCGTAAAATAAAATAAAAATATTAACTAGACACCTGTGGTCGATTTCCTATTATATGTTTTTCTCATTCTAAATCGCCACCCTTAAATTCACAACAAAATATATAGGCATTTGGACATAAAGTGAGACTTGCTCAGCCTGTCACCAACGCAGCATTCTATTCATTTATTTATTTTTATGAGTATTTTATTTTTAGTCATAGGATATGTCATGGGACGCAACAATTTGGTACCGACTTATACAAGGTAGCTACAATATTCAGCGGGATTTGCAGATTTGAGTTCAAGAAAATTTTGATCTTTAAATAGGAAACCAGTGAAATATTAAGTGGGAAATCGTCATGCAAAACCAATGGAAATTAAACACGCTAGGTCTTCAACAGTCAATTTCAGCACGCCCATATATATATATATATATATATATATATATATATATATATATAATGCTGTTATTACCGTACAGTATTCTTAATTGGTCATAATTCTTATGGGAAAATTGTCATGGCACATCATGCAGATGGAATCATCCCTCTCACTAAAACAAAAAATAGTCACCAAATAAATCATCTGGATTTGACAATCGACATCGTAAGTCAAATATGTACGTTGGATTATATTCACAGTACAAAATATGAAGACTATCTCTGGAAAAACAGCATCTGTAACTAGTAACAACGAAGAGTGTATAGGATTGGGTTGCAGGGTTGTCTTTTCAAAAGTTTTGTATTCAAAGACCACTACTGATTGATCAACCAAAACAATCTAAAGTACAAGCTTTCTCAAATTATGCACTCACAGTATACTTCCACTCAGCAAATCTTGCACCTAAACTGCGGTTTATAGGCTGAGAGGGAATTCATTAGATCAAGTGGAGATTAAGGGCCATACAATGGACATTAAAATGGTTTCTTCTCTTTTTTTAAGAAAGCAAAGCAAAACCTAAACATGCAGTTTTGACCACGTGAATTGTGCTGGTCAAGTTCCAATGGAAGCATATACTTCAATCTCTGTGATTCTTATAACCTAGTGACCGTGTTATTCAACAAATTGTAGTACTAAATACCTGATATAATTACGGCCTAAAACCATGAAACATGACTAATTGCACCCACGGGGTCTAGTCTACTACAGATCCAACCTAATAACTTCCTACCAACCCCTCAACTGCAACGTAAATGAATTACAAGTCGGGTTAAAAGGAGGATTCCGCAACATAATGAATAGTACTTCAGGTCACTCAACAACTAAAATAGATATTCTAATCAGAAATCGCCGAATTCCAGGAGCAAGAGGGTGGTGCGTAAATAAACTCAGCTACAGATTAATGGCTAAATTAACCTCTGAACCAATCTTCAACATGCTGATAGGTTAAAGCTACAATTTCCCTGTGACTTATAATGTAACTATGACAGAAGAATTCACAATATAAGTATCAATACTGGTAAGAGCCATAAGATCTCATGCCCGGGTATGAGCCTTGCGGTGTATAAGTGTTTTGGTAGGCAACTGGGTGAGGACTAGAGTTCCGATAGGGAACTTCAGAAGCAGGAATACCTGAATACGCGCCACCCTGGGAATTATAACTTGGATAGGGACTTCTTTGTGGATAGTTGTGAGGCCCGCTAGAAGAGTTAGGTGTCCAATGCATATCTCGTCTGGCATCAAAATTATTTGAAGTGCCAAATTCAGGTCTAGTTGGATAGGGATCTTCGAGCTCCACCCGTGGTCCAGGATACTACAAATGAAAAAAAAAAAAAAAAAAAACTTTTCGAGTCAAATACATGTGAAGCTCTGTGACAATAATTTAAAAACATAACCAAGTTTACAATGTTGCTTTCTAATTCATGTTGAAATGTTATGTTATACTTAACCCTCATAAAAATGAAAGTTAATGTCACCATGTGGAGGCAACCCCTGGAACAGAAAAGACAAGAACTGACAACCAAGTAGAAACAAGACTAAAAGTCATTTACACCGTTTCGTTTAGCCAGACAGGATCAACTATGCAAGAAGCTAGAAAATGGAAATAAACAATACGTGAATCTGCACATTTTAGAGTGAATGCTATCAAAGATGGATAAATAGAAACGGAGCCCTTTTCAACGAGCACATGCCTAACTTTCTGAAAACCCTCTGACAGAAGGGAACAGCAAAAAAGGATTGCAGAGACAGTTTTGGGGGTAACAGTTACAGGAAACATTTTTTTGGGTAACACTTGCAGGAGACTTGAATCATAAGAAATGATAGTAAGTTGTTTAAGCAATCAAATAGAAAATGAGATCCCAGCACAAGAAAGTATCATTAGACTCATACTTAAACCTGGGTGAACATAATACCAATCTGACATACAACAATTTAAACAATTGAACAAGAACTCTAGCAACAGAAGGAAAGTGACACAAAAGGATAGCAACATTGGCTGCAATTGTTAGTGGGACAATTTTAACAGCAGTATGAAAGGATTCCTATGTCAACCCTTGATACAGGAATTCTTCAGGAAGCGTCATAAAGAAAAAGTTTGTTAAACGATTTTAATGAAGTTGAAAAAATTTCCTGGTATAGACCACTTCACCGGACGATCCTTCAAAATGGCATCAGTTTGAGTCAAGGATAATGATAAAATGAACATAAACAATCCCCTATATGCTGTTAATCTGGGATGGGGAGGGCATTTACTTTCTTATTTTAGAGGATTAGAACAATTAACCATGGGAATGGCAAAAAGATACACATCTATGAGAATAAGAAAAATAGCCAGTAGAATTATCAAATACAGCAAGAAAGAAGATCAGGGTAGGAAACCCAAATCAGTTGCTATTATAGAAGTATAGCTTTGAACAAAACCTACAGGACTAGAACTATAATAGCGAATTTTCCAAACAGGAAATTGTCTAGTAAAATTAATCGTACAGAGCTTGTATTACCTTTAGAGCAGACTCTAAAAAGTCGTCACTTATAAAAAGAAATGCAACAACTACTTCTAGCAGCATTTCTCCTTCAAATTATGAGTGTCTTGTTATGAGTGGAAAAATAGCTAAATGTTATTTCTTCTTTCTACGACTCAAACCACAAGAACAAAGTTTAAAAACAGCGGTCGGCTTCAATGCAACCTTTAAATGGATTCAAGGTTCCAGGTTCCAAAACAGAAAAAAAAATGAAAAAAGAGCAAGAAAAGTCGAAGTAATCCCTGCATGAGCGAATAAGTACTTTGATATCAGAAGCAGATTGTCCAGCAGTTAAGGAATAAAATCAGAGTTGAATAACAGGTGAGTCTCATAAGGCTTACCTCAGCAATGCGGCTTCGACCTGCTGCAGATATATTACTTCTCCTAGCCTCATCCACATTCAAGTAACTGAAATGCAGAAACCAAAAATAAGACAAAAGAGAAAATAAAAATTTGTAATCAGGACATGAAAAAAGCAGTGGAACATTGATACTATCCATCAATCTAAGAGATTAAAAAGGACTTCCGCAAGTAACGAATTTCAAAATGCCGGTCAACTCTTACTTTATAGTTTAAGTTCAATAAAAGTTTATTTTTTTACAAAATAATTAATCCCGAAAGCAGCCTAAATGTTGGAACATTTTATTTTTAAATGCAAATTCTAAAAATAATTATTTCTCATATTACACATCAAGATTAACATCATGAAAAATGACTGAAGTAAGGGTACGGTACTGATGACAGCTAAACAAATCAGAAACACAAAATCTGAATTGCCAGAAACAATCGATCATATATGGAGAATGAGAGAGGTTATAACTACTCAAATTGGTATAGTAAATAAGAAATGACATTCAAGACCAAGATCTTGACATCATTTTATTCTTTTCATGAATGCTTAAATTTGTGGGGTAGAAAGTGAAGCAATAAACTAGAAAAATTTCGAATTATTTGTAGCCAATATCAAAATAGACCACACAGTAAGACCAAAAACTTGCAATTACTGAAATCATATTCTCTTATTTGCATATAAAAGACCATTCCAATGATAATATACATTAAGAGGATATCTATGGTGAATAAGTGTTAATAACAATTGTATTACACATATAAGAAAATGTAAAGATGTCGATCAAATGTTAAAATATTATATACCCAGTAGTGTGCGGATGGCCAGTAAATGTTGTCCTCTCGTAATCACGGAAACCACCCTGAGGATCAACAAAAGATATATGAGTGTGTCCTGCCTGGCCAGAGAGAGAGAGAGAGAGTGATTTGCATACATAGCATTTTCTGTCATGTCCAAAATAAATAAATAAAAATATGCACTCTAGAATTTGAGTGTGAATATAAATGGCCCCTCCCTTCTCCGGTATGCGTTAGCTACGGATAAACTAGAAGTGGCTCTCAAACTTGGCAGTTAGAGCTTCCATTAATATGATAGAATTGTAAACAACATCCTGCAACTAGGGGTAGGCATCAGATCTGGATTCTCAAACCCCTTCACAACCAGATCCATTATTTTCATAACCAGATCATCAGATCAGCCTTGGGAATCCAAACAGGAAAATCCTGCAGTACTAAGGCATTATCAGGGTTGCGAAATTTCTGCTCGTCCGTAAACCCATCAGCGGCCCTATCCGTGGGCATATATGAATAGGTCCGTTAGTACCCTCCCAAAATAAATCTCCCAGCCCGTGTCGCAAGAGAAGAAAGGTTCTTTCTTTGAATCTGATGGACCGTCGATTCAGAATATAGCACAAGGTTCTCTCTCTGTCTAAAACTCAAAATCTTATACTTAGCCATCCAACTTAGATTACTAGTCTCAATAAATTTCATCATTAATATGATGAAGACTTTGTGTTCATTATGTCAAGACTTTTTCAATAAATAGACGGTTTGGGGATTGTAATATCACACTTGAAAATATACAAGATATACAATTCTCTCTCAATCTCTTACTTTTGTTATTCTCTCAAAGTTATAATAATAGTTCGGTTTATTCCTAACACATCAAATGTGATATTACAATTCTCAAATAGCCTATTTATAGGAAAAACTCCTAACACTATGAACACAAAGTCTTCCTCATATTAATGAGGAAATAGTAATGAGGAAATAATTTACTAAACTAGTAATCCAAGTTGGATGGCTAAGCCAGCCTCCCTCCTTCCCTCCCTCCATCGGCAATATGTCTGTTAGGTCCCTCCCAAAATAAATCTCCTAACCCCTCTATCGCAAGAAAATAAAGGTTAATTTTTTGAATCACCGTCGATTCAGAATATAGCACAAGGCTCAAAGACCGACGGCGCATAAGAGTATATAACCAATGCACCACCCTTCTGTATAACTTATCCACATACTTTAGAGAGGCTTATCCACATACATTAGAGAAGTAAAGCAGATGATATATTTATTGAAAGCCTCTCTTTTGCTTGTCTTTGATGGACGTTTGATCTCTCTCTCTAAAAGCCTTAAACTTAACCATCCAACTTGGATTACTAGTCTTAGCAAATTATTTCAACATTAATATGATTTATTAATGAAGACTTTGTGTTCATTATGTTCAAATAGCCTAATTTTTAGGAAAAATTCCAAACATTATGAACCGAAAGTTCTCATCATAATAATGATGAAATAATTTACTAAGACTAGTAGTCCAAGTTGGAAGGCTAAGCCTTCTTCCCTCCCTCCCTCAACTTCAAAGCATAGGCTTCTCAACCATCTCCTTTCTTTCAATCTCAAATTTTCTTATGGTGAAGTCTTCTTTATGCGTCCATTGCCCTGGCTTCTCAACTTCCAGCAATCCCTGCATCTCGCTTCCCACCTGTTTTGGTTATTTCAAACCTACGCAACACCCGATGGAGCAACCAACCACAAACACCATGTGTACCACCACACCAACTACCACTATGGACCACCTCAAGAGTGACGGAAACGTAATTAAAATTTAAAAGAACTCATTAATTTCAGATCTAGAACATTGTACAAAAGTTCATATCTATATCTTAAATCTCAACTCTGATAATTTTACACACAAAGAAGGTTAGCTATGTACCAACTACCACTATGGACCACTTCAAGAGTGACGGTAACGCAACTAAAATCTAAAAGACCTCATTAATTTCAGATCTAGAACATTGTACAAAAGTTCATATGTATATCTTAAATCTCAACTCTGATAATTTTGCACACAAAGAAGGTTAGCTATGTAATCACAGATCACAAATCTGATTTTTAAGATTGATATGAATTAAAAATGAAAAGAGAAAATAAAACCCATCACCTGATAATGATCAGTCACCCCACCAGTTCAGGATCTCCTAATACCTGAACAAGTGGGTACATGATCCCTAGTCCCAAGATATTTCGGGTCACACCCCAATCCTGCCCTACTTGCAACACACAAGTCACTTGCCATGGATCTTGGCAAGGACTTTTACTAGGGAATATTTTGGAGAAAGAAATGTGATACCTCTAAATGTTCATATCTTCCGGCACTTCCAGCTCTTGTCACACTTAAATGGTGAACGCCACCACTGTGCAATTTTGCTGCAGAGCCAAATCCTGGGACATGCCTAGCATGAGCAGGTTCCACTGTAGAACTTACATCTTGGAGGCATCTAGTTCGAAGTCTTGATGAAATCTCAGTTAATGCATCTTTGGCAATGCCAAAACTTCCAGATATCTACCAATTAGATTGATATATCAAGTATGAGTACGGAAATATGACTATTGAATATGGCAGGCATCACTGCGCACCTAGTTGCACATTGAGTAAATCTTAAGGACAAGCCATCACCTGCACAAGCTCCTCATCTTCTAACGCACATTTGGGCTTTTCTTCCTTGGAGAAAACACGTATGTCGGCATGTGTTCTCCTTCTCATCTCATTGATGACATGACCTCCTTGTCCAAGAATGCAGCCAACCTTACTTGATGGAACAAGAAGTCTTGTTGTGATGGTTCCTTTCTCAGAATATTCACTGGTTCTATTTTGAAGCTGAAGAACCGCGGCTATGGTTTGTGACCTTTGATCCCACAGAAACTGAAATAATACATACCTCAGAATGTGGAGATAAACTGTTGATAAACTGTTCCAAGTGAAGAGGAAAGAGAGTAACCTCGAATGACGAGACGCAAATTACTCTTTCATCTGACTCTGGAGAGACATTCTCAACATGGATACTAGCTCCTGTTTCCTGCTCTAATTGTCTGACATTTGAGCCTCCCTTGCCAATTACACCACCAATCTTTTCAGCAGAGCAGAGCATCTTCAAAGTAAACTCACTAGGACCTTCCCTATCATGTGGAGGAGCAAAACCATCAAACTCTTCAGGTACGAATTCAGATGGCTGGGGTCTGTACCGTTCCTTCCATGGCATACTACGCACATCAGTATTACGTTCAATCCAAGACAAATTTACTGGAGGAATCATATCTCTCTCCGGAGGGGCAGGAGGGTATGAACCACGACTGGAATAGGGAGTGGGGACACTTAAAGATGGTTTATCCTTACGCGGATTCTGATGCAAAAGAGTTGATACTTCAAATAGTGCTCTTTTTGCAACAGCATGTTTACCTGAAATCTATTACATGCAAGGAAGAATGAATTGTCACAAATAGCTTACAGTAAATAGAACCAAAAAAAAAAAAGAACAAAGAAAAAACATTGGGACCATGTATCACGAGATATGCAGCCAATTCGCCAAAATGACAGTGCATAAATATCTATAAAAAAACAACGTAAGGGCAAAAGAATAAGCGACTTTGCATTGGCACTAGGGTTGAAAGTTTCATTTGACTATTTGGTCAATCAAAACATTCTTAACCAGCAAAACTGATATTAACCCAGACAAATAGATATATAAAAATTGCTAATGTTATTTAGCATATAAAAGTTCAAGTGTATCCCATGATGTAGTATTACCTAAAGATAAAAAGCAGTTTACTTTAAGGTTTCAGCCCTAATTTTTCAATGATTTTTTTGTTTTCCCCTGCCCAGGCACAACAGAAAACACGCACGAATGTATTTACAAACAAAAGATACTCTGAAGAAATGTAAAATCATTCTACAGTGTGCTGAAAACTTGGTCAAGGGTATATCCTTTTTGAAAAATACATCTCTTAGCACATATATGAAATGAAAAAACCAATTATAAGTTAAATATAAATTACTTGTACTAGTTCATCACTGTTCAAAGCACATGCGGGAAGATGGTCAGCTGGAAGAATACGTATGTTAGCACCAGTCTCACTGCGTAATCTCTGGATGACATCTCCTTTTTTACCTAGAAGGCATCCCACTAAACTGTTTGACACCAGAAGTCGTGCAGTGACTACTGTTTCGTTATTATTATCGGCTCCAAGAAGATCTTCCTCCACAATTCTGTCATGAACTTTCAGAAGAGCATCTTGAGCTGCGCAGTGTGACACAATGGTGTCATCTCCTTTCTCTGCCTGACCCCCATTATTCCCACTCTGTCCTCTTGCTTGTTTGTCGGAAGGACTTGATATTATTATCACCCTCTCGTCTGAGCCAGGAACAGAGTCTGAAACTGTAATCTTCGCCTGAGTCTCTTCTCTAAGAGCTTTCACTATGTTACCACCTTTCCCAATGACGCTACCAATCTTTTTAGATTGACAAAGAATATGGTAAATAGTATTTGAAACATGAGAAGATTCAGAAGTTTCATGACGGGCAAAATCTTGTTGTTTTCCATTTCTAGGGCCTCCTTTCCTCTTGAACTGAGGATTAGAATGTCTGTTAAGAAAGTTTCTTCTGTTTCCCTCCATGGCTTGATAAATCTAGACGGTCTGAGCTGGCCGTTGCTATTGTCTCATTCAAAACTTAAGAGGATGAACACCTGTAAATAGAAGAGCAACAACTACCTGAATCTATAAATTTATAAAGCATGCTTGATTCGACGACAAAACGACACAGTAGTAAGCTAATATCACTCCAACCAAAGAGAAAAGAGGCAAGAGCAAAGACCACATCCAATGCGACATAGTTAGTTCCTGATCACTTGTGAGACAAAATCATGGTGCATCATCAAACTTTTGCAATCATTCTTTTAAATATCAATTCATTGAGCGGACCGTCTTAGCTTGTTCCTGTATCGGTCTGACATTCATAGGGACATGTTCCAGGAATCATATAAAAAGAATCTTTTTGCAAGCTCGTATCGCACAAACTTAGAACTGAGGTTTACGACAACAAAATACGAAATTGAAGTTAAATCTCACATTACGCCAAAGCCACTAATATCGCAAGATTCCTAAAATGCATACCTTCAGATCATACTAGGTTTATTCATACAAAATGCATTCCAGCACATTGTTACACAAGTAGAGTAAACATGCCCTAGCTCAAACTAATCAAATTCCAAATTAACCCCTCAAATGCCAATTTCCTACAATCAAACTCAAGTAAAATGCCGTACAGCTCCCATTCTTCATACTGATTACAACTTTACAACATTATGTTTAGAAATTATCATCACATACAAAATTTACAGTAATATTAGGGATTTTATTAAAGCGAGTGGCAGAAATGTAAATAAGAAAACGTAGAATTGGGGGAAAATACAAATACTTACTTACCAGCGTACAATTGAGGTTTTTGGGAGATTTTGCGGAAGGGTAGTAGGAGGAGATTACAGTAACGGTAAGGGCTTTTTGATTTTATGTACGTTAAGAAAGTTTTGCTGTTTGTGTTTTCTTTTGCTTTCTTCTTTCTTGCTTGCTCAAATTCCAAATAGGTGCATCATATTCTTAGGACATTGCACAATGCCCCCGGGATTTGTTATTTTAGCACAAAGTGTCCTTAGAAATTTACAATGTCATATAACTAGCAAGTTACAAAAAGTATGAGATGATTCAAATTTTTTATCTCACGAGTGGGTTTTTCTTTCTTCCAGCTTTAGGTAACCATGAGGCCAAGCTAACCATGAGGCCACCTCGACTGTAGAGAGTGGTCGAGGCATGTCGGCATTTCTTTTGAGTTTTAGATTTGAGCATTATGTATGTACTCGTCTTTCTTTTCTTGTTCTGGTATTCTATTTTGCACACAAAACAAAAAGTAAATCAAAATTGAAAAGAAGATAGGAATTAAACCTCGTTAATTTCGTTTGAAAGGACCAAGAAAGATGAAAAACAAAGAATATCAAGTTGATATTAAAAGTATTACATAAGGGGTATATTTGTACTTTCTCAAATATAAGGGATGACTCTGTAATTATCACGTACTTCAAGGGTAGTTTTTGATTCTTTTTTATTTTTTGTTAGTAGACTTTCATTTATCAGTACGCTGGCACGTAGGACCCCGTAATTAAGAATTTATTTTAAATATAATATAATTAATTTAAATGATATAAATTACAACTTAAGTATTTAGAGATTAAACATGTAAAGAAGAAAGTCTATTTATCTTAACCTTACTTTTATGTAAGAGAAATTAAATATTAATTTTTTTTTCTTTAATGAGAAGAGTTAAATAATATCAAAGTTAAAATAAATTACATATATATCTCTCTACTAATAACAAAGTTTAAAAGTACAATGAGGGGTAAATAGGGAAATCAAAATATTGGTCTAACACTGGGTTTCTTTATATAATAATATATGTATGACTTTAATGAGAATACTTAAATAATATCAAAGTTAAAATAAATTACATATATATCTCTACTAATAATAAAGTTTAATAGTACAATGAGGGGTAAATAGGGAAATCAAAATATTGGTCTAACACTGGGTTTCTTTATATAATAATATATAGATGACTTTATTAAATTAATTATTTTATATATTTATTATTAATAAATTGATTAACTTATTATTATGAATTGTGCATTTTGGATTTGCAGTATGACAAGGTTTTTGTTTGCTTAATTTATATAATGTTCGACATTTTCCTTCACATTACATTTTGTTGTAATGTTATATGGTGTTTTGCATTTGTGTGTTTACTTTTACGACTATTGCATGAGTTTTTATTTATGTTAATGCATAGTACAAATATTAATATAAATTTATACAAATGTATGTTAGGATTGTGGAGTCTGAACAACAATGACGAAGAGCAGAACACGATATGCAGGCAGAAGATAACGAGGGTCTTGCGCCTCGAAGACATGTTGTGTCGCTCAAGCTGAGAGGGGCGGGCACGCTGGTGCTGCATTACGAGTTGCGCTACACGACAGGTCAGGGGGTCCCGACATGCCCAGTTTCAACTCATCTTCGTTGTGACGCCCTAGTTCGCCTTAAAAGCTATTTGTATGCAGTGTTGTGCGTCTGAATAGTGTATGGTTGAATAAGCCTCCAAAAGAAATAGTTTGAGAGGCTAGAAATTAGAGAGAATACACTTGTGAGATTTGAGAGAACATTGTGAGAGATTGTTCTTGATCCATGAGAGACAATTGTTGTATGTTATTTTGTAATCGCTCATCTAGCTTAGATCGCCCCTAGAGGTAGTCGTAGATGAACTGGGTGAATATATTGCGTCTCGTGATCTTTTATTGTTTATCGTTTTTTGTGTGTTGTGAATTTATTCGTTGTTGATGTTAATCATTATTCGTATTTTTGCTGCACAACAAATGGTATCAAGAGCTCCAAGTCGAGTGGGAAAATTCATGATGAACGGAGGTAAATTTCATATCGAAAAGTTCGATGGGTAGGATTATGGGTTTTGGCGAATGAAAATCGAGGATTACCTGTAGTGATTTGTCGAAACCTCTGAAAGATAGATCGACGGATATAAAAGGTGAAGATTGGGTTGAGTTAGATAGGAAGCGTTGAGCGTTGCTCGTTTGTCTCTGTCGCGAAACGTGGCGTTTCATGTTGTAAAAGAGACAACCACGAAGGGGCTGTTGAGAGTGTTGACTGACATGTTTTAGAAGCCATCTGCAGCAAACAAGGTTCATATGGTGTTGTGCCTGTTCATATGAACATGTTAGAAAATTCAGCGATTTTTGATCATCTAAATGAGTTCAATGTGATTAAGATCTCAATTGAGCTCGGTAAATATTGATTTTGATGATGAAGTAAGAGACCTAATCCTACTGTCTCCTTTACCTGAGAGTTGGAGCAGCACAGTAACTGAAGTTAATGCGTTCTCATGAAAGGTGAAGATGAAATTTGATGAAGTCAGTATTTGATTATCGATGAGGAACTCGTCATAGAGAATCGGGTATCTTGAATAACACTTCTGGGTCAATTTTGAGTACAGAAGGTAAAGGTGAATCAAAGCCAATGAAGGTTGGGTGTTCCATAGAGTGTTGGAATTATAAAAGTTTGGTCGTTACAATAAGCATTGTAAAGCACCGAAGAAGAAAGGTGATGGTGTCAACTCAGCTAACATAGCTTTGGAGGAGATTGGTGATGCACTAATCTTGAGTGTATACAGTCCATTGGAGTCTTGGGTTTTGGATTTTGGAGCATCTTATCATTCTTGCCTTGACCGTAATATATTTTTATAAATGCTGAATTATATTTCCGGCGATTTTGGAGAGATTCTTCTTTGAAGATTGTAGGGAAATGAGATGTTAGGATACAGAGGAGGAATGGATCTGTATGGTTGCAGCGAGTGAGACATATTTCATATTTGAAGAGAAATCTTATTTTCGTGCAACAGCTGGATGATGAGGGTTATCATTCATCATTTTGCTCGGATTTTGGGGGGATAACCACAAGTGACGTGGTTTTCTCTTGAGGGTTCAAGGAGTGAACTGTGTACTTGACCAATGTTACTCAATATGACATCGATTTTGGCGGTGTAAAACTCCATCATGATGGCATCAGACGTGGTGGTGAAAGTGATGCAAGGTGAAAGTGATTCAAGTTTACGGTGGTGTGAAAATTGTCACATGAGCTCGGATTCAAGCCAATGGAAGTTTGAAGATTTGTTGATTGAGGTTGTTGCCTCAGTGGAGTTGAAGTTATGCATGGCTTCAACGGCCTTGAAGCTTGAACAAGTTCCAGGATTGGCGATGCCAGAGTTTTATGGATTGGCTATGACGATAATGGTTCTTTTGGCATTGGAGTGTGACAGAGGGGCTTTGCTTGTGGGTTCAATCCAATGGGTTTAATCTTCAAGTGGGAGATTGTGAGGATTGTGGAGCCTGAACAACGATGAGGAGAGTAGAACACGATGTGCGAGCATGAGCCAGCGCGGGCCGCGAGCCTCAATGTCCACGAGATAGCAAGGGTCGTGCACCGTCTGAAGTGCGTGTCGTGCGGCTCGTCTAGGGAATGGAGCAGGCCTCACTACCCAAGGAGCGGTCGTGCGGGCCTTAACAAACCCATATTCGCTCATCTTCGTCGTGACGCCCTAGTTCACCTTAGAAGCTATTTATATGCAGTTTTGTGTGTCTGAATAGTGTGTGACTCAATAAGCCTCCAAAAGAAAGAGTGTGATAGATTAAAAATAAGAGAGAATACACTTGTGAGACTTGAGAGAATCTTGTGAGAGATTGTCCTTGATCTATGATAGACTATTGTTGTATCTTATTTTGTAATCGCTCATCATCATCGTAGTGAGAATCTTGACTTAGACCGTCCCCAGAGGTAGTCGTAGATGAAATGGGTGAATAAATTGTGTCTCGTGTTCTTTAATTATTTATCGTTTTCCATGTGTTGCAAATTCATCCTTTCGTGGTTGTTGTTGTTAATCATTACTCGTATTTTCCGTTGCACAACAACGTATACGTCGTATTATATCAACATTTTTTTTGAAGAATTCGTATTTTCGTACTCATATAGCCATAACATGATTCGTGCAACATATAGACTTTTCTAAATTTTTGTAGAGTTCAGGGCCTAGAGATGGCCAGATTACTTGGGTTGATTTAGAACTATTTACAAAACTCTAAGGGACACCGCGCTATTAGAATGGTCCCTACCCTCAACTAAGGAGGCTAGCTTATAGAAATATGGTCGTTTGACCATTTTTTAAAGCAACGAGAAAGTACATTTGAGCTTTAGCGCACTTTTTAATCACTACTTGTCTTCTTTTGCATACTTAACAGCACATCGCTTAGGTAACACAATGCTAAGTTGCTAGTCGCCTCTTTATTTTAAAATAAAATATTAAATTATAACAAAACTTGAAAATTAAGAGTGATAAAAAAAGGATTTCAATTGAATTAATCTCAACAAGCTCAGATAATGTAGTGTCACGTGACAACTTCTGATTTGATTACGGTGATAAGATGTCAGTTTGTTTAGAAATTATATTGGTATGTAGTTAACAAATACACTATGTATGAAATACAAATATTCAAGGTGAATATTGCTATTAAATAGGTTTTTTGCTCTGTGGGTGGGCATGGTGGTGATTGTTAGTAAAAAAATGATAGTTTACATTACGCTTGTTGCAACATCAAAGAGTAATATATATATATATATATATATATATGTATATATATATATATTATGTTAATAG
The DNA here is from genome assembly GCA_948329865.1 of Linaria vulgaris. Classification (NCBI taxonomy): domain Eukaryota; kingdom Viridiplantae; phylum Streptophyta; class Magnoliopsida; order Lamiales; family Plantaginaceae; genus Linaria; species Linaria vulgaris. The sequence goes on along the minus strand of OX415250.1, from coordinate 19,321,030 downwards.
GCTGATAAAAGTACTTATAGCTAGTTTAAAGCAAATAATAAGTTGAATTTGAAATCATCTTAGTAGGGGTGCGCAATAAACCAAAACCGACCAAGCCGATCGATAACCGGTTTGACGCTTCAATTTTTTAAACAAAACTGAATGATTGATTTAGTGTATGATTTTATAGTCAAAAACGAAATTATATATGGTTGAATTTGGTTTATACACCTGATTCATTGAACCATATCAAAATCGCATTATTTTTTTCTTACTCTAACTATATAATAGTATATTATACTAATAGTTAAATTATTTAATTGTATTTAACATAAATAAGTTAAGGAAGTACATGAAGTTATATAAAATAATCTAGCTTAAGTAAAAAATCTTTAAAACTAAAAACTTATAAGAAAATGTATTATAATGACGTTTGTACTGCTTCAAAAGTATAAATGGATAGTTTTTAAGCATGTGTGCGTACAAATCACGTATTATTCTAGAAGTGGGATATGAAAGATGACATTTATTGCAACGTGTTTTGTGATTTTTTGTAATGTTGATAATTAATGATATTTTTGTGGTTGATGAACGATCTATATAAATTACTGAGTGATTTTATTAATTATTAAATGGTATTTATTTTCTTATATGTTGCCTACCTTTTTTTTTAAAATAATTTTTTTTATAAATAGATGAGAGGGTTTATAAATTTGTTTAAAAACAAAAAAGAAAAAGAAAAAAGTGAAACTGAATATGTGCAAAAACTAAAATCGAACCCATGGCGGTAATCAAACCAGATTGTTTCAAATGGTATTGTTTATGGTTTGTTTTAGGAAGAAATCGAAACTAGGACCCATCAAAAAACGAGCCAACGATTTGGCTAAACCGAACCGTCCACCCCTACATCTAAGCAAATGTATTTATTTTGCGATATTTAGCTGAAATACCACCAAACATAGATTTTCCAGCATGCAATCGAGAATGTTATAGCCTAAGGTGGCTCGTTATTCAACTGGGTGTGTTTTTGGTGAAGGTTCATAGAGATCCATTTCGATAGATTAGATGGGAAGAAATTTTGTTGCTCATTTATAGGAATCATATACCACCAAAATGCGTTTGCTTTTGGGCAGTCCTAGAGGGCGTGAAGAACACCATCAAATGTTGGTTTACAAATGCCACAAAGAGGATCATCAAACATGTGATGTGTCCAACGATTTTCATTGTAAAGTAAGTTGGTATGCATCACAAGCTACATGAAGGTACAAACTCTTTGACGACTTTCAAGCCGCCAAACTACGCCCCATCTTGTGGATTTAGTATTATGAGTGTCGTAAAGAAAAGTATATGCGCTTTTAACCGAGAATTCGTAGCTGCTTGTAAAACCTCATTTGTATAAGTCATTTGGTGTTTTATAAGCTTTAAGAAAGGTACTCCCAATTTCAAAAATAATAGAGGAACGCAACAAGTGCTGGAATAAGTCTCAACACCAACAACTATTTCCATTAATGTAGTCCAGATCTGAAGTAGGGAGTTCGCTTGTGATGCAATCAACAAGTGGTCCACTTCTTGTCTACCAATCCAGCCAGAATCTAGTTCGTAGCCCATTGTGAATGGCATGACGAAATCCACCTCGTAAGGATATTTGAGGAAATGTGTCGTCATATAGGAGAGCAGTTTTTAGTATTATCACATGAAAGAATAGAATCTCCTCATATATATTTTGAGGTCAGCATAAGAACCCCTAAAGCATCTCTTTGTCGGATAAGATCCCAGCCAATCTTCATAGATATTGTGTTGTTCGTCTCTTCCATTTGTCGTATACAAAGTCCATTTTTGTCTTTTGGTAGGCAAATAATTCTCCAACTAACAAGGTGCGCCTTTCTTCTTTGACTAGTGCTACCCAAAAGACATGTTGGTTTTATCAAGGACATTTAACATGTGCTTTGGGAACTTGTAAGTTTGCATGGTGTACAACGGAATGGTCGATGAAATCGATTTAATTAGTGTGTGTCTTCCAGCGAGGGAAAAGAAACGAGGCCTCCAAGAAAAATATATTGCTCACTAATTCTACCATTAAAAGTTTGAGCATCTAGGTACTTGCGTAACGAATTTGTAGAAGGGATACCTGAGAGAGATATGATCTCCCGAGACAGATGACGGGGCACATTTGGCGTTGAGGACTTGTTAATGATTATCTTTTGAGCCTTGCTTGTGGACCGTCAGCAAAAAAACAAAAGAAGAGAGAGAGGGAGAGAGAGAGAGAGAGAGAGAGAGAGAGAGAGAGAGAGAGAGAGAGAGGGAGAGAGAGAGAGAGAAATTCGAGGACCCTGTCTAGATGTTGAGATTGGTTTCTATGCCCCATTATTAACTTTAGATCGGATCATATATGTCAAGCATTCCATGCATAACACACAAATATAAAGTGGATATTGTATCTCCTTGCCTAATATCCCCGGAGGTTTAAAAGAATCACTTACCTCACCATTCCAGATCACACGAATTTTAGGTAAGGAGACGCATAACATAATAAGCTTAATAGAATTTCAAAATTTATACAAGTTGAAGAGCCTCCTTCATAAAATTACAAAAAATTCTATTAAAGGCTTTTTCAAGGTCTATTTTGAGAATCATGAACCCGTGCTTCCTCTTTTTTTTTTCTCGAAGTGTACATCACTTCTTGCGCCATGATTATTTTATCATGAGTTTGTCTGTAAGCTAAAAAGCTACCTTTTTTGCTTCAATCTCATGGCAATAACTTTAGTGATAGTTTTGTAAGCCACATTGCAAAGCTCGATGAGGCGAAAATGCTTAATTAACTCAAGAGCTTCTTGTTTTGGAATTAAGTGAAAGAGTGTATCATTTAGTTCTTCGCAAAAAGTGCCATCGTGAAGGATTGGCTAACTAGAGCAAAAATATCCTTCCCTACGACATTACAAAACTTTTAGAAAAAGATAGGGTGGAAGTCGTCAAGTCCTGGACTTATCAAAGGGCTCATAGAGATGATAGCATGTCGAACATAATTGAACACTTCGTATTTTTCAAGGACGGCTTCTCATTGAGAGTGATGAGAGAGAACATTGTCGGGATCATTGGATGCAATATAGATATCTTTGAAATAAGTGACTGCCATTTCTTTGAGTTGGTTTCTAATCACCGATCAATTTGCCATTAACATCTTTAAGTGCATCAATTTTAGCCTTTTTGCTGATTGTTGATGGTTGAAAGATGGAAGAATCTTGTATTTCTATCTTGGAGGGTGGCCATGTCATCTCTAGATTGCTGGAACCAATGAATTTGTTCTTGAAGAAAAAATTCATGGTATTCCTTGAGAAGTTTTTGCTTGAGCTTAATCAGGTTCCCAACATATCAATTATCAGGAGTCCACTGCAGCTTGAATACCAAGGAGCATGTCATGGAGTCGACGTTTGCGTTTAAAATTGTGACCAAATGCAGTTCAGTTCCATTAACTAATCACATGTGCACATCTAGAGAGTGTAGAGTTAAACTCAGTATTCCAATAGTGCTTAATAACATCAGCGATATCAAATCTCAGAGTCCATGAAGCTTAAAATTTAAATTACTTCAATCTTCTCGGTGGTTTTCGTAGCTTCAAAGCTAAGCATAATTGGATTATGTTCAGAATGAGTGTCGGATAAGTGTCTAACGATGGAATATGATGCGTGTAGAATTCTATCAACTCTTGAGCTTATACCTCGTCCCCTGACGTTACCCATCCAAGTGAATTTGGGGCCCGTGAAAGTGTAGATCTCCAAGAGAACAATTCGCAATATTGTTGTTGAATTTGAGGCATGCGTTCAATGATTTTGTACTACCCCCACGTCTCTCATCAAGGTTTAGAACATCATTAAAATCCCCTCCTACGATCCACGACATATTAACTGTGTGTGAAATTGTTAATAAACATCCCAAAGTTCTTTGCAGATCAATGGAGAGCGAGAAGCATAAACTATGGTAAAAAAGAAAGGAGCCAACATCTGATAACACAATATGTGCATGAATAAGTTGTTTTGAAGCGCACGTAAGAGCAACTGATAAGCTTTTATTTAACTTGATTTAACTACTTGTTTTCTTATAGTTTGAATCGCTCTTGGTGCTATTTATTAGTTTATGTATTATTTTGTCATTTTATAGGTTTTAGTCGAATCAAGACAAAACCACGCAAAAAGAGCACAAAATAAATGCTTTGAAAGAGAATTCAATTAAAGCATTATGACACCACGCCAAACAACGCAACCCCAACTCATGCACGTGAGACAGTCCATCAAACGACCAGAGGGGGAGAAGTTACGCGACGCAGAGGAGACCTTGCAACCCGCGCGACCAACAACGCGACATGCACATTCCTTTCAAAAATGGTCATTTATCGTGGCCTCGTAATGAAAATAATCATTTATCGTGGTTTTGTCCACATTTAGTCATTTATCTTGGTTTGTTATCCAATTTTGGTCCTCTGACCAGATTTTTAGCTGGGTTTTTATTATTTTGCTCCTTAAGTTATCTTTATTAGCAATAAGACCCCCCTCTTGTGTTATTTCTGATTAGTAAAAAGCTCACATGTGTTATATAATATTTATCTAAAATTATATATTCACCCAAAAAGCTATATATATTATTAAGATTAAAATAAATATCACTCATACAAAATTAAAATAAATACTAGATTTTACCTGAAAAAATCTTTAATTAATTAATAACATAAAATAACAAAAATATATAATATGATCTTTAAGGTAAAAGTTAATACTAAACATTACCCTAAAAACTAATAAAATGGCATATATCTTTTTTTATCAATTAAAAGTATAATTAATTTTATTATATATTATGTTAAATATAAGAATTAATTATATAATATTTTTAAAGAATATTATCCAATTATATTTTAAATCCTTATTAAATTTAAATTTAATAATAGCAAATGAACATTGGCTCTCCTAATATAGACCAGGTAGAGTACTGTTAGGATCGCCGCCCAAAAATACTACCGCATCGACACGTAGCGCAAACCCCTAACAGTCACTAAATCGACAGAATAATAAATGCTACTCCAACGGGCAAAAAAGAAAGAAGATGGCTCGTACAAATTGCCATTCTTAATTTCCCTCATATTTCCCTCATAGGAGCAAAATTGGAGGACTCTTGGTAATACTAAGATATACGAGGCCCTGATGTCACCTTGCCATCACGGGGGTACGAAGCCCTCGACCCGACAAGATGTCTCTCTACCTCAAAAGAAATTGGTCATCCTTGAAGGAACGGTATCCAAAAGACCTCCTCGTCCTCGAAGAAATAACTTTGTTTTACGAGCCCAAGATGAAATGACCATCTATCCAATTGGGTCTTATCTTGGACACACCCTTATCCACGGAGATGCTTGTAATTAGTAAGGTGGTCATAATGTCCCACCGCCATTGTAAATTCGAGCTACTTCCCTCCACATATATAAAGGAGAACGCTCATTCTGATATAAATAAAACAAAAATCCCACAATATAAAATTTCTCCTCAATATAGTTTATATTTCTTCATAAGATATCAGTCGAGGAGAAGAACTCCCCTCTTTACGAAGCGTTATTATCCTCAATCCGCTTCTTCCCTTTTCCTAAAAAGGACAAGTGTTACTACCCCCTATTATACGAAGGTGGAATCCTATCAACACCGAGATTATGAATGACATTATCGTCACTAGGCCCATTAATTTGGGGTTTTGAAAAAACAATAACAGAAGGATCAATAACTCTAATCATTTCACGAAAGTGAAGTAGAAGTTTTCGTTTCCCGTACCTTGAGCGCCCCAAAAAATAATTCTAAATTGATAATACATAAAAACAAAGAATGATTGAAAGGGTCAAACGTTTGCTTAGGCCCTATCATTATTACCACTCAAGTCTCAATCATAAGATCACCCATAGTCGCCAAATTTATAGAGTTTGCCTAAATGGCAGCCGGTCAAAATTTGACCATTTCCTGCCGCTGATTGTCGTGCACCTCAAGGTGTAAGTGTCTGAGCATTTCCATTTGAATTGCCGCTGCTTTGTGTGTTATTTGGACGATTGGCCATGACTTGTCATTTTTCATGTTGAATGTTATTTTTTTCCATATTAGTTTCAGATGGTTGTTGGACTTGGACTGCCCTTACTTCAACACTGTTTAATTTGTATTGGGTCCAAGTTTGCGCTTTTGTTATGCCGGCCCAAGTTGTTAGGGGTAGTGTGTTACTTCATTTCTGCTATGGTATTTTGGTTCTGATTGGGGAGCAATTGGTGTTAATATGGATTTTTTCTAAGTGTTGGTCGACAACATAATCTTTTTTTTAAAAAAAATATCCGCATCCAGATCTTGGAGAGCAGACAAAGAGGATCCCAGTTTTTTCTCCATACCTTTATAACACCAGGATCGATGGGTTTTGAAATTTGGTGCTCATGTATGTCTGCGACCAAAGTTAGTCGTTGACTTACCTTGAATAAAACGTTTGCAATTTAAAGCAATCATCCACGTTCCATATTCAACTTGCCCTAATATCGAGGATTGTTGGACCTTTCATAGGCAGCATGCAAGATCAGCTTTCGCTTCTTTCTCCTTACGCGCAAGAACTTTCAGCGATTGAGTAGATTCATCTTGGTGATGGCCAAAATCTCCGCAGTGGAAGCATATAAGTCTGGTGTTTTCATACTCTATATTGAACTCTTCCGTTTCGACTAGACACTTTGGTAGTAAATGTTTGTTTAGATCGATTTCAACCGCAATGCACAAGAGGCGACCTTTTGTTAATTTAATTGCATGGATGTCGACCTTAATAAAACGTACAATGATGCGAGTGTTGCCGAGATTGGCGCCGTGGATACTTAGAAATCCTAGCGTCCAATGCCGAATTGTCAAGTAGTGTTGAAGAATCACCATGGACCATCTATGAGAAAAAGTCGTAATCGACGTGTTTTTGAAACTTAACAAAGAAGAATCCCATACCCATTTTGATCAATTTAAATTTATTGGTAAGTTTCCAAACATGTGGGAGTTTGAGCGCGAGAGTATCAAATCTAACTGATTTTCCTAGAAGCTTGATAATTAGGCATCGGCCCCATGACTTACAAATGTCATGTTTTTCAGACTCGGTGAGTCTCGCTTGAGTCCATGATGAGGTTTCAAGGATCGGGTCGTCCGCAAAGTACATATCGAAAGAGTCGCTCGGGTCTTTTCTGTGAATCTCATCGCCTGATGTATTATTATTTGTTCCGCAAGAAGGGTTGTTTGAGTGTGAGCAAAATCGCCCTTTCCAGTAACGACATTGCAGAATGATATGGCCGCTTTTGGACTAGGTAGAGAGGGTTGGATTAATTTTTGCGGGTTATCATTGGTACTAACAATCTTCAAGTTTTCACTATCAACCTCCATTGTTTCCAGATCCATGGAATTGGATAGTCATCTTACCTCCATTGTTTCCGGATCCATGGAACTGGATAGTCGTCTTTGGCTTTTTGTGGTCTTTCAATGTGGAAGGGTTACGCCGGTGGGTGTTCCACCGTTTCCACGTCGTCGAAAAGAGGGTTTCCGTACGGCATGACGTGAGAAAGTTTTAGGGTTTTCCATATGGCATGACGTGAGAAAATTTTACCAGTAACTATCATCATAGTATCACATAATAATCACATAGTATCTCACCTTTTAAACCAATTTCCTTATTCTTCTAAAGCTTGTTTTTTTTGGTTTCCTTTTGTTGGCATAGACCGCATGTTTCACGTTTTTGAGTTTTTTGTTTTTCACATATTCTCACCTTAGATCTCAATTCTATAATCAATTCAACTCTTCTAATAAGATTAGCGCGCATCAACCACTATCGCACATCAATTAACAACAACAGTCAGTAACATCAGCTAACAAAATTTAATCTGAAATTTATATATATTATGCTATGATACACATAAAAAAACAAAATAAACACTACAAAGAACTAATCAAAACATTTGATCTCAACCGTCAAAATTTGACACACAAACACACACACAACTCACGAAGCCGGGCACACAAGCCCAAGCTCCATTCTACACAGCTCGGCTCCCTCCTCAGCCGAGCCGGCACTCAACTCTTTCGGCTTCACGCAACCCTTAAACGCCTCAAACCCCAAAGTCAAGTCCAGCTCAACATCTTCATAATTATCCGTAACCTGCTCATGATCCATACCCGGATCCGACCCGGCCCCAGAAATCTCAACCGAACCCAATCTCCCACTCTCCACTATCGCCTCAGACTGGTGGCTCAAAGACGACTCATGGCTCGGCGACCTATGACCCGATTCCTCCGACCCGACCACAACCCGACTCTTCTTCGACCTCTTAAACCTGGGCCGGGTCCTGACCCGTTTAAGATCACTCGACCCGGAACAGTTTTCTTCCTTGGTAACGTGCCTTATGTCACACGCCTTGAGTGGTGGGCCCTGCTTCGCCTCTGCCACGTCGGATGTGACCTGGGTTATCGGAGCCCCGTTTAGAACCGCTTCGACCGCGTTCTGACAAAGCTGCCAGCTTCCGGACCAGACCAACCCGACCGACCCGTAAATCGGGTTCACGATTCTGCCGCATGCCTCGTACAATAAAGACCGGAATATAGCTGCAAAATTAACAAAGATTGAAACTTTAGTCTAAATCCTGCATAAAATAAAATAGGAAGGAAAAAAAAATGAATCGGGTCGGGTTGAAACGAACCGGGTCGGAGGTGGGAGGGTCCGGCATTGATGAGGTTCATAAGTCCAGCACGGCCGTAGAACTTGGCGAGGAAGACAGTAGCGTTGGCTTGTGATTCAGGGTTTTTGATCCAATCCAAACAGGGCCTTATGCTGCAATTCTCGCTGCAGCCTTTACGGAGTACTCGGCATCCATTGCAACTCATCCGCATTTTCTAATTTTATTTATTTTGTGTTTGGTAAGAGAGATAATTTATTTTTTTTGAGGTTAGAGAGAGAGAGATTGGTGTGCAAAATATATAAGTGCAGGGGTGGGACGAAACCGGGGTCGCATGCAGCTGTTTGGTACGAAAAAAAAAAAAAAAAGCTGTTTAAAAATAAATACAACAAATAATATTCGAGGTGTGTTTTTGGTTTTTAGTTTTTACAGATTCGTGGAATTGGGGGCTGCATTGTTTTTTTTTCCTAATTATATTTCTTTTTATTCACATGTAATGTCAAAACTATGAAATTTTGGAAGTTTGATTTTTTTAAGGAAACTCACTTGCGGGTGTTGGCGCGTGAGAGTACTGACCAATTGTTGGGGTTTATCTGGATTTACTATTGGAGGTTTGTGTTCGCCACAGTTTTCACTTTCCGTACTACATGGGCTACTATTCGAATTTGTGTAGGAAAAAGAAAAAGCAAATTAATTTAATGGAAATTCCTCATGGGAAATAGAAGTTTTTTGGTTTTTAGTGTTTAATGGTATTTAGTTGGTCCTCAATTAGTTTTGTCACTGAGATTTTTTCTTTTTATATATAAGATAAGATGTATATTAACAAATATATTAAGGGGGTGTTTGGTTGGTGAAATGAGGATAGATGACAGCCCTCGTCTCAGTTAAAACCAGTTTGGTTTGGGTGATTATGCAAATGGGCTTTTTGATTTAATAGCTGAGGCCCGCTCTTTATCTCACTTTCTCAACTTAATTAATATCTACCCCTCCTGTTATTATTTTATCTCACTTTTTAGTCATCCAGTTCACCCGACGAAATGACTTATTTACCCTTGTTTCTTCAATTTTAATCTTTTTATGCAATAATTTAATTAAAAAAATGTAATAAAAAATGTAATTAAAAAAATGTAATTAAAAAATATAATTAAAAAATGTAATAAAAAAACGTAATTAAAAAAATGTAATTAAAAAATGTAATTAAAAAATGTAATTAAAAAAAGGTAATTAAAAAAATGTAATTAAAAAATATAATTAAACAAATGTAATTAAAAAACGTAATTAAAAAAATATAATTAAAAAATGTAATTAAAAAATGTAATTAAAAAATATAATTAAAAAAATGTAATTAAAAAACGTAATTAAAAAAATGTAATTAAAAAATGTAATTAAAAAATGTAATTAAAAAAATGTAATTAAAAAATGTAATTAAAAAATGTAATTAAAAAATGTAATTAAAAAATGTAATTAAAAAAATGTAATTAAAAAACGTAATTAAAAAAATGTAATTAAAAAATGTAATTAAAAAATGTAATTAAAAAATGTAATTAAAAAACGTAATTACAAAAATGTAATTAAAAAATGTAATTAAAAAATGTAATTAAAAAAATGTAATTAAAAAATGTAATTAAAATATTTTTGGTGTATATTTTCTTAATAAAATGGGGGCAATAAGGTAATTACCTGCAATACCTGCAATAAAATGGGGACATAACATGAACCAAACACATTTTGTTAAATTAAGATAAAATAGTAACTTTATTAACTCTCCAACCAAACACGCTACTGTTACGCATATGAAATACAAGACTATTTTAACTGAGTAATAGTTAATCTACATATATAACTGTCTCTGCAACCAAACAACCCCTAAAAAAATTAAAGAAAAGATTGTTCATGAATGAGTACGTCTGCCGATTCTAAAGTGCATTGAACTTATGGAAGGAGACAATGAAAGTTTGCGGTTGTGATTTAACATTAACTTCTGAAATATATTTTGTCTTCTTATTTAATAATAATGCCTGAAAAAGGAAGATGGTGGTAATTGCATAACTGATTATTGATGAAAATTTGGCACTACTACTTTAAGACAAAATTGCAAACACCACCTAGATTTGTAACTATGCATTCTATTTTCTTTAACAACATCACACAATTTGGAACTTATCCTATTAAAATACAAGGAGCACCCACGGAATAATTGATATGTATACTAGTGTATGTTAGATAATGAAGGGTTATTAATTATTATAAAGAGGAAAAAATATAAATGAATGATAAATTGCATAAACTACCTGGGATGTTGTATTTTTTTTTATTACAATCAAGTAACTATAAACTATCTCGCATTTTAGGTTATATATGTAGTTTTCAGTATGTGATTGTTAGCACTTTTTACTGGACAACGGCTTGGAGGCACATACTCCTGCACTAACAAAAATACGTTAAATATATGAGGTTGAGTTTGTGTCCAGTCTAAAAAAGTTATTGCATACAACCGTTAAATTGGTGACGTGGGTCAACCAAAGATTCAGATCTAATGTAGATTTACGTTTTTCTAAAATTTAAGAAATTGTCGTCTCATCACTCTATTCCAATCGTGTATTGATATTGACTGCACTAAAGCAGCAACACAACGGTTGCTGCATGAAATACATTTTTCCAATTTATGCCTCCCATAGGAGTGATTTGTATAATTTTTCACACATGTTAGATGAGAGTATAATTTAGCCATACATTAAGGATAGTTAAGGACTTAGTGCAATTTACAACAAATAATAAAACTAAAAAATGAATACGAGTTCCCCTTTTCAAGTAAGCACTAGCCTTGCCACGTGAAGCGCGATGGGGGTAGCATGGGGTTCATGCCCCATGCAAAAGCTTCTTATTTCATGCTAAGTGGGGTGGCGCGCGTGGTTGTCACGTGTACGTGTCAGAGAGCGGTCGAATCGCCACATATCGTGGGCGCCGAGGATATCGTCTTAAAGCGGGACCCACACACACCACTTTCTCCCGGTTTACTGGAAGTCATAAACCGCTTCTTACAAAATACCAGGTGCCGGTTTCCGGTATTGAAAACAAATGCGGGACTGTGGGCGCCAGTTACATGCATACTTAGCTTTTTTTCCAATGGGCCAACGACGAAATAAGGAAACAATGAAAACGAGTCGCCAACATCCCCCGATGTCCACATCATCATCACGAATTCATGCTTATCCCATAAGCTTGGACCTTTATGTTATTTTAACTTATTGTTACACGTACAATTAGTCATTGTCGTCCTATTTTATTTGGGTTTTGGTAATTAACTTGTCATAATCTTAACCTAACTTTGTTATCCCTATGGGAATAATTACTGCTAAATCGCTCGTCGTCCCTCCAATCAGTGTGCCGACGTAAAGAAAAAAAAGTAGATAGGTAAATTGGAATAGTGACTAATTGAAAAACTTGCACATGGTTGAGCTTATCTACAAAGAAACTGAACAGTACTATTCTGATATTTTTTGACTTATTCAAGCTTGGAGAAATTGTCTTATGGTACTATTGAGTAAGTGGTTTTTCTATAATTTGATTTGATAAGAATTTTTTTATTAGTTTTGAGAAAATAATCACTCATAATGTTTTGTGTTCAATGGTTGATTTGATAAGTTTGGAGTTTTATATAAAAGTGTAAGAGATAATTATATATAGCTGTTCAAAAAACAATTATAGATACATACGTAATAACCTTCGAAATTAGGTCTAATAATTATATATAGAGACCTTCTCTATGTTATGAATAAATTCATTATGAAGCTTCATGTGAAAAGTGAAGGGCGTATTTAACTTTTACATGTCTTAAAGTACTTCTAGTGACTATATATTTGTGTAATTATTCATTCCTAAAGTCTTTGTCCGCAATGTGCACGTAATTATCCAAATAATCGTTACTACTTTTTAATTAGATCAAATTTAGAGGTGTAAATTTAATTATTATATTACTTAAACTTAAATCCTTTGATTGATTTGGCAAATGCTCCTTACCACATCATAAACAAATAGATATGCTAAGACATTTTATTCTGGTCTGGGCATGTGGCCGGCAGACGCGGAGAATTTGGAAGAAAATGACTGAAACTTTCGTGTTAAAACATGCATCCATTTATTAATTAGTTCTTTTTACCATTGTACAACAACATTGACTTCAAAGTTCAAACCTCATTTATTTCAAGTTTATAACTAATATTTAAACCAGGGGAATTAGGCATGGCTTATGCACTCCATCAAGGGCTGTTTAATGCCCCTTATTGCCTTTTGCTAATACTTAATCTAATCCCACTTGCATTATCTTAAGCCGATCAGGGAAAGAGGCGTTTGTTTTGCCTATTTGATGGGTTTCCACCACTTAACGTACAATGTTTGGGATTTAATATTTTAATTCACCCAAATTGAATCTAATGAACGTGCCAACTGCATTAACTAGTTAACTTCCCTACGTTGCTCCAAGTGGAATGTAAGTTAAAGTCTTAAACGTGTCACCTAATCAATTAAAGATCAATGTAAGCTAAGAGATAAACACACACACACACACACACATATGTATATAAAGTTTACAATAAATTAATAATGCATGCATGTGTATGATAGCGTCTCCCATACAGCTATACTAAAGAAAAAGTCCACCTGGTTCCCAATTTTTCTGTTAGATCCTTGTTGGATATGTCTAAGATGTTGATTCCAAGTTCGAAATTACGCTTGCTTTGTACATCAGTATATACTTACATTGTGTATTAGATACATATTTGCCCTCTCATTGGGACTTGGGACTTTTAGATTTACATGATTATAGTTAATTATTTATAGGTAAAGTTGTCCTTATTCATACATGACAAAGAAAATTACCCACTAAAGTTGCAGGTCATGCTTATCTTCGTGGCAAGAAGTAATGTAAGTTACACATAAACATCTTTAGTGTCAATGTCATACGTTTAAATAAATTTGAGTTGATGGTCGTCGCCCGTCGGCTACTAAGAAAACCATCCAACTCGAGTTGCAATGTTATTAGCAATCTTATTTAGAAGATGTTATCGCATCCTAAAAGAGTAAGAGTATGCCTTTAAAAGGACCTCCAACCATCAAAGAAAATAAAAAAGAGACGAAGTGAAAGCACATTATGATATGCTTTGACGTGGTTGAAAATAGATTTACTAGTAATTATATGCATCCGGTAGATTAGCACCGTGATTTTCGATGGCGAGTATTATGGCTTCTTTGTAGTGAGAACGCTATATGAAAATCTTCATCGTATTAGATCAATTAAGCGATGTCGAAAGACCAAGATGACAACTTCTCAAAATTTATCTGAGCTATAACAAAGTGTGTAGTTGCACTCAGTTAATTTATTAGATTGCATCCTTGTTCGAATCAATGCAACATAGCATTATGATTTATGATATAGTGTTTCTTTAATCCTTCTCTTGTATTTCTTACATTTCGGTGAGAATAAATTGTAGTGTGTTGCTAAAAGGAGTGCTTTATATTGGGGCGAGGCAAATGTCTTGTATTAATAATTTGATACATAATATATTTTCACTTTAGTCCTCTTCATGTTTTTTTTTAAAGTTTTTGGATTATATTTTTGTGTTGTAACTATTATTGTTTTTAAAGTAAAATTCCTAAATTTAGTGAGAGAGAAATTGAAAGAGAGATGTGTTCCTTCTCTGGGTGAGCAACTAAACACTTATCTTATTTGTTAGGGAGCTATTCATGTGCTTGGGTGTCTCTCATAAATGGTGTAACCCTTAGTTTGTTAACATATTGTTGGCCTCAGAACATAAAACTTGATTCGGCACTCCAGTAATGAACCCTATATAAATTTTGTGTCTTACTACTTGTTGGGAGACTTAGGTTTTAATGTTCATTGGTTGGTAGCGTTACTTAGTAACTAGTAATTTAATCTTTATGAAATAATCAACGTCTTGAAGAACTCTCTATAATTGTTTTCCATGCTCTCTCTGTAGAGCTCCCTTCACGGGTTCCACTATTTTGGTCTCTTCTCCTTCTTCTCTCTTTCTCTCTTTCTTTTTTCGGTTAGCTCTCTCTCTCTCTTCTGTCAATGAAAAATTTCAAAAGTCACTCTCAGATCCAAATGATAAGCTCCACTTCAATCCCCCCTCTTTCCCCACCTCCTGACCCTTAAAACTCTAACCCTCTTTTTGGCAACCTACCAAAAACCCTAATAGCAAAAGCTCTTACTAACAAACAACTGATATCCAAGCCCTAAGAACTACCTTTCTTCAAGCTTGGGGTATCAGATATCAAATGAGAATCAACCACATCCACCAAAACCTCTTGGTATTCATCTTCACCAATCATCAAGATGCGGACAAAATTCTCAGCCAAGCGCCATGGAACTTCAAAGGTCACAAAATCACTCTCACGATTTGGCCACCAGATAAACCCTTTGATGAAGTAGATCTATCCAAAACCCCTATTTGGATTCGTGCCTACAACTTTCCAGTCTACTTCATAAACCAAAGGGTCCTAGAATATCTAGGGAATGCAGTGGAAAAATTTATTTACTTAGATGCCAAGGAAAGTAGCAAATGGACGCTACATCAAAATAAGAGTTGAAATCGACAGGATAATTTCGCTCACTGATCACTACAAACTCAGGATAGAAAACTGCCAAGAATTCAAAGTTTACCTGAAGTGTATGAGTGCTTAGGTGAATACTGCTACCATTGCGGGAAGTTGGGTCACAAGATGCATGTATGTAATATAATCTGCGACTTATATGATCCTCCTAAAGAATTTGTGTTTGGTCATGGTTGAAAGCAGAGAACAACTTTGGTCATCCTATACCTAACCCTATCCCAGTCGCCACATTGGCATTTTTGGAGTTATCTGTCTTGCTTGGACAGCTAATGTCTCCCTCTTTCCCTTATTCTCCCCAAATTGGATCATCCACTGTGAGATTCAATTTCCCCTCTCTCTCTCTCCCCCCTCTTATCTGGAACTTCACTCTCTCTCTCTCCCCTCTTATCTGGAACTTCACTGGAATCTATTGCCCTTGCAATGATTCCCTTAAACCTTCTTTCTGGAGCTCTATCAAGGATCTGAAAGTGACTGATGAAACCCCTTGGAGATTTTAACTCAATTTTTTCACAAGAAGAAAATAGAGCCATTAATATGTATGCCAACTCATCAAACTATGTGTTTATATCTTCCATTAATGAACTCAATTTAGCTGATTTGGGCTTTAATGGTAAATTTCCACTTGGAGCAATAATAGACATGATGAAGAAAACATCAAGCTTAGGTTAGATAGTGGTCTTGCTAACCATCTTTGGAACCTAAATTTCACCAACTTTGCTCTTCACCACTTACCAGTTATAGGATCTGATCACAAACCTCTCCTCCTCTTCACCAACTCCCTCGCCAAAACAACTCATAAGCCATTCAAATTTGAGAACATGTGGTCCCTTGACCCTACTTGCCATGTTACTATCTAAACTTCTAGTCAACTTTAGAGCAGTGAAAAAAGCTTTAACTCTCTGGAACTCCACTCACTTTGGTAACTGTTTTTCTAACATGAAACAAATCATTTGTTCCATTGATTATTTACATGGTAAGGAGACCATTCTTGATTACTTACAAGAAGAGAAAAAACTCTAAGCTGAATTGGATGACACCAGGAATAAGATCAAAGCTCTATGGGGGCAGAAAACAAAGGTGAAATAGATTGAGGAAGGTGATGCCAACTCCAAAATTTTCCACCTTTCCACAAATTTCAGGGGTAAGACTAACAAGATTCATTCCATAGTTAAAGAATTAGGTAATTCCCTAACCTCTTAGTTTGATATTGATTACTCTTTTCAGAATTACTTCTCCAACTTGTTCAAGTCTGATTATTACTGTGATTCCCCACTTCCCTACCCCCTAACCTGGATAATCTTTTTAGTCATGTGATCTCTCTTGATGATAATAAAATGCTCTGCTCTATACCATCTCCTTTTAGATCAAGAAGATATTTTTTTAATATGGATTTTAACACTAGTCTTGGCCTTGATGGCCTTAACCCTATGTTCTTCAAAAAAATATTGGTCTATTTTTTTGTATTAAAGTAATTAACATTGTCAATGATTTCTTCTATAGTAAAACAATGGCTAGAGCATTCAACCACTCCTGCATTGCTCTCATTCCCAAAATTGAGAATGCCAATATATCTGAGCAATCAGTCTCATTAGTCTTTGTAATGTGGTTTATAAGTGCATTTCTAAAATGTCGGCTGATAGACTCAAATGTCTTATGTACCTTTTTGTGTCTCCCCTACAATCTGCTTTCATTCATGGCAGACAAATCCAGGATAACAATATAATTTCTCATGAACTGGTGCCTCAACTGTAAAAGGCCCTAACCCTTTTATGGCCATCAAAATTGACCTTGTGAAAGCCTTTGATAGAGTAGAATGGCCTCTACTTCTTTCCATTTTGAAGCATCTAGGCTTTTGTAACTATTTCATCCATTGAACAATTATTGCATCTCTTCTTCCTCTTTCAATACTTTATCAATGGTGCCCAATTTGGTTTCTTCAAACCAAGTAGATGATTAGACAAGTGGATCATTTATCCCCTATCTCTTCATCATTTACGTCGATCTTATATCTAAACTGCTCTCCAAAGCTTAAAATGATGGTTTGGTCTATGGTGTGAAGATTTTTAGACAAAGTCCCCCCAAAACCCACATGTTATATGCTGATGACCTTACAGTTTTCTGTACGGCAAATGAAGCCCATGCTCTCTCTGTCAAAATCTGTTTTGATCTCGTTGCTCTTTGGAGCAGCCAAAATATTAATACTTCTAAATCTTATGTCCATTTCAGTCTTAATACTTCTCCTGATACTAAGAAAGCCATACTTGACTCCTTTAATCTCAAGCAATGTCTCCACAAAGACAAACACCTTGGAGTCCAGTTTTGCAAAACTGCTTTCAAAAAGCCTGCTCTTTTATCTTTGCATGGTGGATTGGGTTCTAGACTTACTGGTTGGAAAGGTATCAACCTATCTCTAGCCGGTAAGACTATTCTCCTTAAAACAGTGGCTCAAACTCATCATTCATATACCATGTTCACCTTCTCCATTCCCACTTCTTTATGCTCCAAAATGGACAACCTCATGATGAGGTTTTTTTGGGGTAAGAATGCCAATAAGAACATACTTCATTTGAAAAGCTCGGATGCTATATGAAGGCACTACTAAAAAATCTTTTAATTAGACGCCCTTATTGAGACGCCATATTAAAACCCTCACCAAATCATGTTATTGATCACACATAGCCACTGTGTCACTAAAAATTAGTATTATGTAAAGCGGAGGAGAATTGCCCTAAGCTCAAATACACAAGGCCATGTCTTCTATTCTTTTTTTTAACTTAAAAATAATTTCCGTCTTTGTACTTAGGAAAAAATGGAAAAGAAAGAGAGGGAGAAAATCAGTGAAAGTAGAGACTTGGCGGCAAAATCTTCTCACGGTCTTCAACCAAGATTTCCACACCATATTCTTATTCTTCTCAAATCAATATGATTCACAAAAACCGACATCAAAATCAAGGTTGGCAGGAGATAATCAATTTGGTAAGAGTTCTTCTTAAAAGAAATTCTAAGATTTCTTCAAAATATTATTTGATTTACTTTTCTGAAAATTGGGGTTCTTGGATGGATTAAACGATTGACGGCACTGGATTTCAGAAAGTCACGGTACGGGCTTTGTCAATTTTCTCAATTTAACTGATTTATCATGATAATACTTGATTAAAAATTAAGTGCATGCATGAGTTGGAACTTCTCACGGTTTGTAATCTGAATTTTGGTACCAGATTGTTGTGTGTTTGTTTATTGTTAGAATGTAGATTTTTTCTCTTCTTTTACTATTATACGGATGATTAATAGTTCTATCCAACAGAATAAGAACTTAATTTGGTATATATGGCTATCAGGTGTTTGATGAAATGTCTCATCCAAAATAGACAAACTTCTAAATTATTTTTTATTATCTTGGAGTTAGCCCTGCTTATCAAAAGATTCAATGCTTGTTATTTGTATATGTTGTTCGTCCAGTTGGCTATTACTATATAAATGATTCAATCTCTATGTGGTAATTTTGTTGTTTGCGAATGTATAGCAACTAATCATTTTTGGATGAACACAGTGAATTTCCATTCATACTTATTTGATTCTTTGGAGCTCTAGTTTATTTTGACGAAAAAATATGGATAGAATTTGGATGAAATTATCGAAGTCAAGTGATATTAACAAAAAAATGGTGTATTTTTTCTTAACTTGGCATTTTCAAACTTGGATGATGGTTTGATCTTGTGTCCTTGCATGAAATGTAAAAATGGCATATGCGGAGAAAGAAAAGTCATTGAACTACATCTTCATAAAAAATAATTTTTGGACGGCTATAATCAATGGTAGTACACGGCGAATTAATTTCAAACAGTGTGCCTTTGACTAATTCATATGGTGATATGGAGGCATCTGATAATATGCAAGTGTTACTTAATGATACATTTAGAATGCTTAATGAAGATAATATAATGGGAGATACAGAACATATGGAGGATATAGGGAGGAAGAGGTGCCTAATGATTAATGAAGAAGCTGCTAAGTTTTTAAGAGTTCTAAAAG
This sequence comes from Linaria vulgaris, assembly GCA_948329865.1. Lineage (NCBI taxonomy): Eukaryota > Viridiplantae > Streptophyta > Magnoliopsida > Lamiales > Plantaginaceae > Linaria > Linaria vulgaris. The sequence goes on along the minus strand of OX415250.1, from coordinate 19,301,688 downwards.
ATTCTGAAAAAGAGTTACATCAAAAAGTTTCCTAAACTTTTCTTTATTGTTCGAATGCTTCAAATCAAATATCTTGGGAAGTGGAGTGATAAATCATTTGATGCTTGATTTGTTGAGGGAGTCTTTTCCTCAGGGTGTTCAACTTCCAAAGAACTACTATGAAGCTAAAAAGACAATAAATGATTTGTGTCTTCACTATTAAAAAATTGATGCGTGTAGAAACGATTGCATGATTTGTTGGGGAGTAAATGAAAAGAATACGATGTGTGATACTTGTAATGAATCACGATGGAAGAATATACAGAGAGATAATGTTGTTGCTACATCAAAGAAGCGTAAAAAGAAGAAAAAAGTGGTTGCAAATTTTTTTTGGTACTTTGCTTTAAAACCAAGATTATAGAGATTGTTCATGGCATCTAGAACCGCGTCTCTTATGACTTAGCATACCAAATAACGCACTCAAGATGGTGTTATGAGACATCCAACTGATTCTCCTGCTTGGCATACTTTTGATCAACACCATCCAGATTTTACTAAAGAGCCTCAGAATGTCGAATTGGGTTTGTTGTCCTTTGATGGATTTAGTCCATTTAGAACCATGAACATCAGCCATAGTACTGGGCCAGTAATTTTGATGCCTTATAATTTACCTCCAAGAGAGTGCATGAAATAATCTTACTTTATATTGTCTCTACTTATACCGGAACCTAGTGAACCAAGCAACAACATTGATGTTTACTATAACCTCTAATTGTAGAGCTTAAGGAGTTGTGGGATGTTGGTGTAAAAATATATGATGCTTCTATCAAACAAAACTTTCAAATGCGAGAAGAATTGCATTGGACCATCAGTGATCTTCTTGGTCTAGCAAACTTGTCTGGTTGGAGTACCAAAGGAAAATATGCATGTCTTGTGTGTGGAAAGAATACAAACTCAGAATATTTGTATAGTTCTCATAAGCAGTTTTACATGTGTCACCGAGTATTCCTACATGCTGACCGCCCGTATCGAAATGATAAGCATTCATTTGATGGGAATGAAGAGCATCGACGAGCACCTCCCTATCCAAGAAGCTGAGAGGTATTTGTCGAGGTAAAGAATATTGTTAATGGATTTGGGAAATTAGCGTCAGACTTTCCAAATCTCCCTTACAATTGAAAAAAAAGAGTTTTTTTTTACTTACCATATTGGGAAAGTAACGTACTGCGCCATAATCTGGATGTTATACACATTGAGAAAAATGTTTGTGATAAAGTCGTGTACACATTATTAAATCCTGATAAGTCAAAAGACAACAACATTGCACGTCTTGATCTGTCAGAAGGGCATTAGACCGAGATTTCATCCTTTTGTAGATGAGAATGGAAAAGAGTGGTTACATGCATCTTGTTTTACATTTGATAAGCATGAGAAGGAAAGTTTTTGCAAGGGGTTGAAAATATAAAAGTTCCAGATGGTTTTGCGGCTAATATTTCAAAATGCGTTCAGTTGAAACCGCCAAAAATCTTTGGTCTTAAGAGTCATGATTGTCATAACCTAATAAAGGATTTACTATCGATCGCTCTGTGGAAACTTTTGCTGATGTCAGTACGTTCTACTCTTCTTTGTTTAAGTCAATATTTCAAAGACTTGTGTTCTAAAACACTCCATCATAGAGATTTGACTCGAATGGAAAAAGATATTCTGGTTATTCTTTATCGGCTAGAGAAAATGTGTCATCCATTGTTTTTTTATATCACAATGCATTTAATTATTCATTTGGTTACTGAGGCAAAGTTGGGAGGTCATGTTCACTGCCGTTGGATGTATCCTATTGAACATTAATACTTTTTGTTGTTAATCTTAATAATTCTGACAATATATTATCATTAATTTTTAACAAACTCTTCAATTATTGTTTTAGGTATTTGAGCACACTAAAATCTTATGTGTGCAATAAAGGCCGACCTGAAGGCTCAATTGCAGAAGGTTACTTAGCCGATGAATGTTTAGCATTTTATTCATTATACTTTGGTGAGAATGTAGAAACACGGTATAATCGAGTTGGTCTAAATCATGAGGGAGATGTTGTATATGATGAAGGCTTTCAGATATTTTTAACGGCAAGTCGACCATTATGGAATGGAGAACCAATTAAATTGAAAAATGAAACTTTGGAGAAAGCACACAGATATGTGTTTTTCAATTATAAAGAAACTGAGTCATACAAAGCGTAAGTCGAAACATATATATTTATAATTGGTTGTATAATTTCACATATTACGTATATGATTATTCATTAGTAATCTTGTACAGAAAACATGAGGCTTTAGTTAGACGTAAAAAACGTCGTTCTCCAGAGCATGAGATAAGACAGATTCACAATGAAACCTTTGCTTCATGGTTTTATGAGCAAGTAAGTTGAATGAATAATATCTTAAGGAATTTTCTGTTATATTTTTATCATGACATCTTATGTATATAACTTTTCTATAGGTTGAAGCATCAAGTAGTTATTCAGAGAATATGAGTCAAAGTGATTTAATATGTCTTGCAAAAGGTCCAGTTGAAGCCATAAAAAGATACGATGGTCTATTGGTCAATGGTTTCAGATTCCACACTCAAACTCGTGAGTTGGAGGGAGACCTAAAACACAAAATTGTGGGGTGGTGGTTAATGCAATAACTACAAGCTTTGTAAGAAAAAAAGATACAAGACCAATCTTATTTGACTTGGCTTATTATGGAATTCTGAAGGACATAATTGAGTTAAACTACCCATGTGAAAAAGGGTTGTATTATTTGAATGTGATTGGGTGTCGAAAGGAAAAATACTCTAACAATTTAACAACGGATTTACTCAGGGCGAATTTTGCAAGTATAAAGCGTCAAAATGAGCTTTTTTCCGTTGCATCTCAAGTACAACAAGTTTTCTTTGTGGAGGATTATTCAGACAAAGACTAGAATGTTGTGATAAAGACTAAAGCAAGAGACAATTTTGAAGATGGAAAAGACTCTTCAACAATCGATATTGATAGTGCTCTATTTGAATCAACTGACGAGGATATTTCTTGGGATCGTGAAGGGGTTCCTCCTACTTTAGCTGACTAGAAGACTATAGTTGAACTACATAGTTAAATATTTTTTTTAGTGACATCAGGTATCACGAGTAACTAAATTGCATTTACTTATTGGACTGTTATAACCGTGTTACTTAGAACACTTAGTTGATCTCATTGCTTCATGTTTCTCTGTTATGAAATCTTTATTGACTCTTTTTTCTTACACTATTAGTTATATTTTCATACTTCATCTTGATTTTATTATTATTTACATCGCTTGTATAGTGACTTTGCAGGAGTGGCGAGAACAACACGTAGGTGTTCCAGATTCAGTGAAAGAAATGAGCAGCATTCTGTAGAGGGTGATCAACGAACAACTCAACATTCTGATGATGTGAACAGCGAGCAAGATAGCAACATCCAAGGTAAAGTAAAGCATGCATAACAATTCAAGGCAGGCTAACTGCTTGTTGGCTGGGAGTTTTATGAGCGGTAATGTCCACGTACGGCTCCGTGAGAAGGGCGATGGACAAAAATGGCTTTGTTGTACCTCACTCTCGTCTTCAATGAGGCCTCCTCTTTTTTTTCTAGGAGAGTATGCCAATCTTTATGAGGTGCGGGGCTTTGCATTTGACATTCGTTGGGTGTTCCTTTTCGGGAGCCTACGCCCAAGAGTTTTTGTGCTATAAACCCCTCCGACTGAAGACTAGTGATAGGTGGTCCCGCGGAGCTTTCGGAAAGGGTAGCCTAGTGTGTAAGCACAACAATGAACTGCAACAAAAAATATATATTGACACGGATCTAAAGAAGTACTCTTGATAATTTCACCCCACTAATTAGCTTTCAAGTAAAGTAGTATAATGGATATATGTTTATCTCTAAAAAAAATAATGGTTATATATTTCGCTTTTTACTCTTAGCTAGATAACAGAAGTGTGAAAAAGAGAACCAGGGGATTAACTTATTTGCCACATGTTTGGGCTGTAAATCCGAACCAGCCTGGTAAAGAGCCTCCACAAGTTGTCTTTGACAATTTGGCAATCCATAGGCCCAAATAAAAGCAAGTATGTCGAATTTTTGGAGACTATAGCAAGAAATGAAAAACTTACTCCACTAAATGTCAAGGACTGACATAGTATTTCGCAAACTATGAAAAATGCAATGGTGAAAATAGTTAAGGTAAGAAAATTTTGTCATTTATTATCTTCGTAATAATAATATGGTTATCATTACGTTTAGGGTGTCTATTTTTCTCATTTATGATTTAAACTTGTTCCAGTTTGTAAGTTCTCAAGTAAAGGTTATTTTTAGTTTGGGGTTAAATAATTTCATGTGGTGTATTTGTTTTCATTTCTTAGAGCGTATCATTTATTTGTTGTTGTATATTCTTTTAGGGTTTTCATTGTGATGTATCTTTGTTGTTTTATGTATTTATATTATTTTTGCTATATCCTTCTGTTTTGGTTGTACTGTTATGTAGTCTTACAAATGATTTGCCATTTATCATCTTTATGTCATGCAATGGATTTTCTTTTAGCAACTCCAATCTGTCTTTTTTATATTGTCCACAGTATACTTAATTATTTTCTTAAGGCATGTACTACTAAAAAATTAAAATGTGCGCTGACTTATGTTTATTTTGCAGGAAATATTTGTGCTACCACCCGGATCTGAAGTGAACATTTTACGGGCTAAAGGAAAAAGTTGGAGAAGTTTCAAAAATAGAATTAAAATAAGCCACTTTGATTCAAACTTGTCATTTGAGCAAAATCTTCGAAAGAATCCTATTTCACATGATGAGAGAGTATTACCTGAGCATTGGAAGTACCTTTTATAGTATTGGTCTAGTGAATCAACAAAGGTAATCAGATCATTCGGTTTTATTAGATATGTTGTTTACTTGTATAATATACATTGGTAAATTGTGCTTAGTTCACCAGGAAAGAAGTTTGAAGAACCACGAAAATAGAAAAAAGAAAGTAATGCAACACATTACTGGAAAGAAGAGCTTTGCTCAAATTAAGGAGTTGAAAAAGGTACTCTTTTGGATAGGAAAAGAGTTTTAGCCTGATAAACTTTATGTGATTGAAATATTGTTTGTAGAAAGAGAAAAAAAAGAGTGATGGTGCACCTGAAGAAACTGAAATGGATAGTGATGCAATTTCTGATGATGAAATGGATGAGGAGATGAGTGGAGCAGATCTCTTTGTTGAATGTTATACACAAGATGGAAATACGTCTAATCATGTGGTGGCAGAGACTTGGTACAATTCTCTTATTATCTATTTACCCTACTCTTTGGTGGAAGTTGTAATTTTCTTGGTTTAGATTTGATAAAGTATTTTATTCGTATAGTATAAAAAATATTTTTTTTTCATGAAATCTATATAGCAAAAAATGAAGAACTTACAAAATGGATTTCAACCTGGTGCAAAAGATAACGGTCCAGAGGATATTTTTGCTCAAGTTACTAGGCCTGACAAAGGTGGACGGGTAAGAATGTATGGTTCTAGAACTGTTGCAGCAGAAGTGGTTGGTGATACACCTAGTCGAACCGGTAGCTACCGCATGAATATGGGATACAAAGCTGATATGGAAATAATGAAGCAAACACTTGATGATCAGGGTAAGTTAATTCAGGACTTAGTGCGTGCAAATAAGGAAATGGCAAGAAATAAGCATCCCATTGTTAGAAGGGTCGTTTCACCATCCCTTTCTCATAATTTTGCACCATATCCACATCCTCAAACCTCAACTACCAATTCTTTTGCACTACGGGTAAGTCATTTCAACATTGAGTTACTAGATGATTGCGTTCATGAATTGAAATAGTTTTAGCGATATATTTTTCACTATTTTAAAATTATATTGGTTGGTTCAAAGGTGTATTTGAAAAGCATGTTTGATACTTCAAAGATTGTAGCGAAAGGTCTCATATTAAGCTTAGATCCAGTAAAGGTTATAGAATATGAGGCTTTGGGAGAAAACTGGCGTGAGGTTAAAGTTAATGTAGCTATGGAATATGAAGAACCATTATTTCGATCCGTGGAAAATGTCAACATTGTTGGAGATGCAATTGGTTGTAGCATTGCTTGGCCTAAGAATCTGGTATTACTTATTTCAGTAGTTTGGATATGGTATTTTGTTGTTCTTAGGATTTTCAGTTAATAACTAAACTTGTTTACTCTTGTCTTGATTTTGTTAATTGTGGTGAATGAAGTATGGTAGAAAGCTATTGCTGGAATGATCTCTAGAGTTTCCATAGTTTATAAGATTAGGACAAGGACAGAGAAATATCTTTTGGTATTATTATTATCTTGTATTTTTGCAGTATTTGGGGATCCAACATTGGTATTTCTGTTTTTCTTTTTTTAATTGGAACAATTTGTTGATTATCAAGTACAATGAATGCTAACTATTGAATTGGTATAAAGTATTAATTTGGTATTTATGCTTAGTATTGGATTGTTTTTTTTTTCTTTCCTTGTTTGCTCCCACCAAGTCATGAATTAGCAGGGCAGGCTATTATTTGCAGGGTATTTAATTTCTGAATTAGCAAGGCAATTAAATAAGGATTTAGTGCGAGCATGGTATTTGCAGGACTTAGTGCGAGCAAAAAATAAGGAATTAGCAAGGTAATTAAATAAGGACTTAGTACGAGCATGGTAAGCTAATTCCTCTTTGTAACTAGAGCTATTGTGATTATATTTTCTATTCGTAGCATAGTATCTTCATTTAGAGCAACACTTGCGAGTGCTTTAATAAAGATGTGTATATGGTGACGCTAGTCTTGCGTCTATCTATTCTTATATAGTGACGACGTCATTGTGTTTGTACATACAAATGGTGACGCTTTTACTTGTCATGAATTCAAGTATTTAAGGGAATTAGAACGTGTTCTTTTGTGACGCATGAACATGTCACCAAACCACTTTTAGGAGACATATTTATGCGTCACAAAATCCATTTTATTATACATTATACATCATCACAATAACCTATAGTCACGCTCACCTAGGAAACGCTTTTGATGCGCGTCACTAAAACAAAAGTGTCACTAAATCCAGTTTTTTGAAACATACACGAGCGTCTCGAAAGGCGATTTTTTTAGTAATGAGGCCAAAAGCACAAGGTGGTCTTGGTCTAAGGAAGATGAAAGACCATAACAATACCATGATCTCCAAGCTTACCTGGCACATAGCAAACAATTCTGACTTGATGTGGGTCAAGTTACTAAGATCCAAATATGTCAAAATAAAAACATTCTCACCATGAATCCTGTCAAATCTAGACCCTCCTGGATATGGGAAGATATATTTAATCTTAGACACCTCATGAAATCTGGAGCTTGTTACAATACTCATCTCTCCTCCCCCTATCCACTTGGTCTGACCCTTGGGTTCCATCTCTTCACTCCTTCACTCCTACCCCTCTATTCCTCTGGACTCTATTGTTTCCATCTCTGACTTCATATCCCAAGGAACCAGCCAATGTGACATTGAGACTCTTCAAAAAAAACTTCAATCAAAATACTATAAAAGAGATTCTTAAAATTCCTATAGCTCAAATCTCCTGACAATTATTCTCTCATCTGGACCCCCTCCAAGTCAGGGTTCTTCACCACTAAAAGTGTATTCCTAACTCTCTCAAAAGTTGTCACCTCTACTACCCTCGTCCAATCTGGAAAGCCAATATACACAACAAGTTGAAAACCTTTCTGTGGAGAAGCTCTGTTGACATCATTCCTACTAAAATTGTGCACTATTACTTATGTATCTTGCCCCTTATTTTCCTAAGGTGCAACTATGCTAAAACAATCATGATGTCTTCAACTCACTGAAGCAGAAGCCTCTCTCCAAGACAAAGTGCAAGTGCTCAAATCTGCAAATACTCTCACAAAATGAAAAAGTCCCCCCCCCCCCCCCCCCGAATGGACAAAAATTGATACAGATGCAGCACACAACTCCAACCTCTCTGCTACATCTTCTATTTATAGAAATTCAAATGGTTCAATCACATTTGCAATGGCTAATTCCTCTCCCTGCCTTGATTCCTTCTCAATAGAAGCCAGAACAATTCTTGAAGCTTGCACCTGGGCAAACTCAAACGAAAAGGGAATGTCCTCATCGAATCTGATTATCTGAGAATCATTCAAATGATTAATGATCCTTCATTGATCCTAGATTGGTCTGCCAAAAGCTTCGTTGAAGAAATCCAGAAATATTTGGCATGCTGGCCAAAATAGACATTTTCTTTTATTCCTCGTTCTTTGATTCAACGGCCCTTAACTTAGCTTCCCATGCCTCATTTTGTAACTGGACTAGTCCTATCCCCACCCCTGCTCTTTTTTTCTATTGTTTTGTGATGGTGGTTATCCCATCGTAGACTATGCTTGATTTCCTCTTGTATAATATTCTAATTTATCTAAAAAAATCACTTGAAAAAATAGTATTTTTGCATGTAGAAATTATTTAATACAACTATTTTATTGTTGGACGTAGTGTATCAAGTACTGAATACACAATGGAGATGAGGTTATAGAAGTTTATTAACTAAATTTTAAGCTAAAAATTCAATCTATATTGTTGATTACACCAATCACGAGACGTTTCCATAGAGATATTCTTTTTTGGTAAAGTACACGCAAAGGTTATTACACATGAAATGGCCGTACAACTAAAATATATCAAATTCACTTTCTAAGTTCAGTATAAACTTGGACCAACAACAAAGGGAAACGACACAAACTAAAGAGCAAAAAAGTTCAGACCCTAGCCCGCAACTTGGCCCAACAATAACTTAAGGGTTAACTATGTTGGAACCGAAATCAAAACTCAAGAGCGTTCATGTCAAATCATTAAGAATTAAATACATAAGTCGAAGAACTGGATTGCGAAAACGTAGCTTACAACGTATAATTAATTGTTTGTGAAACGCCATGTGGTTGGTCTTTCAAATCATCACGAACCCCTTAAGAGTTCCTTTAGTTCTCTCTGAATCTAACTATCGATGAGGATGTAGTATAGAAAGCGACTTGTGTAATTTGGGGACCATGACCACCTTTAAATATAAGGTCACCAAAACATCGGTGCCCTAATTCCGTAACTTGGGCTTCGGCCCATCTTCGTAAGCAAAAGTTACAACAGTCTCTACACATTAAAGGTCCACACTCTATTACATACATTAAGCCTATAATTTAATTGAGCTTTAGATCACTTTTATCGGGCTTATTATTAATGGCATTTCATATTACATAATTATTAACATATAAGCCTAGCGTTGGATCAACGATCCAACATTATTGGATAAAAGATCCAACAAAATACACTTGCACCCCACGATTTTGATTTATTTTCAAAAATATCTGAAATAAGTGCCAATTATTATTTCTAGTCTAGAGAAATAGTGGTGATATAAATAAAAGGAGGACTATACATGGCGCGTCAAGCTTGGAGTCCCTAACCAAGCAAGACCGAGAAAAAGAAGAGAAGGCTAGGGAGGCTTATAATTGTGCCTCTCAAGACGAAGCAAGGCCAAAATGAAGTTGCAAACATGTATCCCAAAAATTTCGCATCCGAAGCTCACACCCAAAGATGGAGTGCGCAAATCGACTTTGAACTTTTGTAATGGAACTTATTTATTATTTCTAGTCTAGTATTATAAGAAAGAAACTTAGTTGTGATTTGAATATATAGTTACGTATAGTTTTTCAAATATTTATGTTTCTAAAGCGTTAGATGATTTTTCCTTAAAATGTACATAACTACAGTGAGATCCTAAGAAATACATATAAAATTTATTTTCAATTTCAGGCGAACAAATTTCACCTGAGCAAGAATGTATTAATCATTAATTAAATGGGGTAGATGTTAAAGCTTGGTGGGTTCATTGATTTTGATGTTTAAACCTATGGAGACAAGCATCAATACATCATACATGATATTGATATATCATATATATAGATAAATAAGGTGAAAAGATAGCCACGCTATAGATAAAACTAACTGTAACATACATTGTAAATTGATTGATTTTTCCATTCTCAATGCGTTCTCACAACACAAAACTATCTCATAAATAACACACAATAAAGGAATTAGGCCCAGGCCATATTTTTAGTCAATTTCATGAGGAACTTATGCCTAAATTATTGTAATTCTACATAAATTTCATCTAAGGAGCAAGCACTGAATAATAATGTAAGGCAGCTGGTACAAGAAATCTTAAATTTTCAAACATACATTGATTTTATTAACGTACATTTCATACTAATTTGTACCTACTAGCAAAGGGATATAAGGTGGAAATTAAACCAGGACAAAGATTTGCCTGCCTTCATGAACTTTCGAAATACAGAGAAACATACAAATAGACCAGTCATACAACAAAACCTGACAAATTAAATTCCCTACTCTTTCTTTCAGACCAGAAATATGTAATCCCATAAACTTCTGATCAACGTTTCTTTACACACAGATGAGGCTACTTCCACCCAAAAAGACAACTCCACCCTCCCCAACAATATGTCCTCCTATTCGTCTATCACCACTCACCAGATAAGATAACCGCCACGTGGCATGCCAATTCTTTCTGTTTAGCCATAATATTGACTGTATATTAGTTATTTCTGTACTAGTTAGTCATTTTATATAGTTATAGGGTCTATTCTGTAAATAGAGAAACTGTTAGTTATAACAGACTCAACAACGGTTCTGTACATATATTGCCACTTCATTGTACTATCATTTTGACAGCTAATAACATAACAGAAATATTTTCTCTCTCAATTTCTTCAATGGTGCTTTACTTTTCCACATGGTATCAGATGAAAATGGTTCGATCCTCACGATTCCGCCATTGTTGAGCTTGTTGTAGCTCCGGTTTTGGTTTATTGCAACCAATTATTACTCCGATCACCTTTTTCGACAAGTTCGCCGCCAAATTTCATCTTCTCCGATGACGAATCCTGATTCTACGGTTGATTCAGCGCAATCAGCGCCTATTCCTGCTCGCAACACCAGATCTGGTGGCGCGCTGCACCTATACACTAATGAGAACTCCAATTTTTCTCTCACCTCAACGCCGCTCACCGGAATCGCAAATTATTTGCCGTGGAGTCGCGATGTGAAGCTCGCACTCGGTGCGCTTTGTAAGCTTGGTTTCATTAACGGTATCGTACCACGACCTGCTCCAGATCATGAGGATTTTGCTGAATGGGAGCGCGTTGACTGTCTAGTTGCGACTTGGATTCTCCGATCTGTCTCCGACGATCTCTCCGATGCATTCCTGTTTACCACTTCTGCTTTTGATCTGTGGAAACAGTTGGAGGAGCTCTTTGGATTGAGCAATGGACCGCGCCTTTATCAACTGCAGAGAGAGGTAGCATCCATTTCACAGTCTTCACTTAGCATTTCTGCTTATTATACTCGATTGAAGAAACTGTGGGATGAACTCACATGTTTAGTACCCTTGATCAACTGTCATTGTGCTGCTGCACATATTTGTACTTGTCAATTTGCACATCAGTCCTTGAAATTCCACTCACTCACTAGATTGATGCAATTTCTGATGGGTTTAAATGATGAATATGATGGTGTGAGAAGTCAAATCCTAGGAATGGATCCACTTCCTCTTGTTGAGAAGGCATACTCTATGGTATTAAGAGTTGAGAAACAAAAGGAGATACAAGTTTCTATGGCTAATCCAGTAGAACACTCTGCTATGTTTGTTAAGCAATCTGTTGCTAGACCTCAGTATCAACAGTCTTCTTTCAACTCTAAAGATCTTAAGAAGGTCAAGAATGACAAATTTTGTGAATTTTGTAAGGCAAAATGACATACTAAAGACACATGTTTTAAACTAGTTGGGATACCTGATTGGTATAAAGAGTTGAGGGACAAAAGAGGTTCATCATCTGGTAACAGCTTCAGTGGTAAGGGCTATGCAAATGCAGTGGAAGTTGGACACCAGCACTACACAAGGACACAAGAATCTAACCATGGCTCTGTCAACTCTTCTTTTGTTCCACAAACTGACACCTTTCAACAAGAGTTGACACCTTTCAACAAGAGTTTTACAGGTTTATGAAGACCATGATGAATCAACATTCCATGAGTTCTGGCAATGAATCCAATCAAGTGAACTTAGCTCACTTTGGAGACTTTGCTGGTACAAATACTCTTTCCTCTACCACTCCAAATTTTTTGCCTCCTGGTAGTTGGATCCTTGACACAGGTGCTTCTAGTCATATGATCATAAATGATACCTATTTCACTCAGGCTTCTCCTGTTACTAAACCTACTCCCATATTTCTCCCTGATGGCTCTTTCAAGTGCGTTAAACAAACTGGAACAGTAGCTCTTAATCATAGCATTACTTTGCATAATGCACTGTTTGTTCCAGACTTCAGGTTCAATTTGATTTCTATCTCTAAGTGGAGTAGAGATTCTCAATTGAAATTTATTTTTCTACCAAATGGTTGCTTGGTGCAGGACCTTCAGACTGATAGGATCATTGCAGAGGGAAAGTTAATTGGGCATCTATATCTCCTGGACCCAAACAGCCTACCCTCTGCTCATATCTCATGTCTCACCACTACTAAGGAATCTGGTGATGACCTGGAACTTACTCACAGAAGAATGGGACATGCATCCCTGGATACTCTGAAGCATATTTCCAGAAAATTCTCTGGCTTTCCAGCACACCATCTCAGTACCTGTAATATCTGCAATAAAGCTAAGTTTCATAGACTCTCATTTTCTAACAGTACTACTTGTACTACTAGAGCCTTTGCATTACTTCATATTGACCTATGGGGTCCATACAGAATAGCTACTGCTGATAATGCACATTATGTGCTGACTGTTGTTGATGATTTCACAAGATCCACATGGACATTTCTATTGAGAAATAAGACTTGTTGCTGGAACTCTGAAACATTTCTTTGCCTTGATCAAGACACAATTTGATACTACCATCTTATCAATTAGATCAGACAATGGTTCAGAATTTACAAACATTGAATGTCAAAACCTCTTTAGCAATCTTGGCATCATTCATCAAAAATCCTGCCCTTATACTCCCCAACAGAATGGGGTTGTGGAAAGGAAACACAGGCATCTACTTCAAGTAACCAGGGCACTTTTGTTTCAAGCTGACATGCCTGCATCTTTCTGGGGATATGCACTCCTCATGGCAACCTATCTCATCAACAGAACCCCAAGCAAACTCCTACATTGGTCTACTCCTTATCAGCTACTTCACTCCAAAGAACCTGACATCAATGCCTTAAGAGTTTTTGGTTGCTTGGTTTTTACTGGGAATACCAACCTACACAAAGACAAATTGGAACCTAGGGGCTTCAAAGGTTGTTTTCTTGGATTTGTGCCTGGCTAGAAGGCATACAGAATCTACAGGTTTCATGACCAGAAGATTGTTATCAGCAGAGATGTGATATTTCATGAGTCACATTTTCCCTTCTCCTCATTCATTGCTGAACCTCTGGTAACCCCACTACCCATGGTTCCATTCAATGATGAAACTCTCCTGAACACCCCTCTTGCAAACACAAATACTATTTCCCCCCCTTCACATATCATCCCACATACTACTCCTGACATTACTGATCATACTCCTGACAATACTGATCCTACTCCTGACAATACCACTTCCATATCTGATTCCTCTCCAGTATTGAGAAGAAGCACAAGACAATGTCATAAACCTGCTCACTTGAAGGACTTTCTCCTCAACTGTGCTATTGATCCTCTCACCAATCATCACCCATCTATCCCTCATAGCTCCTCTCATACACCACCTACTTTCCCCTACATTATAAATCCTCAGCTATCCCCCTCTCATGTCAGCTTCTTAGCTAACATTAACCTTCACACAGAACCTCACTCTTTTAAAGAAGCCAGCACTGATCCTAATTGGATCACTGCCATGAATGCTGAAATTACAGCCTTGGAAGACAACAACACCTGGTCTATTGTTGATCTCCCACCTGACAAACATCCCATTGGATCCAAATGGGTTTACAAGTTGAAACTCAAACCTGATGGTTCAATTGACAGACACAAAGCAAGACTGATTGCTAAAGGGTACAACCAGATTTTTGGGCTTGACTATCTGGATAGCTTCTCACCAGTTGTAAAGTTGGTTACTGTGAGAATCTTGCTTGCTGTGAGCACTCATTATCACTGGTCCATTCACCAGCTAGATATCAATAATGCTTTTTTGCATGGGTTCCTAGATGAAGAAATTTATCTTAAACCTCCTCTGGGGTATTCAAAGGCCAAACCTGGTCAAGTATGTAAGCTAAATAAGTCCTTATATGGGCTTAAACAAGCCTCCAGACAGTGGAACTTAGAGTTCACTAAATGTCTGCTTGCATATGGATTCACTCAATCAAAGGCTGATGATTGCCTGTTCACCATGGGCTCTGGCACTCAATTTGTTGCCTTACTGGTCTATGTTGATGATGTGTTGGTTGCAGGACCCAACATCTCACTCATTAAAGCTATTAAATCTCATCTTCACTCTATGTTTACTATAAAGGACATTGGTGAAGTTAAATACTTTCTAGGCCTTGAGATTTTCAGATCTTCTACTGGGCTCCATGTTAACCAAAGGAAGTACATACTTGACATTGTGCAGGATGCTGGTCTCTTGGGAGCTAAATCCACTGATATCCCTTGTCCTAAGGGCTTCAAATTCACTACTGATGGTCCCCTCCATCCTCAGCCTGACCAATACAGGAGATTGGTTGGGAGATTGATGTATTTAAACATGACAAGACCTGACATTTGCTATGCAGTCAATCAGCTTAGTCAGTTTATGCAATCTCCATCCCAAGAACACTGGAATGCAGCTATCTCTGTCCTACATTACCTCAAAGGCACCCCTTCCCTGGGTCTTCACTTCTCTGCTAATTCTAGTCTCTCTCTCACTGCATACTGTGATGCTGATTGGGCCTCTTGCCCAGATACCAGGAGATCTTTGACTGGCTATTGTGTGTTTTTAGGTGACTGCTTGATTAGCTGGAGAACCAAAAAGCAAACTACTGTCTCCAGGTCTTCTACTGAGGCAGAATACAGGAGCTTAGGACACACTACTTGTGAACTTAAATGGATTTCTTATGTCCTCACTGACCTGCAGGTTCCAGTTGTCACCCCCATTCCCCTCCTCTGTGACAACAAGTCTGCAGTACATCTCACTCATAACCCCATCTTTCATGAGAGAACTAAACATCTGGAAATTGATTGCCACCTTGTCAGGGATTCCTACAAAGATGGCTTCATCCTCCCTACTCATTGTCCAGGCACTCAACAAGTTGCAGATGTTTTTACAAAGTCCCTTGCTGCTCCTCAATTCAAAGTTTGGATGTCCAAGTTGCACCTCAATGATCCACATCTCAGTCCAACTTGAGGGGGCGTATTGACTGTAAATTAGTTATTTCTGTACTAGTTAGTCATTTTATATAGTTATAGGGTCTATTCTGTAAATAGAGAAACTGTTAGTTATAACAGACTCAGCAACGGTTCTGTACATATATTGCCACTTCACTGTACTATCATTTTGACAGCTAATAACATAACATCATTTTGACAGCTAATAACATAACAGAAATATTTTCTCTCTCCATTTCTTCAATGGTGCTTTACTTTTCCACAGGCCAAAGCACCAAATAATCCAACGGCCCAAAAGTACTTCAAGTGACACCAATTCAATCTTGTCCATACACAACATCGAGCTGGTCCATGAACTACTATAAATAGGTCATGTAGCATGTTAGAAAAAAGGCAACACGCGAAACTCAGTTAAATCTGATCATAATTAAACAATACTAAGTACTAGAGAGCAATAGCAATGGCCTCCTCCGTGATGTCCTCGGCTGCTGCCGCCACCGCACGTGCTGGCACTGCCACTCAGGCTAACATGGTCGCGTCTTTTAATGGACTCAAGTTCGCTTCTGCTTTCCCCGTGAGCAAGAAGAGCAATGACATTACTTCTGTTGCCAGCAATGGTGGAAGAGTTCAATGCATGCAGGTATGTAAAATAAACTGTATTACTCTGTATGCAATAAATAGGTATTACCAGATGTATGTCGAAATGGCTTTTCAAAATTGCTTATATATTGAAGTAATGTGCAATTCTTTAAAATGGAGTAACTTTATAAATTTATTTCCCACATAATAGTCATGCGTTGATTTAATTTAACCCATAACAAAGAGCCCTGTGTTATTTATTATTTTAAAGAGTATTATACCTATTTAAAGTAACACATTATATTGCGTAACATGCATTCAAATGGTAAGATGAAGTACGAGACCCTGTCCTACCTTCCTGAACCGTTAGTTGAGCAATTGGCAAAGGAAGTTGAATACCTTCTTCGTTCCAAATTGATTCCTTGCATCGAGTTCGAGCTCGAGGTACGCTAATTATTTTTAATAATAATGTAATAAATTTCAAGACATGCAAAAAAAAAAAAAAAACATTTACTGGCGAAGCGTCTTACTTAGTACCTACCATCAGACTGGAATTCGTTTTTCATATTTGATTGGATAATAATTTGGTTTTCGCAACATTTTTTTTTTTTTGGAATGGATTTGTGTGCCGTGAGAACGCGAGGTCTCCAGGATACTATGACGGACGCTACTGGACAATGTGAAAGCTACCCATGTTTGGTTGCCAAGACTCATCACAAGTGTTTAATGAGCACGAGGAGGCCAAGAAGGCGTACCCTAACGCCTTCATAAGGATCATTGGATTCGACAACGTTCGCCAAGTCCAGGTCGCCGGTGTCATCGCCTACAAGCCCCCAGGCTACTAATTAAGCATTTCAGAAATAATTCTGCATTGGACTAACCCCATGAGGGATGACTCAATTTGTTGTTGAAGTTTCTATCTTTTTCCAGTTTTCCATCAACACTTTCTATTCTTTTCTTTTTCCTTTTCTTTTTCTGTATTTGGGGTTGTTTTTCTGTTCTGGAAACCAATTGTACGAGTTATTTTATAATAAAAATGTTTGTTTAATATAAGAGATGCATGTATTTTATATATTCTGTCTTTATTCGAATTTCAAAAGCAAAAAACAATTTGGTTGATGGAATTGAATGTTGGCCTGGCGGATGTGTAGAGGGGAAGGCATTAGTCTAAACTCCAACGCATACTACCTCATGCATCAAAATTGTATCATAAATCTAATGGCGACACAGAATTGACATAATAATTGTGTCAGGTTTAAAAAGAAAAGAGCATATCTAGTATCTACTAAGATTTGCTATAAGACTAAGAGGTGGAATATTACTTGTGATCTAATGAATAGAATTATAAAAGGCTTGCCGTGTTCCAATTCGTGCTCAAATCCATCTCCACGACCCCCATCGAGCGAAAAAACAGAGAACCATCTACTATACTATCTGCCTAGACTTGTCTGCAAATGATGACAATCCCGTTAACTAGTTAGATTAAGTTCAAACTTTATGTCCATCCTGGTAGAGTACCTTAAAATGTTAAAACGAATTTCTCTTTACTGTTCTAGATTTCAATAGCCTGACATTTTCCTTAAACCACCAAAACTATGAAAAAAAAACAAAATGAAGCTTCCCTACGTTACTAAAGCCAGCTAATTATAAGCTCAATGACATTATTTAAGAACAAAAAGGGCAAGAATCTGGATATTTGGCACCACTATGATTCAACAATGCTGAATGACTTATTCCAACTTTCCACGAAAAAAATCAAAAGCCAAGGTGGTCCTCCCTCAATACACTGGTTTCAACACATACATTCTGCATTGATGAGGATCCACTGTTGCTGTCAAGTTCCCCACAAAACTAGTCTTCAAGGTCTTGTGCTGCCAACATAAAAAAAAACAAAACATTTTGAGTTTCGTTTTACATAGTTCTTGTTTCATTAGAAAGTCGTTACATGATTATAAAGAATCCAATTTAGTGCAAAGTGAAAATATCTTACCTCCCAAAGATCTCTTGCGACAACGGGAGTTCTGAGAGGGATCCCAATATCATCCCAGTGAGCGGTGATGGAAGTACGATAAGCACCTCGGTTCAGGATCACTACTGCTACTTTATAGTTAGTGAGAGGCCCTGCCCAGACCTAGTAGTAAGTGGAATGACTCATTAGTGCTCACTGTTCAAACTCTCAAAGACGAATTGTGTATCAAAATGTTCAAATTGTAAAGATTATAAAGTAAGATTACCTCCCAGTCACCCTGCATCCTAACCTTTTTCGCTTGAACGCCTAGCTTGTCTGTCCAGAACAATACAACAAGTGTAAGTAAATCTGACATAGCAAACGAAAACACTACAGGAGAATCAATGCAACATTACGTCACTTACCTTGGTTCACAGCAATCACCTCTTTATTGGCTATAATCTCCATTGTGTCTTTAGTCATATTTCTCACGTCGCAGCCAATGAGAAGTGGAGCCTGAAATTAGCAAGCGAAGAAAAGGTGAAAACATGACCAAAGAGAGGCTATTTGTAACTGTGATATTATAATCTAAGCCATAAAGACCTTGGAAATTGCCCATAAGCTGAAGTGCACAATATATTCATCTTTCGTCATTCCTCCGTTTCCAATCTCAAGCATGTCAGGATCTGTTGAAAAACAAGCCACATCATTAAGTCACAGAAGTTTTTTTAATTAAAGCCACTGGTGCATGTACAGGAAACAATCTAACCGTTCCAGCCACCAGGCCTAGCAAGTTCTGCATAAACTTCGTTTTGATCTGCTCTAGAGACCATGCTGTCAAAATTTCGAGCGCGGATTTTGGTGAAGGCCTTAAATATGAGACAATTTAAATACGAACTCTTAACTGTTGGAGATTCATACCTATCCCAGTTATCAGCAATATCATTTGTAGTTCTCCAACTATTCCCTACGTTAAATCCCCACGTAGCAGGATGCATGTCGCCCCTAGTTTGTTTAAGTACAGAGGAATAGTAAAAACAGGCAGGAGATTCAGTTTAAGTACAAAGTTATAAGTAAAAGGCAAGAGAGATCACCATTCACAAAGTGAAAAGAAGATAGGTCGTCCAGCCTTCATCAGAGCATCAGTCATCACAGGATACCTGCATGAGGCAAGAAAAGCTCAATAACGAAGCAAACAATTAGGAAACATCAATGAACTTGAAAGATATAATTTCTAACCGAACGGTAGGCTTTGAGTCATCATTGTTACAGTTATCGTACTTCAAGTAATCTATTCCCTGCATGAAAAGGAAAAATGGTTTCAGAGGACTTTTATAATGAAAAACAACCGGCATTCAGGCACTCAAGGTCTCAGTAATTGAGAAGTATTTCATTTAACCAGTGCAAAAAAGTATAAGAAATGAGACGAGTACCCATGAAGCAAATGTTTTGGCATCTCGTTCCTCGAAGCCAAGTGAACCAGGCATCTGTTTGCTACAAGTGAAATAGCTGCAATAGGAGATTAAGTGAAGGAAATTAAGAACACCTATCATAAGTTTCATTTTTCTAATATTATATTTCATACAAACTTATTACCCTGCATCTGAGTATATTCCCAATTTGAGTCCCTTGCTATGAACATAGTCAGCCAACGCCTTTATACCAGAAGGAAATGTAGCATTCTTTGGCGCTAGCTCACCCTGGAATTCATATATCATTAGAACGAAACTTAATCGTATTTCTACAATATTAACATTAGTTGCGAAGAACGAACCTTCTCATTACGAGAAACTTCAGCCCAACAGTCATCTATCAGCAAATTTTTAAAAGTTGTCAGTCACATAATTGATCATCACATACATTGTATATGTTTTGAAAAACTGAAAACTTGAAGAAGAAGAAAAATAAATGGTGTTAGAATAGAAGTATACCGATGTTGACATATTTATATCCCAGTTTGGCAAGGCCAGTTGACACCAAAGCATCAGCTGACAATGAGATAACATGTTAATTTTTGAGGTAAAACATAGTGGAAAGAATATATTTTATTTTTCTTTTTATATGGAGAATAAAGAAAAAGTTTACCCGTTTCTTTTATAATTTTCTCATCAATCATACAGTTGAAATGATTCCAACTATTCCATCTGGAATTGATAAATGAAAGAATAAATATAAATAACAAAAATGTTTGTAGTTCTAAATAAAATCCCAACTAATTCACACAATTCACTCACCAACCTAACTGTACACTGAGATAAGATAAGGTTCACGTATTGTAAAAATAGATTAAACGATAAGGTCAAAGCAAATATCATTCAGGTTATCCTCCACCATTTTTTTCTCTTATGCAAATTTTCCTTGAACTTGCAACAAAAGAAAAAAGAGAAACAAAAAATGTGGACAAAAATGATCACCCTATTTAATTTAGTTTGAAATAAAATCAAGAATATTATTAACAACAGAAGAATATTAAAAACTAGATCAAAGACAACCCATATATATACAAGAGTTAAATTAAACCCAATAAACTGAAAGAATCAATAATCAAACAAAAACATGAAGATCCCAGTTGAAATTATTTACCATAACTAATTTGAGAGTAGTAAAGAAAAGAAGTTTGTTAGCCTTACCCCATTGGAGGAGTGGAAGCAAGGCCATTGGAGAGCAAATTGCGCCTTTCGACGCTTCTCGAAGAATCATCAGCAGCATTAGCAGCTTCCGAGGTTGGACTTGGACTTATGATTAGTACTAAACAGCTTAGCCATGCCACTAATGCTAACACATTCATCATGTCTGCTACTGGCTTCAGTACTACTACCAAACTCAATACTAGTAGTCTAGTACACTCACAGAGCAAGATGCTAACGTGCTCCTAGTATATTCGACTTGATCGAAAAATGGTGCTGTTTTATTTATTTATAAGTACTTATATATAATATAATGCAGCGACTGATGATAACAGGGACAGAAGTTTGAAAAGTTTTAAGTTTCAATGAGATAAGAATAAATTAAAGTAACTTTTGTACAGCTCTCTTTTTTTTTTTCTTATATATAATCTGGATTCTGGATCGTTCTGTTGTCATCTAATAAGAGTCGTCTCGTCATCATCTCTTTCCCTTTTTTTAAGGGGAGTTTGGTATTACATACTAGCCAGTGAGAGGCTGAGAGCTGTTAGTTAGTCTCTTGTTTTTACTATTATCTGTTGATCTTTATTATTATTATTATTTGAAATTCATGGAAATGGATAAGATTTTCTTGGAAAAAAAAGCTAAGAAAAACCACTTCAAACTATTTTAGTAATGATTTTTCACTGTAATATCATCACATTCAACTTGTAAGAATTGGAAGTTATTCCATGTTGAGTTTTTAAAAAATATTTTCCTATTATTAATAAGTATTAACCATGCATTCTCGAAATCAAATACTGATTAATCATTAAGTTGATGTCGGTGCGAATTTTTTTATGTACAATCAATCAATGTACTTGTGAAGTGGTATTACTAAATGTTGAGATTGAAATAATTACCTAAATTATAAATAAAAAAAAATCATTCTATTACTCCATCACACTGCACAATATAGAAATAGCTGAATGTTGGTACGTATTGAAAGATTTTGCAGGCCATTTTTGCTACTTTATGTCCCTTTCTTTTAACTATGGTCCAATCCACTAACTTGGTTGCCAACTTCCACTTTGCTTACAATAACTTTTGACTTGTTTGGTACAAGGGTGGAATCGATGCATCCATATATTTGCATCCGCCAAAATAAGTGCTATCATACGATTTCAATATTATTTAGAGCCATTTTTGTGGTGCATGAATTCATAGAGCTACTCATTAAACCTAATCCACACAAAAGAAGAAAAAGCTTAACAGAAATGGAATTTAAAGAAGCTTGAGCACAACATTCCTATAATTACATAGATTCCCTACAAAATTTTATCTTAAGAATCAACACAACAATCTCCACCTCCAAACTAACCCCTTAAATGTGAAAAGCATAAAGTATACCAAATGTCTATTCTTTTTGGCTAGACATAATGAGAATGGGTTAATCCTTAAGATTCCACGTATGTACATAAATAACTAGAACTTCCTCTACTACACTCTTCTTCAAAATTTTCAGGGACTAAGGTTGTCAATTCTCTTTTCTGCCATCTTTGCAGATCTCAAATGCAATTTAAATTTTTATTTCTGATGTATATTATACAGTCAGTGAGTTCGCTGTAACGGCAACATCATGGAGTTTCCGCAATCAAAACCTTCCACTTTTACTGCTGCTTGTTTCTGCCCATAGTTTACCCTGGTATGAGCAGATGACATCCAAGCTGAGTCTGACGGGGACGAACATATGATGGTTGGCTTTTCGACTCTGAAATGGACATCTTGTACTAAGGGATTCGGGGCTCTGCATGGAGGAGAACCAAAGAAAAATGGGGGAGACGATGATGTCTTTGCACATCGTTCTGCCTCGAAATTCTCCTGAATTGAACACAAGAGAGAACATTAAACAATCATGCTCAAGAGAACTAGAAAAGAAGACAGGTTCAATAAAGATACGCTTTAGGTGCTGTAACAAAGTGGCATGATAATTCACTGTTAAAATATGCAGTTCTCCCGCGCATGTTCAATTGAATTTTGACTTCGCTAGAAACGCAATACAAAGACGACATATATGATCAAGACAACCTTCCAATTTTACTAAACTGCCTTTAATATCACCATCACGTCTAGTATTTCGTGATTTATAAGCTTCAAATAATTCGTTTAGAAAGTATATTGTATAGAATAAGTTTGTAGAACAAATATATATATATATATATATAGCTAGTATGTGTGAGCTCAATGTAACCTTATTGAAGCCCATACTAAGAACGCGTTGATTAGCTAATGATTCCTAACATGATGTGGTCCCTTGAGGCAAATTGTTAGCTATTTCTAACATGACCTTCAGATTCGCGCCATGCATGAATCATGTGAGTCGATTGCTCTTTTGATCTATATATCTCAATGTAGTCCCTCTAGGCAAATTGCGAACGCAGGAGCTATTTCTTGTCCCTAGTTCGGATTTAAGCCCCGCGAACACGTTAACATCATAATTCTTTTTTCTTTTCCTCTCAATTTTCGATATCTTCCTCAGTCGTCCTACGTGACGACGTGCAATATAAATCCAACGTCAAGAACGTAAATGAACACATTAAAACATAAGAATTTTAATCCAAACAAACCACGTTGTCATTGATACATTTTATTAAAAAGAAAACAACGAATCAAATACTAAAATCAATCACAAAATTCAGCAACTAAATTATAAAATAAAAATAAAAATTAGGAACACTAGTTAGAAAATAAAATTCACCTTGCGATGGATTAGGTCAAGCAATTCAGCACCGGTTTGGGAATCAAACGGCTCGACGTCATTCCTGTTCCATAAATAATTAAAACAGAATATCATCAACAACAAAATAATTACTATTATCCGATTTTTTTTTTGTTATAAAAAGAAATATATACCGCATAATGCGAAATCCAGAGTTGTTGAAATTGGAGGAGGAGGCGCCGGCACGACGGGGCTTAGGGCAAACCACCGAACCACCGCCCATCGCCACTGCGTTACCACAGCATTCCACTATTCTTTCCGATCGTTGATACATTTTATTTTATTTTATTTTATTTTATTTCTGAAAAAGGAAAATCGAAAATGGTGGTTTTTATATGGCAAATTTGACCGCGGTCAATTAGGAAACAAAACGCGTAAAATAGAAATTGTTTTAAAGGAGAGATTTAACCTAAAAATAGAAATATTAGAAGAAAACAAGCACAAAGGAGAGGTTCCAATTTTTTTGATTAATAAGAAAAGGAAAAAAAAATTAATAATGATTGCTTTTCCTTTATCCAGAGTATTTCACATTTTCACACTTATTTGACTAAGATTATCTTGATATAACTAATTAAACTTATAATATATATATATATATATATATAATTTGTATGCTTTAGAATATCAGAAAATATTTGAAGGAAAAATTCGATATTCTCCTTATTTTTCTTAAGGAGATTTGTCCGATCTCAAATTTAGACGATTGTAATCCATCTTAATGTTTAAGGAGTACGAGTCACCTGTTGATTTTGATATAAGAACGGTAAAAGTTATCTCGTATAAAATATAGTGAAATCATGTAAAATATATCCACTATTTTAACATATTGTGCTATTTATACATTTTACAAAATAAAAGAAGCCTTTTCGTTTGGCTTTTAAATTTACATAGATTTGATTTGAGCATAGGTCTTCTAGAAGGATGTTACGGGTCTAACATATTATAATTATTAATATAATTTTATTAATTATTAGATTTTATGTATTAGATAATATCAAATAGGAAGTGGAATAATATTGTGGAGTCGTGTGTTAGCGGAAAGTTTATTTTATTTTATGTATTTATAGTGTGTTTGTACGTATTGTGGAGTAAGAAGAAAAATGAAAGTAATTTACTTTAAAGTTCTCTCCTCATCTTAATTTCTTTGGCGTTTTTTTGTTCTTCCTCGAATAAGAACAAATCTTTTAGGGTCTATATTCTAACAGTGCTTTCATTGAGAGAACTCTATCACCTTTAAAAAAAAGGATGTCAACATGCAAAAACACATGGATGACTATTTTTCCAAAATGTCAGATATTGTGGAGGCAACGCGAATTTACAACGAAGTTATGTCTCGTCTATTTGGTCGTATTTCTTGCTTGTTATCAAATCTTGAAAGAGATTTGCGTGCACGTTCACAAAGTCCTCCACCACCATCATTGCCATCACCACCACCCTCCAAACCACCGACCGTTTCTACGGACAAAACCAAGTGTATGATCATTGATCACATATATCCAAACTTCAATCCATAACCCCATAGCTTCATTTTCACCACTCCACCAGATGCACGACAACAAGACAAGATGTCATCGTACAACCTCTCTACTCAAATCTGAAGTGGGGGACTTGCATTTTCATCAAAAGAGACTACAACCAACACGACGAAATTGGATAAACAGGAAGAAAAATGACATAATTTCACTGACTAGCAATTCTTTTTCTTCCAAGGAAAATTTAAGAATCAACAATAGGCCTTGAGGACAAGGCCATTTTCAAGGGGGGAAGATTGTTACGGGTCTAACATATTATAATTATTAATATAATTTTATTAATTATTAGATTTTATGTATTAGATAATATCAAATAGGTAGTGGGATAATATTGTAGAGTAGTGTGTTAGTGAAAATTTTATTTTATTTTATATATTTATACTGTGTTTGTACATATTGTGGATAGGGGTGGAAACGGGTAAGGGAATTTCCCTTACCCGTCCCTTCGCGCGGAAAAAATTCTTGCGGGAATGTTTTCCGTGGTTTCCTTTTCCGGCAAGTCGCTGGGAACGAGAATTCCCGCCTCCCACGGGTCTAGAACGGGAATTCGTTTTTGATTCCCGCGGGAACGGGAATCCCTCCTAATAGTATATGTAAATTTTTTTAAAAAAATAGGACGAAATATTAAAAATGGCCGTTAACTTTACAAAAAAAGTTAAAATGCCCATTTTTTCGGGTCTTGCAAAAATGTCCGGTATCTTTTAAAAAAACTTTCAAAAATGTCTGATGTCCTTATTCGGGCTAAAACTGCATACGTGGCAGTACAGTGGCTACCACGTCAATAAACTGCCCCGCCACGTCATATTTTTGGTTTAAAAATGTTTTTCAAACAAAGCCTTCTAATTTTGAATATATTGTATTTGCACCTCAAAAAATAAATTGCACTTTGCACCCCAATATATATATAAATAATAAACATATATATAGAAACATATTTATAACTATTTTCTAAAAATAAGAAATATATATAAATAATAATAATAAACATATATATATAAACAATAAGAAGAATAATAAACTTATATATAAATATAATTAAAAAGGGTCATATATATATAAACATATATGTAACTATTTTGTAAAAATAATATATATATATATATATATTAATAATAATAGTAATAAACAAATGTATACGTGTTAATAATAACTATTTTGTATAAATGATAAATATATATAATAATATTAAATATTTATATATAAATAATAATAATAAACATTTTAACAATATAAAAAACATCATCATCTTCATCAACCCCCCCCCCCCCGGATCGCGACCACCACCACCACGCAACCCCCCCACCCCCCAACCGTCGCGGTTCCAGTGGTGGCGGTTGCGGGGTGGGGGTGGGCTACCTTTTTTTATAAAAAAAATCAGTAATAAAAAATATTTTTTTTTATTTCAGTAATAAAAATGATTTTTAAAAATTTCAGTAATAAAAATGATATTTATGATTTTTCCCTTTTAATTTTAATACATAAAGATATTTTTTATATATTTATATATATTATGGATATAAATATATTTATGTTTTAAATTTATTAAGATTTAATTTTTTATATATGTTTTTATTTTTACAAATAGTTATATATATATATATATGTTTGTTATTGTTTTTATATATATATATGCGTTTTATTTTTATAAATGGTTATATATATAACATATATATATATATTAGGGTGCAAAGTGTAATTTATTTTGGGTTCAAATACAATATTTAAAATTAGAAGAGTTTCTTTAAAAAATATTTTTTGACTGAAAAATATGACGTGGCGAGGCAGTTTATTGACGTGACAGCAACTGTAAGGCCATCGGGCATTTTTGCAAGATTTTTTAAAAGATACCGGGCATTGTGCAAGGCCCGAAAAAATCAGGCATTTTTACTTTTTTTTTGTAAAGTTAAAGGGCATTTTTAATATTTCGTCCAAAATATATGGGGTTATATGTTAAAAAAAAAAGAAAATCGGATAGTTTTACAATTAAAGAAAGTTTGTGCACCTCAATTATAAGATAATGAGGTTCGATGCATCCTTCTTTCAAGCATAAATGCATAATTGAAAAGTGGTCAAGTAGAGGCATTTTTTAACCTTTGAATTTTGAACAATCTCTTGTAATTTGAATTGTGGATTTGTGATATTTTACGATTTGTAATAGACTAATTTGAGCCGTGGCGCTTTGTTTTGGTGATTTGTGTGAGCGTGGCGTTTTGTTTGGATATTTTGTACTTGTGAAATTGTAATTTGAGCCGTGAAGCTTTGTTTTTGGTGATCTGTGTAAGCGTGGTGTTTTGATTTGATATTTTGTACTTGTGAATTGTGATTGCGAGCCGAATAGTGCTTTTGTGATCTATTTTATATTGTATACAAGTCATAAAAACTCGGAAACGAGACTAAAAGTTGAAGGGAAAAGAAGTGGGAACGGAAAAATGTCCCCTGAAAAATGGAGGGATTTCCGTGAGGAATCCCTCCATAGCGGGATACCGTCTCCTCATGGACGGAGCGGGAATTGAAATCCCACTCCCGCCCAAGCGGGATCACGTGGCGCGGGATCTCAGGGAACGAGATTCCATCCCGTTTCCAGGCCTAATAAGTTTAAAATTAAAAATAATTAAGTTTAAAGTTTTTATTCTTCCTCAAATAAGAGCAAATCTTTGAGGATTTATATCCTAACAAAGAAACAGATCACGAACTCGTGATTCATTCTCAATTTCTCAGGCACGTATGTGCTTCCACGTCTCGACCACCATTAAGGTCACTTTCACATACTAATGAGACTTAGTATAATATTATTAATATAAAAAAGTACTAAATATTATTGTTGTAGTAAGACCAGAAGATCCACTCAACAATTAGATCAATAATTCAAAATTTCAAATGTTTCAATTGGGCCCCTGCACACAATATATTTGATAATTCGACTGCAAAATCCTACTCATTATAATTTTTGGAACCAAAGCTCGTGAACTTTCTGGTCTGAGTCACTTATTAATCTCTGAAATTATTAACTTAGTCACTTTACCTTATATTTCTAATTTTTTTTAACACAAACTATTTATTTATTTATCAAGGTCGAGGCCAACGAGTACACAACGGGGCGCGGGGTTGAGGTTGACGGGATAATCGCGAATATGTACAATGAATATCACACAACTCCAAAAACTCCAAAAACGCCAAATCGCGCGGACAACCGCTCAAGGCTGCGCAAAAAGGTGGTTATTGTGGGCAGTCCACACTAGGTCGGTTGAATCCCTACTTCGCCAACACGTCCACTAAGATATTTGCCTCACGATATGTACAATAGACAAATAGGATGAAAATCATGCCTCCTAAACTTTGCAAATCACGGAGTAGAGACTTCATCGATACGAAGACCATAACGTCCCGCATTCTGGTCAAGTAAGCATATACAACTTTTGAATCTGTTTCTAATATCTAATTTTGTCTCATAATATTGTAATGAGAGTTCACCAAGATTGAGGACTTGTCCCGTTTTTTTGCAACACTTAAAGAAATATTTAACGAGTACGGCTAATTAACAATGATAAATACTCTCCATTTGCTATATATGTAAAGATATAAGTAGAAACTAATTTAGAAATTAGCTTTTCATTTTTGCCCAGTAAAGAAGCAATGACATATCAAATATCTATTTAATGTTTTACTATTTTCTGATTTATGTTAAATAGACTCATTTTCCTTGTGCGGTGTCTTGTATCTTGTTAAATTTGTAGAAAGTTGCATGTACTATTAAATCTTGTGATATAATTTGCTTGGTTTACTTTTTATAATTTGCTTCATTTTTTTCTAAGTTTTTCTGGGCCTTATTCAACATAGTTTGATGATATTGTCAAACAATATGTGGCATAAAGTTTATCAACAACGACTAGGGAGTAAGGCCACACACGACTTAATTCATCGATTGTCGGTCTAATTAAAAAGTTGATTATTATGTGCAACTAATGTATGTTCATCAACTACCAATACACAATAAGAATGGGGTGTTGAGTGATTATTTCTACAATTTATTCATTACATTTTAATCAAACATCCTAATGAAGAAAGTCACGTCAATAATTAATTCCGAAAATCTTCTTTGACTTTTTCTTGCAATAATATTTAATAACACTTTAGTCATTACATTTTAATCAAACATCCTAATGAAGAAAGGATGTCAATAATTTATTCCGAAAATCTTCTTTGACTTTTTCTTGCAATAATATTTAATAACACTTGGGATATTATGCAACAATATCTAATAACACTTTTTTTTTTTTTTTGATGACGCGGGAACTCTAGCCGCTACCCTTCGGGTGCGCACTAGTTAAACCCACGGGTCGACGAAATAGCCTGCAAACCTCGCCTCCCTGATAAATCACACTAGGCTAACCATGTGTGACAGGCCATGATCTAGAGCATATAAATCGATTCGCTCCCACTGGGGTTCGAACACGAGACCTAGGAGAGGAAACCCCTCCTCTTTAACCACTAGACCAACAACCCCAAGGGGTTATCTAATAACACTTGGGATATTATTAAATGAAGATCCTAGACCTAGACCATGGCCAACAATTGATTAATGGCAGGAAAAGAACACTTCAATGACAATTGCCAAACACGATTCGCAGTCAAAATCCAAGCTACCTTATATTAGAGATAATTATACGTACACCCCTAAGGTTCCATTTAATTACAGAACCCCACACTGTATTTTACATAATCTCTCCTTTAAGTTTCAAAAAAACTGCATACAGATTATAGATTTTAGATTTCAAAAGCTATGCAAAACTCCCTTAAAGTTTGAATGATATTAGGATTTTTGACAAATTATCTTTGTGTTATGGTAAATTGGTGAATACCATCTTGCTAAAAATAAAATGATCAAATAGTTTAATATAATCTAAGAAACTAGCATTTTACTCCTTTAAGCAGGGACGTGTTGCTCACCCTCATATATACGAGAGTAGGGGTTAAATTTTGTTTCGAAAGTGCGTTTATACTCCTACTTTTTAAGAAAATATATATCTTTCATTTCTATATTTTAAACAATGAAGAACTCAAATTTTAAGATTGGACGATAGGAACGATTATTTTATAAATTTTAAGAAAACTTAAATCTGCGTAATTCTGAATTGTCACCAATTCGACGGTTCTATAAAATAACATTTCTGACATATTGAGGTAATTTACCACAAACTCATAACATTACATTACATACACACCTCATAAAGCCAAAGTTTTAGGGGGCTTCTTTTGTAATTGCCCCAAATGTATTGAGGTGTAGATGTAATCATGTATACTAATATTTTATTCTTTTCTTGAAAAATCGAGCCAACTCTCCTACAAGTTCGCATCTTTGTACCACCAAGAAAAGTAGAAGACAAATATTCTTTTAAAATAAATATTAAAAAATAATAATAAATACAATAGAATAATAAGATATCCACATGGCATTGAAATCCGTAGAGCTTTATAGGAGGCAACCTTTCAATGGTAAGCAAAATCCACCCGGCTCTCATTCTTTAATTTCTTATTGACGTTGCATATATAAATGTCAAATTCAACCGCTTTTTATATATATAATAATAATAATATATAATTTATTTATTGAGGTCGAAACATATTTCTTGCGGTGCAAAGAGAGAGAGAGAGAGAGTTGTGAAAGTAATGGGGAAAAAGAGCGTGAAATTGGAAGGGGTGAATGAGGAGTTGCAGAAGATACTTGATGCTGACATGGACGATGTGGGTCCCAGGCGCCGAGCTCGCGAGGCGTTTAAGGATATTCAGCTCTCCATCGATCATATCCTGTTTAAGGTTGATTTCTGATTCAAGTTGGAATTTTTATTTACTTTTTTTGAGTTGGGATTTGATATTTTCACCGAATGATGTTTAGTTAAGATTAATGTTATTAAGTACTGGACTAAAGATTTAATTTTTAGTTGTATTTCAATGAGAATTTGTTCAAGTGCTCTGAAGTAACCATTGTGAAAATAGTTGTTCATATATTTTAATTGAGTTGAAATGATAATAATAGTGTGTCTAATTATGAAGAATTGTTCTTGTTGATCGGTTGCATGTGGTTTAATTTGCGGTAGACTAAGATTTAAGATACATTAAGGATAAGTAAACTTTATAAACTTGATGATTATTATATGTTTGATCAGAAACAATGGCTGCGTTTAACCGCACGAAATAGAGAGATTCGTTTTTCTTGTGGTTCATCAGAAATAGATAGAATCTGTCAACTTTGGTGTATATAGTAGAAAACAATAAAATCAACTAGATAGAGGATCTCACTATTGAATTAGAGTATTAAATGCAGATCATATAAGTTATTGCAGCGTAAAAAAATTAACATCTCAAATGCTCAAGTGCATGTAATAATCCTTTTGTTGAAGTTAAAGTTGATGAATGCATTGCATGAGATATGAGCTTCCTCTTTTGCTTGATCCTTATTTGTTCAATTCATTGGAAGAGAAAAGGGACTTTTTGTCGTTATGTTTTACGGACGTAGTACTCAAGTGACGTCCCAATGCACATATTCATTGGTCGTAGAGACCACCGCATTCCTCTTGAATTAAACTGCCACCACATTCCTCTTGAATTGAACTACGTCATGTTTCCTTGGAAGTTTGTCTATTTTCCCGATTTCTGTGCGTGACGTTGCCTTAAATGATAACAAGACTTGCCGTTTGATCTTTACTTTGTCCTTTTTAAGTGATAAATGTTAGGCATACGTTGAATGTCTTATCATTCTTTTAAGTAGTTTTTTTATTGATCGAGTTCTGCTGATGATTCTTTTTAAAATTAGTTACTTTTATTTTAATGATTGTTTCAAGAAAGTAATGAGAATAACTTAATTTTATGTGTATTTTTATGACACGAATTGAATTATAGAAAATATACTTTTCATGTTATGCAGACGCCAAGCGAAGGATTGAAAACGACTGAGGTACGGGTTTCTCTAGTTACATATATATATATATATATATATATATTCCTTTTAACTTAAATGATCATGTACAGATTATAAGGCAGCACCTCCTACCGTTCAGTCATACACTTCATTTGTAACCCAAAAGACAAAACAAATAAACCACACCCTTCTTTATAATACTTTCATTTTTCTAATTTCAACAAAACATTGAGTTCTGGATTTTTGGTGGATTTCCTGTTAATTAGACCTTCCGCTGAATTGTCAGTATGTTATTGGATTAGCTCATAAACAGCTTCTTCTTGGCATTCCAACGACCTTGTCTGCATTACACACACTGAAATCAGTATCCATTCTATCCTTGGACATCTTTCTGTAACAATTTCAGCAAGCGCCTCTGATGTATTGTAATAGACTGTCGTGTCTCAGAGATTCTTGTTTATTATTTTGTTTAAGTGGATATCCACGCCTTTCATCTTATCTTGTATGACTTTAGTTTAAAGCACCAAGCCGATGCACAACCTTACTTCTCTCTGTCGTCATTGCACCATCTTCTTAAAACATAGTTATCTGCAGTAGCATTTAGAAAATTTATCAAATTGCCTGCTAGTTTTTTGAAAAAGTACTCACCCTTTAATTTCTCAGTATTTACATTTCAGTTCCTCTCTAAATTGTCAAAAAGATCTCTTGAAAACTTCTTCATCACTGGTACCCTGTATCAGATAATTTCGCTTAATTTATGAAATTTCTGAAATTGATGTCAAATGATACTTATCTTTGTTTTGTTTACAGTCTTATGAAGTGAATTCCAGAGGATTGGAAATATTCTCGAAAAGTTGGCTTCCAGAGAGCGGCTCCCCAAAAGCGATGCTTTGTTTTTGTCATGGATATGGAGATACATGCACGTTTTTCTTCGAAGGTATGTCCTTTGCTAGTGTAATTAAAAGTTACTGGCTTATTTGAAAGAAAAAAAAATGGGAACTTGACAAACTATATTTTGTTTTGTAGGAGTTGCTAGAAAATTGGCATCTTCAGGTTATGGAGTTTTTGCTATGGATTACCCAGGATTTGGTCTATCAGAAGGTTTGCATGGCTATATCCCAAACATTGAAGCGATAGTTGATGATGTCATTGA
The DNA here is from genome assembly GCA_948329865.1 of Linaria vulgaris. Classification (NCBI taxonomy): domain Eukaryota; kingdom Viridiplantae; phylum Streptophyta; class Magnoliopsida; order Lamiales; family Plantaginaceae; genus Linaria; species Linaria vulgaris. The sequence continues at coordinate 19,268,728 of OX415250.1, read as the reverse complement.
ACATTACTCTAAAGTGAAAGGTATGCCAACTCGTAAGCTCGCTTGTTTCTTGCATTATGGTAAATGGTAAAACGATATATTTTATATGGTTTCTCAACAATCTCTGTGCTTATCATATCTGAAATGATAAGCATTCACAGGTATAGAATTAACTAATGAACTTTTGATACCTGGACTTTGTAATGGTTATCTGTCCATGACTTGATGGTCATATGTGCTTAAGTGATGTTTCGTATAATACTTAATTCGCTTGCATCGACAACAAGGGCATCTTACTCTAAAAGTTTCCGCTTATCGTTGTATAGGGAACTTGGTATCTATACAAATTTCACTTTTCCTTCTTCAGAATGCTTATATTTTTGGCTGCTGATTATTATCTGGATTCTCCACGCCAATCTAGATTATATCTCTTTAAGCACGCATACATGTGTTTGGTACCAAACATTTTTGGGTAGCTCATGCTTTGTAATTTTGACTAAAGGATAAACAGATACGCCAGCAAGAAAAGGTATTCTGTTACACCACTCAGGCCTATTCACTACTAATCAAAGTCTCTTAACATTTTGGTCTCGAGTGCATTAAACTGTAATGTAACAGCTTCATTACACTACTGATAATTTCCAACTATTATGTAGTAGTGTGTGTGTGTGTGTGTGTGTTTGTATGTGTGTATGTTTGAGAGAGAGTTGTAAATATGTATGATTCATGATAGATAATCGTGATGCAGAAAACTCAAATTTTCGTACGTTGCCAAGCTTTCTGTTTGGACAGTCTATGGGGGGAGCAATAGCACTCAAGGTGCACCTAAAACAACCAGATGCTTGGGCTGGTGCCATTCTTGTCGCTCCAATGTGCAAGGTTCTCTCTACTACCAACTTGGTTCTTAATAAAGCACCTTTATTAGAACAGACGTGACTAACATTGAAGAAAGCTTTTATATAGATTGCAGATAATGTGGTACCTCCATGGCCACTAAAGCAACTCCTAGTCGGAGTAGCAAAATTACTTCCTAAACAGAAGCTTGTTCCACTATCAGATTTTGCTGTCTTGGCGTTCAAAGATGTGAAGAAGAGAGAACAGGTTGGGGTTTTTTAATTTCCCCTCTAAACTAATTTTGCAATGTATGCTATAATGATACGGTTGAAAAAACCAATGACTGATTGAGAATAATTTCACGAGCTTGGTTTATTCATGTTATTTCTTCTCGGTTCAGGCGGCATATAATGTTATTGCATATCGTGATAAGCCACGGCTAGGAACAGCAGTGGAGTTGCTGCGGACCACACAAGAAATAGAGGAGCAGCTGGAAAAGGTACGCTAAGGTTTTGAAAAGCATTCGAACCATTTCGTCTCGTTGGTCTACTACTTTGGTATTAGATTTAACCTTTTCTTTTTTCCTTAAAAAAGAAATGAAAATAAATTGGACATATCGTTCTTCTTTATTATATCCATACAGTTAATATCTAAGTCTTTACTCATCTAAGTATCAAGCGAGCAATTTTTGTCTACTTCCTCCTATATGGTCACTAGACACCCACAATTATTTAGAATGTCCTTTAGTTACGTGAACCATTTATGAATCTAATTCCGAAGGCTTAAGTAAAGCCTACTGGTTAGTGTTAGCATGCAGAAATTTTATATATATGAAGGATGAAGGGCAAAAAGTACTCATTATTCCCCACTGATTTTGTCAAAATTCAAGTAAAGCTCATTGAGTAGACATAGGTAATACTGAGCCGTCACAAATCATCCTCGAGAAGTGTTGAAATACAACTTTTAAGTATCGGATTAGCGTCGATCTTCTTTCTGAATTGTGATAGTTTGAAATCTGTCTTGAGTTTTGATCACCAAAACATTCTGAAGTTTCCTTTTTTTTTTTTTTGTTCAATTTGTGGAATGTTTCCAGGTGTCTCTCCCATTGCTGATCTTGCACGGGAGGGACGACAAGGTGACGGATCCATCGGTGAGCAAAGAGTTGTATGAAAAGGCGAGCAGCACAGATAAAAAACTGAACCTTTACGATGGCGCCTATCACTGTCTTTTGGATGGGGAACCAGATGAAACGATAATCAAAATATTTGGTGATATCATTTCTTGGCTTGAGGACCATTGTTAATTATGTGTTTATCCTCCCCTTCATACTCTAGTGTACATTTTCTGCCCTACATCTGTTTTTTTGCCTTGCGTTTGGGAGTTAAATATTTATAAACATTAAAGAAAATAAACTCGAATATTCAGTGACCTTATTGTAATTGTTACACTCGCTCTGGGTATTTGCATAGTGTCAGAAACTCGAAAAGGTACAAGTGTCTTGTTGTGGTTAGAATTTTAATTTGATGTGATTTCGAGTAATGTGTATATACATGCATATCTAGTTTACCGTGGGTCTGAATTATTAATGGGGAATATTAGGGGAATTAACGAGGTATGTTATTGATTTTCCGTGGACAATTTTCTACAAAACGGTGCTACATTTTGTCATTTTCTACTCATGGATCAAAATTTCCATGCGTTTCCTCGAAAAGTTCCGAAAAGTTTCCGTTTTTGACTTCATCGATACGAAATATACATGTAGTTTCTATGGTAGTTATAACTACAATTTTACGAATTTCTCGAAACATTCCGAAAAGTTCTAGAAATATTACGAAACGTTTCTAATTTTTAGCTAACCGAAACGTAATCCCGTACCGAAATTTTCATCCATGTTTCTACTACGTAGTTTAGATGAATGCCAAGTGAACAAAATTCAAAATTTTCTAATGCCTTATTTGTTTCTAGCAGGTAGCAGCTCATGCCTTAATTGTTGTTTCTTTACTTAATTATTGTTCTTTTTTCTCTATACTCTCTACTAAATTTACAAATTTAATAGTTAGATTCACTTCCTAAATTTAGCGAAAGGATTTTCTCTTAATATGTAATTTAATTTTAATGTTTGGTAAACTTTAAGTACTAAAGAGTAAATTGATAAAACTCAAAAAATGTTTACATTATTAGAATACTACACATGAATCCTATATTTTAAACAAGTCAGTGTATATATCTTAAGATAATAAATATATTTATATTAATACTCAAATCATGTATTTCATAAAGTTATCTAAAAAATAAAAATCAATGTCATAAATTTCTCCAATACGTAGCTCAATGCCTTTCTAACAATTATAATGCATTAATGCTATACAATATGAATATGATCATTTGTCATGATACAAAATTATTGAGATAAGTAACATATTAGTAAATTAGTATTATCTCTCCGGTTTCCAATCTAGAGAAAAAAAAACGTGAAGTTGCATAAAATAAAAAAGAAAGAAGATATTCATGTGTAATTGATTTAATTATGTTAGTTATAAATATGATTTACCTTAATAAAATTATCTTCCCTTCATTAAAGACATGCTGGCGTACACATTTAGAAAACAATTTTTGGTCCAATTACTTTTGTCTTTTAATTTTGGTAAGGAAATAAATAATAAATAAACGCTTGTAATTATGAGAATGAACAAACAAGGTAATGTGAGATTTTTAATTATTTTTTACTGGCATTAGTCTAAACCATGTAATAAAAGATGTAACACCATTTTGTAGGAAATGATCCAAATATTGCATCCTCTACTAATTGCTTAATTTTAGTTCTTCAAAGATCCTAATTGCTTAAATTTAGTCCTTAGACCAGATCAATTTCGATTTTGACTGGAAGTCGTCACGTGCATTGCATATGATGATCATAAACTTGTAAGCGGACAGAACCAGTGGCGTATCCAGGATTTGAATATAGAGGGGGCTAGATTTTTTATTTTTTTTTAAAGAACAATACGCAAGAATCTAAAGAGAATTAAGAGAAAAGACAATGAAATAATACTCCAAAAAGAGAAATTTGAATGAATTTTTGAAGCTTCTAAAGAAGATGAACGTTTATAGAGCTTTTACTTCTTGCGAAAATTCTTTTAATAAAATTTTACCATGACTCTATCGATAACCAAGAAATCTTTTGCTTTTTTTTTTCTTGCATTACAACTTTTATAAAATATATATTTACTAAAATAAATGACTTAAACTATGTTAAAACTCTTTTACATTTCTTGGAATTAAAACATCATAAAACTATTTATACTACACTTACAGTTCTATAGATTTAGAAACTAATGGTTTTGTAAAAAGAAAATAAAGCAATATGCATATATAATTAAATCTTAATAACAATAATTCTTTATGTACCAAATAAAAACTTAAATCAAGATTAGTGATTTCCTTACAGTTGAATTAATTAAATAGTGGAGGTATTTTCTGCTAGTTTTACAACATTAATACAACATTATCACTTTTTTGCTGATTAAAAATAACACATGAGGTCATTTTGCGAATTGAACATAAAGCATGGTTGTTTTTGCAATATTTAGTTCTAGCCCAATAAAGTTAGTGGCGTCCTTCATTTTGTTGTGTGCAATTTCATTTAAAGGTTTATACTCTATTAATATTATACTAGAACTCCTAAAACTTAAAGAGAATCTCACTTATATATACCTAGGTATAAAAAAAATTCCAAAAAATAGGGGGGGCTATAGCCCCCCTAGCCCCTTAATAGATCCGCCCAACACATGCGATTTTGTAAGGCAGGTTTAACACTTTTAGTAAAACTACTCTTTTGCGGTTTACTAAAGGTGCAGACGTGCAGTGTTCAGTTTTAGCCCTTTAAAGATCTCCATTGCATAGTTATGATTTTCACACGCGGAGCTTGATTAGTAGATATATATTGATGGGTGTGATTTAAGATTGGCCCAATAGATCGTTATTGGGCCGACCCATAAGCGCATCGAATTGAGATAATTCGATGCGCGCATCGAATCTACAACCTAATGCTGCTTTATTGGGCCAGCCCATTAGCGCATCGAATCAGAGTTATTTGATGCGCGCATCGAACATGGATGATTCGATCTACCTTTCTATATTGGTTTGTGGGCTGCACAAGACGGTTGCTATATATAGCCTGTCCCCTTGTATTCCATGCACTTTTTGGGAAGACAACCACTTCAGCACAGTCAACATCGAACCATTATTCATTCGATACACATCGGATCGAACAACCCACATTCGATACGTGATTAAATAGTGTTCCTCCATTCGACACGCCAAAGTTTGCATCGAATTCAACACCTAATGTACATATCGAATTCGACACCATCCAGAGCAACTTCAAATCAGTGTTAATTGTTCCGCATCGAACAAAGGCATTCGACACGTCAGCATCGAATACCGACGATTTGACACGTTACATAAATCTTGTAATTAATTTACTCTACCTAATAAGCTTGTAATAAGTGTTCCAGACCAAGCTAGTCCGTTAATAAAGTTGGATAGCATTATTTTGGTTATTTATATCTCATTTTGTACTCTTTTACTGTGTTCTATTACCGTGACGAAATAAGACCAAAATATTGGCGCCGTCTGTGGGAACACTAGGTTTATTAGTTTGTTAGGCAGTACGTCTAGAATTACCAGATCCCAAAGTAAAGCTCTGGAGGGAAATATGGGAGAATTGGGACAAAATACACCTGAACGGATGACGCAAGATATTGTGGGACCATCAACAGTACCCGCAGTAGTACCAACTCCAGCAAGGAGGGAGAATCAAGGACCTCAAGGCGATGAGGTACCCGCCACTGAAGCAGGTGCAACTGGAGCAACAGCAATGAGTGCTTCGATTCCAGATAATATGAAGAATGAATTAATGGCAATGGTAAAAGTCGCTTTAGCCAAAGTACTGACTCCAGCCCCACCCGTTTTGATACCATCTCCTGTTGAACATCCGGAAGCCTTAAGGGAACAAGGTTCTGTTGCCTGAATGTTAAAGGGAAAGGAGAAGGAAAAATTCCAGCAAGATGATAGAAGAAGTAGACATGTTTCATAGGGAACAAAAAGTAAGGGAAAATCCACCCGAGATGAACAAGGAAAGAAGTTAGTGTCGGTTGAGGTACAATCAAGAAGACATCTTGAGAGGAGAGAAAGGGAAAAGGAGGCAGAACGTGTTACTGAACGAAGAAGAAGAGAAGAGAGGAGACGTTCAGAGAGTCATGATTCCAGAAGGGAACGGAATGAGAAAGAAGACCAAAGAGAGGAATTACGAAGAAGGAAGGATAGAGATGACAGGAGACATTCAGATGGTCATGATTCACGGGGTGAGCATGATAGAATGGCCAGAAACGTTGAAAGACTGGAGAAAGGGAAAGCAACAGCCGAGACTCAAATGAGACGGGAGGACAATACTGTTAATCACGGTCCATTTTGTCAAGAAATAGAGTCAGAGATCTTGGGACAAGGTGAAAAGATCCCGGAACTAAAAACATATGATGGAAAATCTGATCCCCGAGATCATCTATTACAATTGGATAGGAAACTATCCCTTTGTGGTTTGAAGGACAATATCCAAGCCAGGATATTTGCAACAACTCTATCAGGAGTAGCTGTGGATTGGTTTAATCGAATTCATCCTGGACAGATCAAAAGCTACGGCCAGTTGAAAAAAATGTTCGAAGATCAGTTCTCTAGTCAGTCTAGACTGGTTCTGGATCACTCACATCTCTACACAATGAAACAAGAAATCATTGAAAGTCTAAAGGACTTTATGAGACGTTTCAATACGGAGCTATTAAGGATTGATAGCCCATCAGGAGAGATGATTGTGAGCATACTTTTCCGAGCAACCACCAATACAATGTTCAGTGGGGACCTACTCAGACATAAGCCTTCCACCATCGAAGAAATTAACAAAATTGCACAAGAGGTGGTTCATTATGAGGAAATGATGGCGACTAAGTTACCTGTTGTTGAAGCCGTAAAAGATAAAGAAAGAGGTAGAGACGATCACAACCGTAATACCTACAACAACAGGAACAAGAACTACAAAAGGGAGAGTTCGCCTAGACGGTACACACCGTTAAATGCTCATATCATGACAGTCTTTAACAAAGCAAAAAGGAAAGAATGGTTGAAGGATCCTAAACCGATGAGGGAATCCAAGGCAACAATGTATTCAAATCAATTCTGCAAGTATCATAACCAGAAGGGTCATGATACTGAAGAATGTATAAATTTGAAGGATGAAATTGAACGGTTAGTGAAGGATGGCAAACTCGTGGAGTATGTCAAGAAGGTGCGGGAGCAAGAGAAAAATTTCAACCGGAAGAGAACTCCGTCTCCCAGGAAAGATAAGCAAAGGGTAGTTGATGAACCGCATCTTTTCCAGTACCCTCAGATCGAAGATGGGAATGCCAGGAAATGAATGATTAATATGATATCTGGAGGACCAGGAGGAGCGGATTCCACCAACGGTCACAGAAAGATCACAAGACTGGTTGAATCGGATAATTTCGTCGATATGGCCAGTATACTGAGAATTGAGCAGATGTCGCATGAAGAGGTTACTTTCTCTACAGCAGACCTAAGAAAGCTGAGTCCACATGCTATACAAATGTCCAATTTAAATTGCCCTTTGGTGATAGCAGTTGATATAGCTAACTATGGAGTCACCAAGATGCTAGTGGACCACGGAAGTTCAGTAAACGTGTTGTTCAATTCTACGTTGGTTAAAATGGGATTGAATAATCAGACACTAGAACCAGTGAGAACATCTCTTCATGGATTTGGAGGTCCAGATATAGTCCCACTCGGAATGCTTAAGCTCCCAACGTCATTAGGTACAGCACCGCAGAGAAAGACGCTTCTGGAGAATTATGTGATCGTTGACATGCATTTTGCTTACAACAGAATCATAGGGAGGCCAGCACTGAATGCTTTCCGAGCTTTACCATCAACTTATCATCAAATGGTGAAGTTTTCAACTTCTAGCGGTACAGATGAGGTCATAGCAGACCATATCGAAGGATGGAAATGCTACGTAACTTCGCTCCGGATTCGGCCACAACAACAAGAAGCAGCGGCAAGGGTATTGGCTCCAAGGCAAATGGAGCATATTGATTAAAGATTCTGTTTTAATTTACAAGTGTTTTTAGCATTTTGAATATTTTGAACAAGTTTTTATTCGTTCTCTCTGCTATGACATGCATGAGGGACAAAAATGTATGAACTTAAAACAGGCACCCCAAACCATGAATCTGGAGGACAGCACTGGAAGTCAGGCAAATGAGCAATGACCCAAGCTCAGATCTATTCACATAATCTGGTTTGGATTATTCAAAGAAGATTACGTCTAATTATTTGATTTGCATGAATTTTATCTACTCTGCATAATAGAAATCTATGCAGGACCGAAAATCCCTGAAGAAAGTAGAAGAACGGAAACTCTGTTCAAAGTGGCACGAGATACCGATAAAAGCCAAAGGCAACAAAGGGACGGAAACTCTGTCCAAAGTGGCACGAGATACCGAAATCCCTGAAGAAAGTAGAAGAACGGAAACTCTATCCAAAGTGGCACGAGATACCGATAAAAGCCAAAGACAACAAAGGGACGGAAACTCTGTCCAAAGTGGCACGAGATACCGAAAGTCCCTAAAGAAAGTAGAAGAACGGAAACTCTGTCCAAAGTGGCACGAGATACCGATAAAAGCCAGAGGCAACAAAAGGGACGGAAACTCTGTCCAAAGTGGCACGAGATACCGAAAATCCCTAAAGAGAAGAATAGAAAGGAAACTCTGTCCAAAGTGGCACGAGATACCGATTAAAGTCAGAGGCAATGAAAAAGACGAAGGGTTCTCCCCGGAATGACGAATATTGCCACGATTGATTAGAAATACAAACAAGGAACAGACACAACGTATAACACTGTAAGTTCTCATTAACATTCACGACTTGAGAAAACATGAACGAAACTCTTAGTGAGACGGGCATCAACGATTAAACTATGTCCAAAGAGACAAGCAAAACCTTCTCCTAAATGAAAAAATAATAAATAGCACAATTATAATTGTGCAAGCAAAAACATTACTCAATTCTTCATAGCGGAGGAAAAATAAAAAACCGACAGGTTGTCAAGATAAAGTAAAGAACCCAGATATGATATTGAAATAAAAGGCAACAAATATGAGCATAATAAATAATTAAACAACCAGAGACAAGCATTCAAAAGTGTAATTCCCCTAAGCATAAAGTGTTCAAACTCATAAGAGCGACGCAGCGCCACGCATAAATTAGATTAAAAATAAATTTTTTTCATAAACATGGAAAGATAGAACAGCATCAACGCTGCAATTTCATATATCCTCCTCATCCTCAGATGAGGGATACGGCTCAGGCATTAGAGGCGGTGGTGATAGTCCCCGGAGAATAAGATTTTCATTCTCAAGCAGTGAAGCAAACTCATCGGGTTCAACAAGCTCAGAAGTTGTACGAGGCGGCAGAATTTCTCGATTTGGTCCTAAAGACAGGCTCAACCATTCTGGTTTGAAACCGCCACGCACATACTGTGTTGCGTAAAATTGATGCACATTCAGAACTTGAGCATTTCGAGCTTCGAGATCGCCTCGACGAGTGCAGATTTCTCGAAAAGTGTTGCTTCAAAGAAACTCTTCGGCTATCTCCACTTTCTGATTGGAAGAAACCTACAAGGGAGTGAAAAATATTAATATAACAACAGGAAATTGAGGTAAGAAACGCCACGAAAAGGAATATATTCTACCTCTTTAAGGTCGCGCAAATAACCGTTGAGGTTGGCATTATGGGCTTCTTCTCTAGCCGCACCCACTTCCATCTAAGTTCATTAATTTGCTTGTTTAGCTCTTCTTTGAGCTTATCAGCCTCTTCCCGTGCCTCCTTAACTACCTCCCAGTCAGCATGCGCCTTCGCAGCATGGTCTCCTTTTCCTTTTCATCGATGGCAGCTTTAAGCGCAACGTTGTTACCACCATTGGCTGACTTCCGAAGATCCATGAGCAAAGAGAACATGGTATCCACAAAACCGCCCGCCTAACAAATAATGAGAAATCAGATCAACATTTATAAATTCAGTTCAAAAGAAATTAACTCAATCAGAAGAGATAATTACCGCTGTCAGCAGATGAAGCGTGTTTCGCTCCACTTTTTTCCTCTCTTCGACAGAGACAGGGAGAGGAACTGCAGGACCAGGAAGCAGTGCCCTCAAATGGTCGATGGCTTCGGCCTCCGAGATTTCATACCCAGCGGCTCGAGCACGAGGGCCTTGGCTAGGCCCCGCTCCTGCACTTGGCCCAGCTGCACGGGCCGGAGCATTGGAGGCACTAGGCCTGCTTGTTTGACCTACTGATGGAGCAACCCCTCCGATGTGCGACCTAGTCTGAGGCATTCTTGGTTTTTTGCGTTGGACGCCGACTTCAATATCGTCGCCTGTTCCAACTGCCATGCTTTTTGACGCCTCAGTACCGCATTGCACATTCTCAAGGTTATACCCCAATATATCCCCGCAAGGATCAACTGTTGAATCAGCAGCAACGGCAGTAGAGGGACCGGCAATGTTCTTTTTGCCTTTACTTTTTCTCTTTCGGGGGGGAGGAATTTCGGGCAAAATGTTGGTCTGGGAGCTCGCCAAATCAGCAGCAACGACTCGATTCATTCTCACGTGACGACCCATGAAATACTTGGCTGCAAGAAAAATAAATCGTTAGAATCATAATAAGCATAAATCAAAAATATCGAAAGAGTTGCGCTGTTATACCAAGGGTCATTCTCCCGGTATATTTCACTGGAGACAATCCAGCTAACGACATGACTCGATTTTCAACAAGTTTTTTAACATCGATTTGATGTTCTCGAACTAAGTTCGGGATAAACTCGCAATCCCATGAAGTTATGGCAACTTCGCCGGGAATCATTACCCTTGCCCCGGTGTACCATTCACGGCGGTATCGCCCAAACTTGCCTTCGTAGCTCTCCTCAATGTAAAAGTATCTTCTTTTCCAATCCTTTCCATATCCGGTCGCCCCACCATTCAAGAACTTCCGGTTCGTTTGTGCTTTAATATGATAAAATCCTTCTTCACGCCTCACGATCTCAAACAAAGCGTAAAACTCACTAGGACTTTGCGGTTGGCGCAACGCCTTCATAACTATAATAAAGCAGATCAAATTCCCATAAGAGTTTGGCGTGAGTTGCGCAGGCACGAGATTTATCATCCTCAAAAGCCATCTTAGCTCATAAGGAATTGGAAAGCGCAGACCATTCAGGAGCTGACCAACGAATACAGTCATATGACCGGGGGGTGGGGTATGCATCCAATCATTCGGGCCTGGGAGGACGATTTTATATTTATCAGGAATATCAAATTTTTTGCGGAGCCCCTTACGACTATGTTGGAGACGAGAAATATATTGATCGTAGGCCATTTCTGGGACCTCGACATGATCATTGAACTCCCTATTAATATAATCTACATCCTCTTCACCCTCGCTTGGAGCGCGATTATCCCGATAGGATGACGCGGACAAGTCATCACTGTCCACTTCGGGCGCTGGTTCAATATCGCCAACGGGGTTGTTATCCGTGGGTGAATCCAACATTTCTATATCTATTAATTCATACTCATTTACTTCGACTGTGCTCGGGCCCGCGGGAGCATTAGAAGGGTTCCCCATATTAATGGAGCTAGAGCTAGAGCGAGTACTCGACTCACTGCCAGAAGTGGATTTACTGCTCACCATCTTTGACGAGAATGAACTGAAATAAATTAAAAACGGAGGCTGACTAAGGACGAACACGTCGCTCTACGCTCTCGCATATCACTCAAACATACATAAAGAAAAATTTATTAAAGAAATAATCCGACAACATACAAGCGAAAATATTTACCTTGATCAAATTTCCGGTAGAAATAGTTTGCTTGGTTAATATATACTAAGCAAAAGAAAAGTAAATTAGAAAAAGGAAGGAAAAGCAACAATTTAATTAATATAAGTATCGCATCGAACAATCACAATTCGATGTTGACCGCATCGAATTAGTGATCGTTCGATGCGGAACGCATCGAATGACGCCAATTCGATGCGTCTCACTTGAGGAGCGGAATGCGTGGGAAGCGAAATAAGCTCCTCACGGCCGAACTCCCCTTATATAGGGAGCGCGAGGCCCATCAGGCCCAATTCAGCGGCCACATCGAACGAACAGAATTTGATGCTGCTCATTTCACGCATCGAATCAATGTTGTTCGATGCGTTTATTTACGTTCATAGAACTAATGTGAACCGCTCCGAAATAACATATGACTAAGAATATCCCAAATCAGTACAAATATTTGATTAAGTATCTAAGGAATTTTTTAGAGGTATACAGCGAAGACCGTTCAGAACAATTCCAAATATATTCTTTAAAGTTTGGAAGACGATCTCCAAGTTGACATCGTCTTCCAAACTGGGGGGACTATATGATGGGTGTGATTTAAGATTGGCCCAATACATCGTTATTGGGCCGGCCCATAAGCGCATCGAATTGAGATAATTCGATGCGCGCATCGAATCTACAACCTAATGCTGCTTTATTGGGCTAGCCCATTAGCGCATCGAATCAGAGTTATTCGATGCGCGCATCAAACATGGATGATTCGATGCGCCTTTCTATATTGGTTTGTGGGCTCCACGGGATGGTTGCTATATATAGCCCGTCCCCTTGTATTCCGTGCACTTTTTGGGAAGACAACCACTTCAGCACAGTCAGCATCGAATCGAACAGCCCACATTCGATACGTGATTAAACAGTGTTCCTCGACACGCCAAAGTTCGCATCGAATTCGACACCTAATGTACGCATCGAATTCGACACCATCCAGAGCAACTTCGAATCAATGTTAATTGTTCCGCATCGAACAAAGGCATTCGACACGTCAACATCGAATACCGACGATTCGACACGTTACATAAATCTTGTAATTAATTTATTCTACCTAATAAGCTTGTAATAAGTGTTGCGGACCAAGTTAGTCCGTTAATAAAGTTGGATAGCATTATTTTGGTTATTTATATCTCATTTTATACTCTTTTACTGTGTTCTATTACCGTGACGAAATAAGACTAATATATATATATATATATATATATATATATATATATATATGGGTCTAAAGACCAAATTTGAGCAATTGTCATCTTTAAAGGACTAACATTGAGTACTTCATCTATAACGTAACGAACTAATTTTGCAAATGAGTATATTTAACCCAAGAAAATTGTTAAACCATGTGCAATATCGCATGTGGACTGTCCGATTACGCGTTCTACGGAAGACTAAAGTTGAGCAATCGAATTTTTAAATGTCTAAAACTTGAGCATTTTATGTTTATCGACTAATTTTACAATATGCTATATTTAATGGATAGGAATTTGCTAAAGAAACCTCCTTACAAAAACATTTGTCACAGCTAAAAAGTACACAGTAAATTACTCGTGAATTACAGATATACATTTCTATAAAAAAATGAAATATATACGTCAATTCATCATATTGAGACTCGTGCTAGACTTTCTCATTCCATTAACAATTCCTGTCACGAATCAAGATATGATCCACCTAATATAATTTCACCGCTTTTGCTTGCCGACCAAATCCAGACAATGTCGTTGATGTGCGTTCCAGGTGCTGGCACATTAGAGCCGTAGGAACAATCAATCTTATAAATTGACCAGAAAAAGAAAAGAAATTGACCAGCATTGTAACCAATAATGAACCTCATTTCCCCCATCTTTTACCAAATTTGTTCTCGAACTAAAAAAGTTCTTAAAGTGCACCAAAGTCGAAAAACGTTGCTTTATCATCTCAACGTGTTCAGCCCAACTTTATAAACTAATCAAAAATGAGAGTCAATCGAGAAAATATCTAACTTCTTGTTGCGTGTTATCTTATTTGAATGGCCACATACCACAAATCCCACCACCACTCTTTCTTTTCTCGTAGTAAGGAAGAAAATTACAGGTGTCATCGAAACCTTCACCAAATGTTGTTAATCCAAATTTAAGTTAGGCACATATGAATGATGTCATAGTAAATCTTAACAACGCGTTTTCTCATCAAACAGTTAGGTTGAGAGTATTGTTAAATTCAATTAATCATTTCTTATCAAATACATTAGATTCTCTAATTGACTAATTGTATGTCATCGTCACATTCACAAAATATCTATCCTCTATACGCGGCAAAAAGTGCATTATCGCTTCTTACATATACTTAGAAGCAATACTAAGAAACCGCTCGAATAAAAAGACGATAACAAAAACACATGATTTTACCCTGTTCTTCGAGCTATATATTGATTCTATTTTTAACTTTTCAAACTACACAACACAATACAAAATAGCCTTAACTCACGAAAATAATCATCATACATGCAATATTTTCAAAAATATGCAGCATTCCAAAAAGTTGCATACGATTATTTCAAAACTCCAAATCATATTTGGGCTAAATTATAAAAGTGATGATAACAGCAATAGATCTAAACTCAATTAATACAGAAACTTAAGCTACAACCAAATGTCTATGTACTTAACTAATTATATTCAATCAAAACGTGCATATAAATAGTATACTTAATGCACTAAGAAAACAAGAGTTATCTAGTTGGTTAAAAAAGGTTCCACAAAGAGACTTGTTGTGCCTTATAGGATCATCTAGTATAGTTTTACATGTTACTGTATCAACTCACGAGTTACGAGTTTATTGAGTGCGCATTCAAAGGTAGCAACTATGTGTTTTCACGTCATTAAAAAAAAAAACACTCAAAATACTTACTATAAAACTAAAACTGCACATTTGCATAGTTAGTTGATGATTACTAGATTTAGTACATCAAATTAATAATATAAAAAACATTGTTCAGCACAACAGTGTATATTTAATTAAACGCAGAGTATCCACCCACCAATCAAAGGAATGAAATTAACCCTCCCACCAGCAACCAACAAGATGAAATCCACTAATGAAGGGGCCATCCTTTGCATGTGCGCCACGTGTACATTACACGTGTCCTTCTCAGATAGGTGGTCACAAGAGAATTCCAAATCCATTGGATAAATAAATTAAGTCAGCGAAAAAAGAAAGTGAAAGACAGCCTTTCCATCCAATAAGGTTGTTTGTTAGGATTTGCAAGCTTTCCATTACTCACAATTCTTAAAGGGGATGTAATAAAAATTAGTGGGTTTTATATTTTTTTTTTTATTTCTTGCAAAAAAAAAATAAAGAATTAGTGGGTTTGTGCAGTGAAAGGCATGAACTTTCCGAATTCCACCACATGGAGGTCTTCGTGTCGTCAAAAGGGCGAGCCTAAAAATCTTGTCTTTTTCCTCCCTTTAATTTAATTCTAATTTTAATGTTGGTTGCCTTGCCTCTTCTCTTCTCTTCTTATATAAGTAGTAGCTCTGTTGTTTGCCTAAATGTGAGTAATTAGAGCTGTGAAGGGAGTGCTAATTTTGCTTAATTCGTTCTTAATATGGCTTTGTCTTGTTTTTCCAGCTCCCAGTTCTGCCTTTCGCTCAGGGTATATTCTTTATTTTGCTGTCATTTTTCGCTGTTGTATAAAAACTTTAGTTGTATATGCATTCTTGAAATTCTTGCATTGATTTTAGCTTGTGGGAGTGACTGATTTTGGCAATGGTAATTGATTTTTGTAATAAAGTTTACATTTTTGCTGTGTATTTGTAAAATCTCGATGGTGCTTTATCAAGAATTATGATACATGTTTAAGATTTTGGTGGTTTGTTGTTTTTATAGAAACTTGAAATGGAGTCACCATTATGTGAAGATGTAAATTGGTCTGTTTGTATCATCTTGATTTTCAAGAATAATTTCATGATGCTTGCATTTTGTCACCTACTATGGGGTTCAAATCTTTTGAGCAACTAAGATGTGAATGGAACTTTGAATTATGAAATGTGGTGATCATAAGGTTGAACTTCCTTGTTCATAGTCTCGTCCGGTCAACCTTTAACTAAGCGAATGCATAGTTCTTTCTTTGTTTGTAAGTTATTTAGTGTGAAGTTGATAACTTGGTGATGGGTGAGTTAGGTGTTGATCTTTGAGTTTTTTTATTGTAACTGAGGGTGTTAGCATATTTCCATTCTAAGTGCTTCAGCATGCTCTTGACATACAAGTGTCAAGCATAAAGATTTACTTGTATGTGGATAGAGTTTTGGTTGCGATTTCATCTCGTGGTCATTGCTATTGTTGATATAAACATGTCAAAAGATCACGTACTTGTGCAAGATTTTTGATTTTCATTCCTTGATTCTGTACTCTGTGACATAACTCAATATTTTATCTTTTGTAGCTTGAACGTCCAAAGTTGCCGTTGAATAACACCTTGTGTGATAGTCGATTATGCCAAAGCCGAGTGTTTGCTCCTAAAAGCACGAACAGCGAACCGTACGGGAAACAAGTGGTGGGAAAGGAGAAGAACCGGTGTATCGGTTGGAGTTTTCTTGGAGGATCAAGGATCACCAGTAAGCCAACTAGTGGAAGATATGTGAGCAGAAAAGGCCCAAAGTTATGCGCTTCATGTAATTATCTGAAATTACTCGGCTCTCTTCTTATAATTCTCAGTCATTTTTTAGTGTAATTTGGTGCATCTTTCTCATACATGTTTTGGAGTGAGCATTACATTCTAGAATATTAGTAAATGTGTTCATGCTATCTATAATGACATGGTCCATAGGCAAGGAAATGCGCATTAGCCAAACTTGATGTTCCAATCCCGCGTTAGAAACTTAGCCCGCTATAAGAATATTAAGTTGCCTGTTGAAGCTCCCCGAGACTTTTTCGACCTAGGCACTACGAACTTTTTCACTGATGAGGAAATTATTGTTGACTTTGTAGCTCTGTGTACAAGTTATGGACAGTAAATCATATATAGTGTGAGTTTTTTTCATTGCTAAAAGTCATCTTGAGATGCTGAGTGTCTCCTTCATTGCATAGTTGTGCAACTCTTAGCTCTCTGGTGTTTCGTTTTTAACTGATTGGTGTAGCTTTTTAAAAGAGACAAAATTTCATTTTGTCAGTTTCACAGTAAACTGAATTTTTGCCTTCTTGATTTTGTCCGCTCAAGGTCATGGCGTCTTAGAATTCTGTGGCTTAATTTGAAGCACCTGGTTTATTTGTAAACCTAACTGTTATCCTGCTTATTTTGTCTGATTAGGGTCATGTGCACTTAGAATCAAATGATTTTCACCTCCATGTACAAGATTACTTTTAAAGTTTTATGCATTCAGTTCATGTTATGCCACTGGGATATTGTTGAACTTTTGTGTATGGAGATAATCCACAGTACCTGCACAGGGGAAAGGAATTCATGAATTTATTATAACATTCATTTTCATTCTTGCTTGCTAAATCCTAGCATCCAACTAATTACTTCTGAATATATCAATTCTATCTTCTACTTCCTTGCAGGGTTGTCGAGTTCTCAGATTGCTAGTAGTGCCTTTACATTAGGAACTGCAGCTGTTCTTCCCTTTTATACCTTTATGGTTGTCGCACCTAGAGCCGAGATCGTAAGTTATCGACTGTGATTCTTTTTAACATATTTCAGTATTCCAAATTGTACAGTTTTCCAGTATAGAAAGCAACGCACGCACGATTGGTTCCTGAATGTTCTCTGTCATTAATAAAGTCTGCAAATTAATAGCTGACTGTGGTGAACGTATTAAGTTTATGTAAGTTTTGCCAAGTAAAACAAGATTTTGTAATTTGATATATATTCTCTTTTATGCAGACACAAAAATTAGTGGGAAGCAGCCTACCATATATTGGTCTCGGATTGTTATATGCATATCTACTATATCTATCCTGGACACCTGATACTATTCGGCTTATGTTTGCCAGTAAATACTGGTTGCCAGAGGTTTAATTTTAGCTCCCAAATAGAAAATCATCTGTATCATATATTTAGTAATCTTATGTGGAATTTGCAAGTTTTTGATTGCCACGCTGAATATTTTACGATGTTTCAGCTGTCAGGTATAGCAAAGATGTTCTCTAGTGAGATGACATTGGCTTCTGCTTGGATTCATTTGTTAGCTGTAGATCTTTTTGCTGCGAGGTAATCATATAACCATGTATGATACAATTTATCTGTGTTTTGTGTGTGGTGTCTGAGTGTTTTTACATTTATTGTTCTGATTCTTGAATTTTGTGTACAATCAGGCAGATTTACTATGACGGGCTACAGGAAGATATAGAGACGAGGCATTCAATTTCCCTTTGCCTGCTATTTTGCCCCGTTGGAGTTCTTGCTCATTTCATTACTAAAGCTATAAGCAGAACTGGAGAAAAAACAGAACCTGAAATCACTGATGTGTAGCAAATTTCCATTGATTTGTAATTCAGGGATAGGCCTGTAGTGCAACTCTTTTGTAGCCTCTAGTATCATCATTTGCTGTAACAATCAGATGTATATATTGAAACTGTTCGCTCATTTTCCTTCAATACATTTAGCTTTCAAAGCCAACTTAAATATCTTCTGTGGGTCTAATTATGGATGAACATGTAAGATTTCTTCCTTGAGCTCTACACCAAACTGCTTATTAACAGTCTCTTTCACCAAGGCAATGAGCTCAAGCATGTCTTTAGAAGTTGCACCACCACAGTTTACGAAGAAATTAGCGTGCTTTTTAGAGACCATTGCCCCTCCCACTTTATATCCTTTCAGCCCCGCCCTCTCAATCAATTGCGCTGCGTAAAATCCTGTCTCCGTGGGGTTACGGAACACTGAACCCGCTGTTTTCTCCCCTACTGGTTGAGTAAGTTTTCTCCTGTACATAACAGAATGTTATTGGTATTCAACATTTACGACTGATATACGTAAAGATATATTACCTCTCCAAGTATTCTTGCTGCCTTGTTCTTGCCAATTTTGAGGTGTTTAGTCGGAAAGTGACAGAAGTAATGGCTGCCAAGTCCTTCATGCCTTGAAATGGCGAGGAGCGGTAGCTAAACGCAAGGTCGCTACGTTTCTCGACCCGGTGCTCTCCTTGTGTTGTGATTATCTCAATGCATTCGACCGCATCAGCCGTTTCCTTCATCATAAGAAACAATTGAAATGCCTAATAAGTTCAAGTGGCTATATACTACTACAAATCACTTTTGACAAGAACAAGAACTTGAGTTGTATTGTACCTGCCCATTTGCTCCGGCATTCATATACGCAGCACCACCGACAGTACCCGGAACCCCGCCCGCAAATTCAAGCCCCGTAAATCCATCAATCGCAGTTTGAACCCCTAAACGATTAAACGGATACCCGCTTCCGACTCTCAACAACCCGGGTTCAACTCTCTCCAAGAACTCGATCCGGTTCAGAATTACACAGCCATCAAATCCCAAGTCATCAAACAAACAATTCGAACCTTTACCAATAACAATGTACTTGATGGAGTTGTCATTACAATACCTACAATTACATTGATTCATTACATGTGAAGGAAATAGCTGAAGGGACCAATATAATAGTGGTGCGGTGCAGTAAAATATATAGCAATGAACGAACCTAACGGCTGATTTGAGCTGATGTTGGTCAACGACTTGAGCGAAGTAGTTACAGGGCCCACCGATTCCCCAAGTGCTGAGATCTCTAAGAAGCTTTTGTTCTTTAATGAAGTGCAAATTGTTGTTGTTACAGGTTTCATGTGGGTTCTTTAAGGTGCAAGAGAAATGGATGATGGTTTTACTTGGAGTTGTGGGTGAAGAGAGAGGTAGTTGATGCAATTGAACCAACATTATTATTAAACGGATATTAAGGACCCAAAATCTTGAAATTTACTAATGGGATCTTTGAGAAAATTTTAGAGTTCGCGGATCGTGCCCGCCATTGTTAAGCACAAACGTGTTCTGATGTGGTTATTAATAATAATTCGCAATTATTAGCTATTGTAAATTTTTCCTCTCTCTCTCTCTTTTTTAATGTTTTTTTTCAAAGTTAAATCACGTAATTCTCCACACCTTATTAAAGTTCGTGGCGCATCGGTCTGCACTCACGACTTCAATGCCCTATTTCGTCCTAAAACGCTTTATAAATTCTTACTTCTCGCACCAAGATTTTCTAATTCTTTCATCTGAATCTAATGAATAATCATACAAAATTTATAAAGAAAGAAACAAACGAGTGATATTGAAGAAGTGTTGAAGCACATGAAGAACGAAACTAAGTTAAAAATTAAATAATTACAAAAAATCGAATAAATTTAAGGCTTATAAATTTATTTTTCCACCATAATAATTAAATCACGAGTATATATTAAACATATATACTCAAATATAAACGAAATTCTATCACCTACTATTCAAATTTCAAATTAGTTTTCAAAATACATTTTTTTCTTATATAATATAAATAAATAAAATGAAATACCGTAAAGCTCTAAAAGCAAAGAACAGAGAAACCCCAAAGTCACAGTAGTTGACAGAGTTATCATCAACAATGGCAGCAGTAGCACTCAGCGCCACATTTCTTCTTCTCAACAATCCTTGCAGTAGTCGTGTGACAATAATACCCCGGGCCACCGGTGGCAATTACAAGATGCGGGTCCCATACGAACTGAAGCAGGGGCAATCCCGGCATTTCCACAAGCTCCCTTCTGGTTTGAACATGGAGTACATCTTCCAAAAGGGCAATGGTAAAAAGGAAGAAAACCCGCCTCCTCTGGTATTTGTACATGGAAGCTTCCACGCAGGTTGGTGTTGGGCTGAGCACTGGTTGCCCTTCTTTTCTCACCATGGCTTTGATTCTTATGCTCTTAGCTTGCTCGGACAGGTATACAACATTAAATTATTTGCCTTTCCTTCGTTTATGTGTTTGTGTTTGTGGTGGCCTGAATTATTCAACATGTACTAATAGTAGTAACTCGATACACATTACACGGCCTAATGCTCCAATAATCTTTTTATTCATGTTGATGGCATATTTAATAGGTATCATAAAACTGGCTCATCATAAGTTGCTCCTTTTAGTTAATTCGAGCATTTACTTGTTTAGAAAGTATTCTATGTGTTTCTGGTCTGTGGTTTGGTTAAATTGGGGGGGTTTTGCTTGAAGAGGTTCGATTGTACGTGGAGGCAACACGATTTGATTTTGGTGCTTATTGACTCAATTTTGTGCTTCGTAATGCTTTTAGCTTTTAAGAAGTCTTCAGGGTGAAATTGTGGAGATGAACATTAGGCGTGACGGAAATAGTTGTCTTGGAATAAGTATGAAGATACCATCTGATTGAACTAGTGCGTCGTCCCCATTAGTTATTTATGTATTACTAGTTTGGAACTTAGTACTAAGCCATGAATATATGTGTTTACTTTTGCTTGATTCTTATGCTTTAGTTGATCGTGAATTTCAAACTCTTATCAACTTTTAGGGAGAAAGTGATTCACCTGACGGTGCCGTTGCAGGCTCCCTGCAGGTATCTCTACATTTCAATCTGTGTTCTTTTTGAGACTGAATTATGCTGTGATACTAAAATGAACTCAGTAGCTGACGACGCATGATTGTCATTACCTACTAACTCTGTAAACTCCATATATGCAGTAGACGCATGCAGCTGATGTGGCTGATTTTATTCAAAAGGAGGTTCAGTTAGCACCAGTTTTACTGGGGCATTCTTTCGGTGGGCTTATTGTTCAACAATATCTTGCATACGCAGGAAAGGGAAAGTTACAAGGTCGGTATCGCCTTTAGGCAAATTGACCGTCTATAGGATAGAAAAGCATGAATTAAGATTAACAGACATTCTTTTCATGAATTAAACTTTATGCTGTTTCATTTAAAGGAAAGAGAAGAAAAGTTTTACATTATTAGCTTAGTAAGAGTTTAATTCCTCCAAGGAATGCTGATATGTTATTTGATTCAGGCCTTATTATAGAGAAAGAACCATCACATCCATATCTAGCTGGAGCTGTCCTTGTTTGTTCTGTACCACCTTCAGGAAATGGGTAAATTTCTAACCAAACAACCTCTTTTTGCTTGTGGATTTGGTTTCTGCTTTACCACTCACATATTGCTTTTTCTGCATTTCAGCGGCCTAGTTTGGCGGTATCTCTTCTCCAAACCGATTGCTGCATTCAAGGTAATTACCTTTAAAAATGAATGAGTTACGTTTCTAACTTCTTCCATACAATAGCATTACCGTTGTGGCATATGAAAAAAAAGAGTGTTTTTTCCAGTATATATTAGTTGCTTTGGTGATCAAGCAACCCACCAATTACTTTTCTCCACATTTTGCAATATCTAATTTCTGAGAGAGAAAGTATACAACTTGTTAGTCAATGTAAGAGCCTCAGTTTTTCTATTTGTTACCATTGTAATCTTTCTATCAGGAGAATGTAAGTGATAATATTCAGTATCTGTTCCTATAGACTGGATAAGAAGCTATGCTTACTTTCTTAACTTGATGTTGCAAACATATTCTTCTGTGTTATATGACTGTGGATTGTGGAGCAGGTGACACGCAGTTTGGCAACTAAAGGTTTTCAGACTTCTCTGCCTCTGTGCAAGGAAACTTTCTTTTCTGCAGCTATGGAGGACATTCTAGTTTTGCGGTTAGTACAACCAGAACTTTACTTGTAGTTTGTCAACATTATGCAAATGATTTTATTTTGTAACGAACTGTGCAATGAACCAACAAGAGGCATTGTATTTAGCATCTAACAATGAAACCCGAGTAAGTGCAAGCGTGAATAATAACAAACTTGACAGTTCTAAGTTCTGAATGAAATTTATAAGTCGTGACTGCATGATGTTTTTTCTTCTTTGCGCGGACTCAATCTAGCTAAAGCAGTAAAAAAGAAAAGACAGAAGAAGGTGGTAATTTCTCAATATTGCTGGATACGAAACCTAACGTTTTCTCTTTTTGATCACTTACCAGCTATCAAAAGCTTATGACTGAAAGTTCAAGAATGCCGTTGTTTGATCTAAGGAAGCTCAATGCATCACTTCCTGTTCCACCAATGAAAGATTCTTCTACCAAAATCCTTGTGCTGGGAGCCAAAAATGATTTCATTGTGGTAATTTATTTTCCATGCATAATTTTTTTCCGAATCCGCATTCTTCTGAATGTGATTGCAAATCTTGCATCATCACTGCAAGTCTTGCTGCCTCAGATCATATTCCTATAACTTCATTAGCATTTAGCTTAATCTGTAATAGAAGTTTGGACAAATAGCAAAAGTTTCTGAACTACAAACCGCATGATTTGATTAGGATGCAGAGGGACTTAACGAAACAGGCAGGTTTTACGGTGTTCCCCCAGTTTGCGTCGAAGGAATAGCACACGACATGATGTTGGATTGTGCGTGGGAGAAAGGTGCACAAGTGATTCTTGAATGGCTGCGAGGTCCTGAATAGTTGTTGATCAGCTGGATAACGACGAAATTCAGATTTAGAGAACTTGTTGTAATATTTGTATTGAGCCCTGCGATTTTCAAATGTATGGCTCGTTGTTATCAGTAATTTGCAGATTAGCTATTTTCGTAAGGCGTTTACAGTGGCTTACATTTGTGACCACTCTTCTGAACTTTATTGGGAAGATTATTTCCTAGTCATTGCTTTTCCAATTTCACGCTTCATATTGTTTTGTCAAACTAATAATCAAAACTAATATAACAGATATCTGTATGCAACATTGCAAATAGAGTACCAGGTTTATTTAATCAATTAATTTTTTATTGATTTATCAAGAGAAGAAAAAAGATCTTATTGAGTTTTTGTTCTTAGGACAACGTTATTATATTATGAAAAGGAGTTGAAAACAATATTGTTAAAAAATTATCATTGCAAATCATAAATTATAGGAAATTAAATATATGAAACCCATCAGGAAACCCGAAATAATAATATAGCTCTTACTTATATGGGCGAATAATGATTTTTAAAAATAAAAAATTATATACAAATGATTTAAAGAGTATGTGGGCTTCGAACTTTTAATGGGCCTCCGAAAATATGGGCCGGGGTATGTGATTTACATTTTATTTAATTTCCTCTTTTTTTATCTCATAATAAACTCAAAAACCCTAACTTCCTCAGTTCATTCTCTTTGGCAGCCATCAGAACCCCGGGCAGCTCAACCAAGGTTCCCTTCTTCTCCAATTTCTCTTTTATTTCTAATTTATTGTTACAGAATTGTATTATGAATGTGTTGCATAGATTCTCTTGTTGTTAGTTTTTTTTTTTTTTTTTTTGGTTAGTTGTTCGCCTTCTCTGTATTGAGCCGGAGGATTTGTTAATCAGATGAAATTATGAGTTACTTTATTAAAATGTAGGATATTTGATTATGATGAATTGATACTCATCTTGATCTGATAACTTAATTGTGAAAGCATGAATACGGTTATGTGAAATTATGAGTTGTATGATGTATATGAGTTCTTTTTTTTTTTTCTAATTTTATTATGCCTAATTAGTTGGTAACGTTTCTTCTAGTTTGTAAAAATTGGTCACAAAATAAATAGAATGTGTGATGCCTGTAATCTTCTTCACGGATTAAATTAGTGCAACAGCTTTTATTTTATTTTATTTTAATCAGCTTTCTAGAAACTTGGACCTGATTAACTGATTGTTTCCGTTGCGTACGTTTTTGTGTTAGCTATTCAAGATGTATACCGCGTTGCAAAAGATTCACAAGGACAAGGATGCCGAGCCCACCGAGTTCGAGGAGAACGTTGCTCAGGTTCTTATCTTAAACCTATGCTTCTGCCACTTATTTTTACACGTTTCATATTTTTCGAAGTTCGTATGAGTTACTGAATTTTGCATTCTTGATGTCATCGACAGGCTCTGTTTGATTTGGAGAACACGAACCAGGACATTAAGAGTGACTTGAAGGACCTCTACATCAACTCTGCATTGTATGTGTTTCTGCAGTTGCACATTTGCCTGCCTTCTTCTCTTGGATTACTATGTATTTACTCCATTCGTTTATTTTTCAGGCAAGTTGATCTTTCTGGCAACAAGAAGTCTGTGGTCATCCATGTTCCTTACCGACTGAGGAAATCTTTCCGTAAGATTCATCCAAGGCTGGTGAGGGAGCTTGAGAAGAAGTTCAGTGGAAAGGTAACTTTGAGAAATCGTGGTTGATGGATTTTGTTCTTTAGTTATTTGACATATTTGTGAAGATTAATTTGGCATTGTTGCAAGACACCTTGTTTTGTTTATTCATGAAGCTTTCTCCTTTGTTACTTTTAGTTTGCTTCTTCTCATGTCTGTTTTATTGTGGTTTACAGGAAGTGGTTATCATTGCTACCAGAAGGATTGTGCGCCCACCAAAGAAGAGCTCTGCTGCCCAAAGACCACGAACCCGTACTCTGACTTCTGTCCATGATGCTATGCTTGAAGATATTGTATATCCTGCTGAGATTGTCGGAAAGCGAACCAGATACAGGCTCGATGGGTCAAAGATCATGAAGGTAAATGCTTCTTGCTTTTTGTTGGATTATTTTTGTGTTGCACTGTTTTCTTGTCCATGTTTGTAATGCTTTCCTTCTGATTTCAGGTATTCTTGGATTCAAAGTCAAAGAATGACACTGAGAACAAGCTCGAGACCTTTGCTGGAGTCTACAGGAAGCTTTCAGGGAAAGATGTCGTCTTTGAATTCCCGGAATAAACAATCTCTAGCTTTTATTATTATTTGTCACTTTATTGGAATCAGTTTTTGTACTTTTATTTGAAGTTTTGACCATGAGCAATGTTGATGCTGTGTACTCTTTTTTGCCGAAAGTTTTGGACATCTGTGTTTCTTAGTTATATCTTTCTTTCTTATGCTCTTGTTGTCTACTGCTCTGCATCTTCACTTGTGATGTTGCCATCTGTTTTAATATTTTAGCTTTTCTGATCTTTGTAGCTGATGCACAGTTTCACTTGCTCTTGCGTTTAAGGTTTAAAATGTCTGAGCTTATGTGCAGTGACAAAGGAGGAAATAATTGTGGCAACCCTCCATTGCTGTGTATCATACTATTTGTCTAAATTTTGTCTCTGAAGGTAGAGATCCCTACCTCAGTCTGAGTAGATATTGCGAATTTCTGTGGGTACAGGAATGAAAGCACACTTTATATTTCAGTAGTTTGATTCTGGAATCATTGAAGTTGAATCACCATTTTAAACAAGTAGGTCATAATGTGAGATTGATTATCTGAGTGAATATAAAAGATAACTCGTGGAGTAGTGATGTTATATAGGAATACAATACACTATGCTTTCACAAAAAAAAAGGAAATAGAAAAATCATGATATGCATTACAAATTTCTGGTTCTGTTACTAAAGTCTCGAGAGAAAATATAATTCTTCTCAAACTGGTATTGTGATACGTTATAAGCATACATAATAACTTACCACTATCCCACTAACTCAAAATTTCCCACTAACAGGTAACTTCGTGGGTGGGCTTCTTAGCATGCAAAAAACGCTATGAACCTTAGGGTTATCATTGTCACCGGAACTCCCACTACCACCAGGCAGCAAATTCATTTCGAACCAACTGAACACCGATCCGCGACTTCAACAAAGACTAGGCCAAATATGAGAAACATATGTGATGATCGTTACTTCGGGGACTGATGTGGCAATGGGAGAAAACCTTAACGCAAAGCCAAGCACATATGCTGCGATCACCAAGCCAAAATTCACGAATAGAGACGTGAAGACCGACGATCAAAAAATGGCGGAAGAAATAAATTATATCATTGTCAAACAACCAACCGAGAATATGCCGTTCAAACAAATCAAACTCACTAAGGAGTTCCAAGATCTCTTGTTGAATGAATGGAAGGACACAATCATTGTGCGAGTTATGGGGAAATCTTGGTATTTTCCCGCATTACGGGCCAGACTCAACATTATGTGGTCGTTAGGCAACCACTTTGAATTGATTGATCTGGGTTATGGATGTTATTGCGTCAAGGGTTTGAGCCTACAAAAAACGAGAGATGATCCTCACTGAAAAGATCGTGGAAACTGGCTGGAAGTTCTCTGTCAATAAGGAAGTGGAGACCTAATTTTCGTGCAGATTTAGATAAGGTGAATATCGCAATTACATGGTTCGAGTGTTAAACCTACCGGTCAAATTATTCAAGGAATCTGCAATCCAAACCTTGGCTGCCAGTATCGGTGATCTAATAAAAATTGATGGTAACAAGAACAATGCCACAAGGGGGAAATTTGCAAGGTTTTGCGTTCAAGTCCACACAGATAAACCACTTGAATTGGGGCTACGTATCGGTGGAAAAGTTTACCAAGTGGTTTACGAAAACCTACCATCACTATGTCATAGCTGTGGTAGAGTTGGTCATACAACGAATAAGTGCGAGACAAGGAGCACCACATCAAACTCCAAAGGCAAAGGACGACACTAAGCTTTCGCCTTTCAGGGGAAGATGTTGTGTTTTAATTTCCCGGATAAACACAGTTTCTAGCTTTTATTATTATATGTCACTTTATTGGAAAGTTCTTTGTATTTTTATTTGAAGTTTTGACCATGATGTTGATGCTGTGTACTTTTTGCCGGAAGGGTTGGACATCTGTGTTTCTTAGTTATATCTTATTTCTTGAGCTTTTATGTCTACTGCTGTGCATCATATTTAAGCTTTAGCGATTTTTGTGGCGGATGAACAGTTTCACACACATATGTATTTTGAAGATAAAAATGTCTGAGCTTTTGGGCAGTGACAAAGGAAGAGATAAATGTTGGCAACCCTCCATTGCTTTGTATGAGACCGTGTCTAAATTATATCTTCGAGCGTAGTTATCTCTCATGCAGTTTGAATGTTTGATAATAAGTCAAGATAGTAAATGCATGCGATAATGATTTGTCGAAAAAATAAACATTTACATGATACAGAGAATGTAACATCATTTTATATTTTGAGTAGTTTGTATCCGTAACATTGAAGATGAATTACATTTTAGACAAGTAGGTCATAATGTGGAATTAACTCCGCCAGTGAGCTTTCACTGCCTGTCCGAAGCCAGGATAAATGAGGAGGGTTGTGGTAGGCTTGTGACAGCCAACGTAAAAACCCAGTCACATCCTATGATATAAACCATACTATGAATTTCGTTGGGGCGTTCCCTACTCAGCGACGCGCTACATCGGCCCCCGGGTGTAGTGATAAATGGGCAATGGTTGCTAGATCGTCGCCCATAAGCGACGCGCCACATCGACGCCAGGGTGTGGTGTCAAATGAGCAAGGGTTCACTCGCCTTCCAGGAAGGGTGAGTGTAAAGAAGTTAGTCCAGGAACGACGAGTTCGCCTTGCATCGTGGAGTGTGGGGTCATTCACAGGAAGATTGGCTGAGTTAGCTGAGGCAATGTCCAAGAGACCAAATGGAGAATGTGAGTTCGCCTTGCATCGTGGAATGTGGGGTCAACATCTTATGCATGCAGGAGACCAAGTGGGTTGGTGAGAAGGCCAAAGTAGTTGACCCTTGGGGTTGTAAGCTTTGGTATACCGGGACAGAGAAGAACCGAAATGGTGTTGGGATCATCATAAATAAGCTTTGGTTCGAGGACGTGGTGGAGGTGAGAAGGAAGGGCGACATGATCTTATTGGTCAAGTTGGTCATAGGCAAGGATATCTTGAATGTCATTAGTGCCTATGCACCCCATATAGGACTAAACGAAGTTGTGAAACGTAAGTTTTGGGAAGACTTGGATGATATGGTACAAAGGATCCCTAGCAGCGAGAAACTCTTCATTGGAGGTGACTTTAATGGTCATGTAGGATCTAGCCGTGATGGGTTCGAGGACATCCACATCGGGTATAGCTTTGGGGGTCGCAATGAGCCGGGCAACGCTATCTTAGACTTTACCCTCTCCTATGATTTTCTTGTAGCAAATACTTGGTTTAAGAAAAGAGAATCTCATTTGGTCACTTATAGGAGTGGGTCAAATAAGAGCTAGATAGATTTTTTCTTAGCTAGGATGGCAGACAGAAGTCGTTGCTTAGATTGCAAGGTCATCCTCGGAGAAAGTGTGGTTACGCAACATAGGCTTTTGATGTTGGATATTAGACTGCGGCAATGATTGAAGAGGAGTAGGCGCCTAGAATTAAACGGTGGTGGCTTAAGGAGTCTACCCAAAAGGCCTTCGTGGAGCGAGTGGTTCAAGAGGTAGATTGAAAGATTGACGACGATGCAGATACAACTTGGGCCAAAATGGCTTGTTGTATCAAGAAGGTAGCTAAAGACCTCTTAGGTGAATCTCGAGGTAGTAGCCTAACAGGTAAAGACACGTCACGGTGGAATGAAGAAGTGAAGGAGGCAATCAAGACCAAATGGGATTGCTATAGGGATTTGAAGAAGAACTATGATGGAGCAATCTTTGGAAAGTATATGCTAGCCAGGAAAGAAGCAAAGAAAACTGTTCGACTAGCGCGAGAGGCTGTGTACAAGAAAATTTATGAGAAGAATGATAGCAAGGAGGCCGAGAATGATATATACAAAATTGCTCGCATTAGAGAAAGGAAGACTAGAGACCTAGGTGCAGTGAAATGCATCAAAGATGAAGGTCAGTCTGTCTTAGTGCGTGAGAATCAAGTGAAAGCACGGTGGAGGGAGTACTTCGAGGGTCTGTTCAATGGAGGCCCCACCCAAGCAATGGGTGACATATCGCAATCCCTTCAGGATCTGAACCGCAATTTTATGCGTCGTATTAGAAGTCGGAAGTCAAAGATGCTTTGAAGAGGATGAAAACTCGAAAAGCTGTTGGCCCAGATGGTATTCCTATGGAGGCTTGGAGAAGCATGAGAGAGATAGGGGTGACCTGGTTGATGTACCTCTTTAACAAAATATGGCGAACAGATAAAATACCAGAAGAGTGGAGGAAGAGTACGCTAATACCTCTATATAAGAATAAGTGCGATGTCCAAAACTGTTCTAACTATCATGTGATAAAGCTTATGTCTCATACCATGAAGCTATGGGAAAGGGTGATCGAACACCGATTGAGACAAATTATTCCCATATCTGAGAACCAATTTGGATTTATGCCCGGAAGGTCGACCATAGAGGACATCCATTTGATTTGTCAGCTCATTGAACGCTTTCGAGAAAAGAGTAAAGATTTGCATATGGTCTTTATCGACTTAGAAAAGTCATATGACAAAGTACCCCGAGAGGTATTATGGTAGACCTTGGTGAAAAAGAGGGTACTATTAAATATATCAACATTATAAAAGATATGTATGAGAATATGGTGACAAGTGTTCGAACTTGTGGCGGTTTAACATACGCCTTCCCAATTACAATTGGCTTACATCAGGGGTCAGCTTTGAGCCCATTTTTGTTTGCCATTGTAATTGATGAAATCACCAGAATCATCTAAGACCGAGTCTCATGGTGTATGTTATTTGCAGACGATATTGTCCTCATCGATGAGACAAGAATGAGAGTTAACGCTAAATTAGAACGATGGAGACAAACATTAGAAGCACAAGGATTTCGACTAAGTGGAAACAAAAACAGAGTACCTCGAATAAAAGTTTAGCAAACAACGATGAAACAATGATGACATGGTTCAGTTGGATGGCCAAGAGATACCGAGAAGTACGCATTTTTGGTATTTAAGCTCCATACTACAGATGGATGGAGAGTTAGGCGGAGATGTCAACCACCGCATACAAGCTAGATGGACAAAGTGGAAGAGTGCAACAGGGATCCTGTGTGATCGTAACTTTCCTTTAAATTTTAAATGAAAGTTCTATCGTACGACTATTAGACCTGCTTTGCTTTATGGCCCCGAGTGCTGGGCTATTAAGCAAAGTCATGCACAGAAATTCGGTGGATGTGCGATAACACCAGGAGAGATAATGTATGCAATGAAGATATTCGACATAAATTGAGTGTGGCGGCCATCGACGAGAAAATGCGAGAAAACCGTTTAAGATGGTTTAGACATGTTAAACGCAGACCCATAGATGCACCGGTACGACGAGTTGAAGATCTCGACTTAGGACAGACGGCTAGAGCTCGTGGGAGACCGAAAAAGACGTGGATGGAGGTCATACGGAACGACATGAAGCTAAAAGATCTAAATGAAGACATGCTCGTCAACCGAAATATATGGAGACAGAAGATTCATGTTCACGACTCGACGTGATTCATTCATGGTTCATATAGCCTAACCCTAATTTAATTGGGATTGCAGACTTGGTTGTTGTTGTTGTTGTTATTGTAGGTCATAATGTGGAATTGATTTATTTGAGTGAGTATAGAAAATATGATAAGTAGAGTAGTAGGTGATGATATATAACGCAATACTGAATACTGTAGTATGTATGACTATAATCTCTGCAAATGCCATTGAGGATGAATCACATTTAAACATGTAGGTCATAACGTAAAGTTGATTACTTAGGAATAGAAAAGTAACTAGTAGAATAGTAGTGATGTTTTACAACAATACACAATATGCAATACTTTGTGTCAAAAGTCTCAGAAAACATCTTAGCACCCATTTTGAAAAGAATAATTGTTCCTCAATATATACATATCTAATCTTTGAGCAAACACGGGTGAATAAGTTTCAAGTAATTTTGCGAACATGCTAGCAACTCGTTGAATCCGGGAAATCGGTATCAGCCATAAACCTTTATGACAAGTTGCAACATTCTTTTTCCACCCCGGATTCAAAAAATGCGGGAAGTTATATCCCAAAATAGTTGACATTTTGCTTACAAGATCAATGTTGAATGGTAGTTAACTAGTTATAAGTGGAATTCATTAATCAATAAAAGTAGGTTACTGGATTTGAGGACAAAACTAAAATCCTAAAACCCATTCTACTTCCGGCCAGCTCTTTTTTACAATTTATTTGTTCGAGTAAAAGAACAAGGAGGACGTTCTGATAACTTATGGCTGTTGACATGAGCTTCTTTTGGTTACGTTTGAGAACAATGTAACAGCCAGAGCTTTATTCAGCATTCTATTTATTCTCCGCCTCAACTGTTACATATTATTGCGTTAGGCATAGAAGCCACAGCAAACTTCCATACCTGTTTACATACATATTTGACTCTTCCTATACATGATGCGGCCACCACGGGCAAAGCAGGTCGCTAACCTCACATGAAACGACATACGCACATATACTAGACACCAAGGGATACGAGAAGAATATCCCATTTTCTTCTACTCACCTCACTCTAGACACGAAAAGCATTACATCAAGTCATCACTCCAGAAACCTGCTGTTAACTCCTGCTCTGTATAATTCCAATCCTGAGGTAGTTTCTATAGCGATTTCAGTATTTGCAGGGGTAAAGAGTACATCACCTTCAGTGACCGACTCTTCAGACAATGTCGTATGTACTGTTCCTTTCCCCGCCTTTACCAGAAAAATGGAAGGACCTGGAATTGCTGGGAAGACAGTAGACGCTTCTTTAGGAAGTATACATTGATCAACCTCAAATTCGTCAAAAGGAGGGAGATATTTCACTGTGTAGGGGTTTGAGGGAACACCATGGAGAGTTTCTGGTAAACCCTGCAAGAAAGTTCTAGGTTACTTCTAACAGTTCACATAAATTGAAAGGGCAGCAAAAATATTGGGGACATTACATCTATCCGCCGAGGCTTGATCTACTAACAAAAACCACTCTTGAGATTTGAATATTACTACGGAAAGACACCCTTGAAACTTTATAATCTCTATGTGTAATGTTTTCTGAACTTAAGAGACTACTTATAATGCCTGTTTAAGATTTAACCGGCATATCTGTAATTATAAAAAACTGTAGGGACGGTTATTACACCAAATCTCAGAGGGTATAAATATACCTGTTTGTATGTGAGCATGGAGCAGAGAGTTTGGACATCCCGGTATTTTGGAGTGAGGCCAGCACGTACGACATTATCTGATGTAGCCATACACTCAATACAATCACCGCGCAAATACGCATGAGGTTCATCTGCCCCCAAGTATATAGCTTCACCTGGATTAAGCTTCACATAATTTAACAAAAAGGCTGCTAAGACACCAATGTCTCCTGGATACTGTTTCTCAAGACGTAAAACCAGCTCCTCCTTGTCAGTCAGTTCCCTTACCTATCAAACAAGTCTCTGTAAGTGGAGTTTTCATCTATAACATATCATCAAAGTAAACTTTACATGATCATGTCTGCCTAAGAGTGCCTGGAATAACATTAAATATATTTATAGCAATAATGCACAATTTTTCTTTGTTTCGCCGTATTATTCATCTCATGAAAAATGTCGATGACAAGAATGTTAACGATTCAGATTATAGTGCATAATGAGTATCTAATAAAAACACTGAATAGTTAATCCAAAAACTCATCATAAGATAATCCTGCAACAGGGGCACAACATGAAACAGAGCATCACAACAAATTTGCACGCAACTGAATCTGTTCAAGATCAAGCAAGCAACTCCGAATGCGACATCTATCAAGATTATTCAAACGATCTAAACCAATAAACATAATACTTTTGATTTTACAGAAAGAATCCCAATAAAGTGCTATTATTAAAAGTAAGGTCGATTTTATGCAACTATGGTGGAGACAGAGGAATGTATAACTCAGTCAACATTGAAATCTTCTTAAATGGTGAACAAACACGAACCATCTCAAGCTGCATATAAATATACGTAAGAAGAAAACACAGATTAGTGCATACCTCCCGTTTTATGTTCAACCGGCTTATCAACTTGGAGACTACTTCGGATGTGACAGCACCGCTAACTGTCATCATCTCCGTGAATAAGGGTTGCAACACCTCTTTTAGTTTCGTCTCCCCATCCTGTTCTTCTATTTTTAACACGCTATCTGCACATGCAGAGCCAACCACTTCAATGATCTCCGGCACGTTCTGAATAACATTTTTAAGTTCCTAGAAAGAGAAAACCCAAGTTAGTGCACTGAAAACCCTTACGTAAAGTCTTCTTGACTAATTATAGATATAGATTTATACTTTTAACGAAATATACACCAACACTTTAAAAAAGAACAAATTTGTTCATTCATCAACATACAAATTAGGCCACATTATCATTTTTAGTACACATTGGATAAATATTTAGGCGAACTTCATAACTGATCCTAAGAAGGATAATACTAATGAAAATCGCAAGGCGTGCGGTTATATGCCAGTTACGAACAACACGTGTAAGTCCAATCTGTCAATAAACTATTGGTGCTAAAAGATTTGTTTAAAACAAAATCCCTTAGCTACAACATTGCCAAAAAGCTCAACAACTTTTGCCCATTGAGTCGCTAATCTCATTATTAACCGCAATAGCTCACGTCTGTTAATTGTCGTGTAGATCTTTTTTCTATTTAGCTGTTGTCATTCGATTCCAGAAATCCGTTTCAAGGTTTACGTGGCGCGAGGGCAAGAACGATAAACATGCAAGAAAAGAATAAAATAAAAAACAATAATTGTAACCGACTAAAAAGGTGACCGATCTCACCAACAAAGGAATCTTTCTACCAAAATCTCGTCAATTAGCTTAAGCAAGTAGCATGTGTTTTTTTTTGTTTTAAAAACAAGTTTGATTGAGCATCTATCCAATTTACGATTAATTAAAGAAAAAGGACTATGAAGTCGAACAATAGGTTGGTTTACGAAGATCACTTATTGTTAGTAGGGGTGATTATGCCGGTATGCAAACAGAGATGAGGATATTACTCCCGAATCTGGATAATTCACTACCATATCAATTGATCAAACTTAATCTCGACGTTTACTTTCATCCATCCAACATCCAAAGCTAAACCAACCTACTACACCTAAATCAAAGTTCAGCCGCTTACGCCCTCTATCATGATCGGTAAACTAAAAATAAAACATAAATCATTCAAACTACGATCACGAATTTAGCAGTTCAAAAGCGAACAGATCATCACATATAAAGGCACAAAAACATCACATATAAAGGCACAAAACTACCTCAATACCAACAAAACCGCACAACGCCTCGAACTGCGTGATCGCCAAGGCCATCTCCGGCTTGTGATTCCCATCCTTGTACACCCCCGGCTGTTGCTTATGCAGCACAGCCGCCAACTCCTTATCCGGATGAGCTTGTATCGACAACGCTTTCTCCACCGAAAGCACCTAAAAACCGTACAAATTCATCAATAACTAACTTCAATAATAAAATCAAATCCACAAATTCTACTCAAATTCAACAATATCCACCAAAATTTAGGAAGTCGCAATCGAATATCATGACAGATCAATCATTACCTTAAAGAGAAAAGGAAGATTCGCTCCCCACTTTTGCAGAACCTTATCACCAAGCACAGCAGGATTCCTCTCAATCCACTCCTTCAAACTCATTAAATCACTCCGCTTATTAACAAATCCGCCGTCCGATACGACGACGTACGACGGTCCGGAGTCGTGAGTCCCCATCCACAACTCGGCGTACGGCTCATCCTCGCTCGTTTCACCACCGCTGTTGCTACCGTACAACCGCGCCACACCGGATTCCTTCCCGACCTTGCCCCAGTCGTACTGTTTCACCGAGCACTTCAGTTTCACGACTCCGGGAACATCAGGAGCAGCAGCACCCATGGCAGTGAGGAGAGAGAAAATTAGGAACTTGAATAAACCGTAGGGAGAGTAACAGTAGGGAAAGTAAATGGGGGAAGAGAGAGAAAGTGAGAAGGCGGTTGAGTCTATTGGAAAAAAAGGGAGGGGAGTTGGGTATTTGAAGGCAACGATTTCAAGAGGGAAAACTGCTGACGTGGAAATTATAATTCGAGTAAAATGCAAAAAACTACCCTGTGTTATTTCTAATTGGCAAAAAAACCCCTGTGTTATTTTTATTAGCAAAACCCCCCCTGTGTTATTTCAAAATTAGCAAAAAACCCCCTACTACACTGAATTAATTCGCACATACTGTGATTGATCTCAAAATATGATTTTTATTGTATGTCTTTGATACATATGGAACTAATAATGTTCAAATTAAATTGTATGCATATTTTTGTTTATTAATTTTGAAGAAAACCTTAGTTTTTAGATCTGTAAAAATATAATTACGGTACCGACTAATTTTATTATGTTTTTATACAATTTTAAAAAAATCTAAAAAATTTATAACACAATGCATAATATTTATTGTAACAAGTATATGTTTATTATAAAATTGTAATACTTATAAATCCTTAATTATTGGTACTGTCATTGTAAAATATGTCATGAAGGGGGTTTTTGCTAATTTATGGATAACACAAGGGGGTTTTTGCTAATAAAAATAACACATGGGTTTTTTTGCCAATTAGAAATGACACAGGGTAGTTTTTTGCATTTTACTCATTATAATTCTGTTACGGCAATATTTTAATTTTATTTTTATTTTGTGAAAAGGTTTGGGGTTATCCGTTGCCGTTAGATTTGACGGTGATGTTTATCGGAGTGATGCGAGAGGCGAGAGCGGTGAGGTGTTGAGTGAAGCGGTAGTGTTCGCGCGTCACAAAACTTAACGGTGTTGTTGACGGCAATGGGTCCACTTCCCAAGGTTTATTTGGGCAGGATCCCAAAGGGAATTATTTTCTTATTTATCGGAGTGATCTTTGTGTGTTGTTAATAAATATATTAAAGAATTCAAGTCAGAGTTTAGAAAATTCTCATGCTTCATTTTATATTGTTATTTTTATCTATCAACTTCTTTATGGCTTAGCCCTTTAGCCGTATCTAGTTATTTAAAGTTGGTAATTTGATCGATGGAAAGTTGGAAACTAAATAATTGTGATTTTTAATTTATTCTCTGATTCTGTAACGTTTTTGGTTATAGAATATTTAATAGCAAATTTAATAGTGTCGCGATTAAAGTCATTATTATGAAGCTAAACAAATTACTATCACAATTTCATTCTTCTTACGAAAATTAAAAAAGATAACATACATTAAATTGTGTATATTATAGCAATAATATATATAATATTGAATGTGAATAGTCAAAATGTCAAATCATAATTTCACGGGTAACTTCACTAAATCCACACGGATACCGTGTGCAAAATTATAATGTTGAATATATTAAGTAATACTTGAAAAGTCTCTTGATTGGAATTTGGATACGAACTAAAGAAAGATTCTCCTTAGCTCACAAGCTAACAATGTTACGGACATGTGTATATTTTATATTTACACTAGCAAATGTAACACGCGGTTCCCGCGAGCATAATTCTTTTTTCAATGCCATTCTATGTGGGTTAAAGAAGAAGATTTATCTAGATAACATGTCCCATTAATTCTGAGTAGAATAATGGAAGAAAAGCAGATTATGGGAAAAGTAAGTCATTAATTATAATTAGTAATATAATTAATTAGTCTAACTTAATTTGTAAGGCTATTTTGGGGATTTAATAAGAAATTTTCACAATATAGCTAAAACACAAAGGTTAAAGTTGGAAATCAAAAAATTGGTGTCACAATGGGTTTCTTTATATAATAGTATATAGATATTAGCTGAGTAGTTTGAATTTCAGTGACTTCGTTTCTTGGGCATGACCTATGTAAATTATACAAAATTATCAAATTTAATTTTCTCTGCATTTTATTTCTCTACTGCATAAACATATATCCAGGTAAGAATTTACTGGTTCGGTGTTGAAAGGACTTTGCTTGGAAATAAAGTTGGGTTGCACATGATTTTTGTGAAGGTCACAGTCATGTTATTATTAGTATCAAACATCACAAATGAGAAATGTGACAGAAAGTTGTCATCCATATTTACCATACCAAGGTACCATAAATAAACCAATCACTTTCTTCGGATTTTTGATGTAATTGCTGTCCTTTTAAGTCTATAACACATGCCACAGGTGGTCCATCTGTTTCCAAAAAGTAAAATTGAACTGAAATCCTTCCACATGTATGGTCTTCATCTATTCATGATAATTCATTACTTAAATTAGTTTAGACTTTAGATATAAAAATGCTTAAAAACAACACTCTTTTAATTAGTTTCTGCATAAAAGTATAAAACTAAAGTGATGTAATAAAATTCTGCCTCATAAAAATGCATAAAATTGTACAGTTATTTTTTCATTGTTAGACATTTTATTAGTTACATGTCATGCATTAGAAATGCATAAAATATCGATTTTGCGAAGCTTTCTTATAAATATTTTGTATGCATGGGACCTTTGTTGTTGCCCTAGTAGAGTCTTTAAGCTTCTATATTCTTTGCAGTATCTCATATATTATAGTCATTGTTTTTGATGCATGGCTTTGCTTGCGTCAACATATAAAGAGCTTGACACGAGGGGTTTTCGCCAATTAAAAAAATACAAGAGGATTTTTGCCAACTAAAAATGACTCAATAATATAATCGTATAAAAGAATCCCTAAACAAGCTAAAAATGCTTATAAAACAAGGTTTGGTCTTCTTTACAAGTTTACAAAACGCAATAATATAATCGTATACCTACCTAGTACATGTTGATGCAAAAGTCAATCCAATATAAATTACTTCTATCAATAATATATATATATATATATATATATTAGACATATTAAGGGTATTAGTATAGTTTTTCCTTGTATTAGAAGCGTTTTATATTCTTAACGCGTCTTTATGTAAATTAGCATTTAGTCTCTATTTCATTTCATTTGCACTCATGGCCTACGATATAAGGCTAGCCTGTAATATTTTTTAATTAATTAATTCATTCCTTTTTTTCCCACAATGTGTAACCCTAATTCTCTCCGCCTCTCTTCTCCTTTCGTCTTCTTCCCTAAATACGCAGAGCATTGAATCACAGTGCTTTCATGGTATCATTCACCAGCGTTTCTCGATCCTCGTTTCCGCATATATATTCTCTCTGAATCCTCTCCTCGCTCAATTTGCCCTTCACCGAGACCCTAATTACTTCACCGCGGTACGATTCTCTCTCGATCGTTACATCTCTCTCAATATGACATCACCAGACGCTATATCTTCCTCTTGTGGCGTTTCCTCCGCCCCTGCCGCTGTATATGCTTCGATTGGGTCGTTGTCTTCACGCAACCCTAGCGAAGATCCGTCCTCTGTCTTTTACTTGGCGAACAACGATCTCATTGGATCCGCCATTGTTGGCGACTTGCTCAACGGTAACAACTACATCTCTTGTAGCCGAGCCATCCTCATCGCCCTCAATATCAAAAACAAGGCGCGGCTTGTTGACGGTTCTCTCCCGATACCTACTGTCGATGATACCTCAAGATCTATTAGACCCGTGCGAACAACCTCGTTCTCACCTGGCTTATGAGCTCTGTTGTCAAGGAGATCCGTGACAGCCTTGTCTACTGCACCACCGCTCTTGAGGTTTGGCAAGAGTTGCAGATGAGGTATGCTCGCACTGATGGCTCTCGGGTCTTTTAGTTGCAAAAATCTCTATATACTATCTCTCAGGGTGCCTTATCTATTACTGCCTTTTTTAATTCCTTTCGTGCTGTTTGGGATGAATACGTCAACCAACGCCCCATTACTCTCTGCTCCTGTGGAATCTGTGTTTGTAATGTTAGTAAACACTTGTTAGAGCTTCAACAACATGATTGTGTTTTGAGTTTCTTGATAGCTCTAAATGACTCTTACACTGCCTTGCGCAGTCAGATTTTATTGATGAGCCATTTACCCTCTCTATCCAGAGTCTATGCTCTTGTTTTACAAGAAGAAAACCAGAGGTCTCTCACCTCTTTTGTTCCCAATGATCCTCTTGCTATGTTCAGTAGGGGTTTTCAGCCTAGGGGTAGTCAAACCAAAGTGTTTTCTGCTCCCCAAAACCCTACCCCTATTTTCAATAATCAAGGCAAGCCCCATGTTTCCAAAGATAGAAAGAAACTTAAATGCACCCATTGTGGGTATATTAGGCATACTGTTGACAAATGTTTCCAGATTTATGGTTATCCCCCTGGGTGGGATGGTCCCAAAGGTAAAAGGTCTTTTGCTCCTAACACTGCTGTCAATTGCTCTACTCAATCTCCCGAAGTCTCCTCTTCTGGGCTCCCTCAGCCTACTGATACTGCTTTACATGGCTTATTTGAACAATTTATTGCTTTTGCAAAGGCTCACAGTGCTTATCAGGTTCTTGTAAATGGCTCTGCTGATCAGTCTTCTGCTGCCACATCTGTGACTGGTATAAATGCTACTTATGCTCTTACTTCTACTGTTTCCTCTTGTTATTGTGATTCTTCTTGTTGGATACTAGATACTGGGAAAACTGACCATATGGTCTGTTCTATGGCTTATTTTACATCTCCCCCTAAGCATGTCCATGTTACTGTTACTCTGCCAAACAATAGTAGTATTGTGGCTAGTTTCATGGGTGATGTCTGTCTTTCTGATAACTTATTTTTGAGCAATGTCCTATATGTCCCTGCTTTTAGGCTCAATCTCTTGTCTGTCTCTAAACTAACTTCTACCTCACATATATGTGCTTTCTTTTTCTCCTCTCTATGTTTTTTGCAGGACATCTTCAAGCAGAAGATGATTGGCTCTGCTAAATTGAAGCATGGCCTTTACTATCTAACTTTACATGTCTCTCATAAAAACTCTCTTTGTATTGTGCACAATTTACATACTACTTCATGTAATTCTTCTTTGAGTACTGCCACCCTTTGGCACAATAGGCTGGGTCACCCCTCTTTTCAGAAAATAACCTCTATCCCTACTTTTCTTACTGTATCTGCTCACAGTCCCCCTTGTGATGTTTGTCATAGGTCTAAACAGAAGAAACTTTTTTTCCCTGTTAGTTCTACTATTTCTACTCATCCATTTGAGTTAGTTCATTGTGATGTCTAGGGTTCCTTCAATGTAATGTCTCATGATAGTTATAAATTCTTTCTCACTGTTGTGGATGACTTTTCTAGAAGCACATGAATTTTCTTTTTAAAGCATAAATCTGATGTTCAGCTAAAGCTTACTAATTTTTGCAAATTTGTTGGTAATCAATTTTCTTTTTAAATCAGAGCCATCAGAACGGATAATGGCACATAATGTTTTATGT
Source organism: Linaria vulgaris (assembly GCA_948329865.1). Classification (NCBI taxonomy): domain Eukaryota; kingdom Viridiplantae; phylum Streptophyta; class Magnoliopsida; order Lamiales; family Plantaginaceae; genus Linaria; species Linaria vulgaris. The sequence goes on along the minus strand of OX415250.1, from coordinate 19,227,832 downwards.
CAACCTTTTTTATTCCTTTGGCTTTGAACATCAGAGAAGTTGTGTAGAAACCCCTCAATAGAATGGGTTGGTGGAAAGAAAGCTCCAGCATTTGTTACAAGTTGCTAGGGCCCTTAGGTTTCAATCAAATGTCCCTCTCATCTATTGGTCTAACTATGTTGCAACTGCTATTTTTTTTAATAAATAGACTCCCTTCTAAGGTTACTCAAAATAAAAGTCCATATGAGCTTCTTTTCAACAAACCTCCTGATTATTCTTTGTTAAAAAGTTTTGGGTGTTTATGTTATGCAAGTACTCTTTCTGCACACATGCACAAATTTGACCATAGGGCTATTAAAAGTATTTTTCTTGGCTATCCTTTGGGCACCAAAGGCTATGTTCTGTTAAACTTGGATACTCTTAAAACATTCATCTCTAGACATGTAGTCTTCTATGAGTCTATTTTCCCTTTTTGCACTACTTCTAACCCCTCTGGGCAGCACACTTCTAGTGGTTGCACCACTCCCTTTGTTGTCTTGCAGGGTTTAGGTCCATCAACTGCTTCTCTGCTCTCTGGTCCTAAGCTTGAAGCTGTTGATTCCCACTCCCAGGTGGCATCCCCAGTCCTGCTCACTTCTTCTGGACCTGGTGCTTCTCCCCTCGCTGGCTCCTCCACTCCTCTGATGTCCTCTCCCAGTAACCGTTTTCCTTCTTTCCCTCAACCTGTTTTTCATGATTCTTCTGTTTCACCTGCTAATGATATGCCTGTAACTGCACCTAGGAGGTCTACTAGAACTGTTGTGCCCCCTGCTTACCTTTCTGTTTATGATTATCAGTTGCCTGAATCCTTGCATAAGAGCAATTCCATAAGCACTTCACATGCATCTAGATATCCCCTTGCATCTTATGTCTCTACTTGTCAACTCTCCCCTTTGCATAGATCTTTCACTTCATCTGTTACTGCTCTTGTTGAGCCCACCTCTTATAAGCAGGCCATACTACACCTGAGTGGCAGTTATCTATGAAACAAGAAATTGATTCATTAGAAAAGACTAAGACTTGGGTGCTTACTGATCTCCATGTTGGTCAGAATTGCATAGGGTGTAGATGGGTATATAAGATCAAACTTAGGTCTGGTGGTTCTGTAGAGAGACATAAGGCTAGATTAGTGGCTAAAGGCTATAACCAACAAGAGGGTTTGGATTTTTTTGACACATTTTCTCATGTTGCTAAATTAAATACTGTTAGGGTTCTCCTAGCTGTAGCTCCATCTCATAACTCGCATTTGCATCAATTAGATGTTAACAATACAGTTTTACACGGAGATTTGGATGTGGCCATTTATATGTCTCCTCCTCCTGGATATTGCTCTAAGAATGATAAAAGAGTTTGTTTACTTAAGAAAAGTCTATATGGCCTCAAACAAGCCTCTAGACAATGGTATACCAAACTTACATGTTGCCTTCTTGCTTTTGGCTATACTCAAAATAGTTTCTGACTATTCTTTGTTTACTAAATCTGTTGGTCATTCATTTACTGTTTTGTGCATTTATGTGGATGACATAATTCCGGCAGGCAATGATTCCTCTGCCATTTCTTCTCTAAAAGCTCACTTACATGCTCAATTCACTATTAAGGATTTAGGACCCCTAAAATACATCTTAGGGATTGAGGTTTCTAGAAGTAAGTCTGGTATTGTCCTAAGTCAAAGAAAGTATGCTTTAGATATTTTAAATGATTGTGGTTATCTTGCTTGTAAGACTTCTACTACACCCATGGACTCTTCTACTAAACTTCAACTAGATGACTCTTCTGCTGTTTTAAGTGATCCTATAGTGTACAGGACGCTAGTTGGGAGCCTGCTCTACTTAACAATCACCAGGCCTGACTTGAGTTTTAGTGTTCAAAGTCTGAGCCAATATATGGCTAGGCCCACTGCTTCACATCTTGCTACGGCCCATCGAGTGCTGCGCTACACCAAAGGCAGCCCAGGTAAGGGAATTTTCTATCCGGCCCACTCTGAATCTCACTTAAAATCTTTTTGTGACAGTGATTGGACCGCCTGTCCGGACTCTTGTCGCATCATAACGGGTTATGTGATCTACTTGGGTTCCTCCTTAATCTCTTGGAAAGCAAAGAAGCAGCCCACCGCCAGTCGCTCTTCAACCGAGGCCGAATACCGGGCCCTGGCGACCACCACCTGTGAGGTCCTTTGGTTGAGCCAACTCCTCCATGACCTCCGTGTCACCCAAAACACGCATTCCGGTCCTCTTCACCGATAACAAAGGTGCGGCCTGCATCGTTGTCAACCCGATCCACTACGAGCGCACCAAACACATCGAGATAGACTGTTTCTTCGTCCGTGAGAAGGTAAACAATGGTCAAATTAAAGTGCAACATATCTCCGATGAGCACCAGATTGCGGATATCTTCACCAAACCACTTACCCTTCAATCGTTCAAATGCATGGCCTCCAAGATGGGTATTTTAGATATTTATGCCCCTCTTGGGGGAGGGGGAGGGGGGGGGTATTAGACATATTAAGGGTATTAGTATAGTTTTTCCTTGTATTAGAAGCGTTTTATATTCTCAACGTGTCTTTATGTAAATTAGCATTTAGTCCCTCTATTTCATTTCATTCGCACTCATAGCCTACTATATAAGGCTAGCATGTAATATTTTCTAATTAATTAATTCATTCCTTTTCTTTCCATAATGTGTAACCCTAATTCTCTCCGCCTCTTTTCTCCTTTCGTCTTCTTCCTTAAATACGCAGAGCTTTGAATCACAGTGCTTTTAATATATAAATTATTTCAGAATCTAGACCATTTGAAAAATCCCACGTATATGTTGCTCATCAAATCAGTGATGACCGTGCGCAAAATTGTGTCGATATTATCGGGGGAAAATGTGATTTGACATGTCTTGTTTTAGGAGAAACGCGTTATAACTTATTCGAACGTGTTGGTACGACATTAGAATTTGCGTTACAATTAGGAACGATGAAAGTGAAATGGATAACATATTTTAAAGAGAGTCAAAAAAACTGGATTTCTTTATTACCATGCATATCCGAGTTGTGACGTTCAAGATTAGATGAAATTCGAGTCGTTGTCACGAATAAGATATTTTGACTACTTATTTAACAACTTTTGACATTTGTTTATAATGAAGCATAAAGCGTGTTATATCAATGCCGCATCCGATTCTCCATTCTTACAACTAGTTTATTTTCATCCTCCTATATGAAATAATTACTTTATTTACATTTTAGTATATTTCATAAACTATTTTAAACTTAAAAGAATTTGAGCAGTATGCAATTTACTTTTCTCACTTTTTGTCCAAGAAAAACTTTATATAACAAGTTTGAAGAAATCATTTTGGTTAACTTAGAAAATAAGCTTATCAATTATTGCCAAGTTTGGGAGAAAATCCCGTAAATCTTTTTGATAAAGAATTTCAAAATCACCCACTCATCACCGTATGTGCTGGTCGCAATATCACCACTTAATTTACCAGCGTGCATGCTAGATTAAGACTTTTAGGAAGGGTTCATTTCCTCTTGATAAGGACCTTAAAAAGAAGGAAAAATAGCACAACAGATGGCTTCATTATATTGACTTAGAATTTCATTTAACTTGTTATGTCACAAATGTCACAAATACATAGCTAAACGATGATATATTGAGTTAAAATGGGAATTGACTGGAGCCACAAAATTCACGAGTTGTGGGGGTGGGAGGTACGGGGGTGAGGTGTCGGCATATGTATCAAGTACTAATATGGCTAAGCAATTCATGTTCAACGGTTGCAAACACATGCTTGAAGGTCTTGTCTAACGTAACCTTGTCCTTTTTGTTTTTTTAGGAATTATTTTGTGCAATCACCTTACGATTGCGTAGTGCATTTAACTCGGTTACATATGTACTTTAATGCACAGTATCCTGAGTGGATAAAATATGTATGTACATTTTATTGATCTGTAACGAGTGAAAATCAAAAAAATAAACCAGAATTTAAAGTTGAAGCAAAAGTTTTACTCTCTCTATTTAAAACGATCTTTGCCCCGCTAGATGCATACAGTTTAATCGGCAATCGTTTTCCATAATTTAACAACAATCTTCTTAATATAAGAGCACTTCAAATATTAAAAATGGCGAATCAATAAAAAAGTTTGAACTCTCGAAACAAAACAGAAATGAAGAAAAAAAATGTATGAATTGAGTGAAAAATAAAAAATATTGGGGAGTCTATTTATAGATTTCGAAACCAATATTTTCCAAAGTGGCTGGACGGACACATCCTTTCCACGTCACATGCAGTTTTCCACAAAACCAATATTAATATTTTCCATCTGATTTTACTTTTTCAGAGTTTAGGAGAGACCTCTATTATTAGATGAAATTAAACCTCAATATTGTACCTGCATGTATGCTGAACTGTTTTCACTAAATGAATTAGACCAATGATTTTTATGTCCAGAAATTAGAAAGGAAAGCAGAGTTTGAGTTTTTAAATCATTATCAATAATAAGAAATCAAAAAACTATTTGTACAGATCATCAATTCTAAGAAATTCAGAAAAGAAAGATTTGGTTTTTAATCAGCTTATGATGTAAAATGCCTGACTCTATGTACAACATATATAACAATTAAATGAATAATCTTTCACTAAAATCAAATCATTTACAGTGTTGAGTAGATCTGAATGTTAAAAGAATGTGGTCATGAGGCGGTGCATAACAAGTAACATCACACCTGCATGCCAGAAATGAATATAGGTATGTCACTAACTGCCTATACATCAAACAATGGAACTAATCTTGAGCCGAATATACAACAATAATAACCAACTCATTTATCCCGACTAATTGGATTAAGCTACGTGAATCAAAATCAGAAACCACTGCTGGTCGAGTCCTTATAATTAATCTCGTTCATGAGTCCTGAGGTTAAAATATGAATTAGAGAGAACCTATTATGCCTTGTGAGGAAAAGTATCAGCACGCAATAAGCATTAAGCAAGATGGAGTTCTTCAAGACAATAGGACAAGTCCGAGATATATTGCAGCACAAAGGAATACAAACGAGATCATTCCCCTGCAAGAAAGAACTAAAGTTAAACAACATGGAGCTACTCATGGACATATTGATTTCTTTCCAAAACTAATATAATTCAAACACATGAAAAAGACGTTGAGTTACACATTTGCAACGACCACTTTGAAATAATGTTCTAAAATACTTATATGGTCACAGAGGACATGTCAGAATCTTATAAAGGAGAAAAGTGGGTGCATGCAAAATTGATATTTTGGCAAGCTGCATTTGTCACCCGAAGATAAATGGGGCAAGTTGTCGTCATAGCTACGTAACAGCCAACATAAACACAAAACCTTGTTATATGTTAAAGTTAAAATATGAGCCATACTAAGAATATCTTTGGGTTGGTTAAGTGTAGGACTTGTTGTGATTCACTTTTGGTTCGCATAGTTTATCTGCTAGGTGATTGTTGATAGCATGTCAAAAATCAGGTATAAATAGATCGATATGAAGTATTCATCGATTTTTAACAACTGATCATATAGTTAAAAACTCAAAACCTTAACTGAAATAAGCTAAACTCTACGTTTTCTTAGGGTTAAACAAACATTCAAGTCATTATTTTCAATACGTTTAAATACTCTGCATGAACCGAATGAAAATGAACATCGAGTCTACCACATAATTCTCTTTCTCTATTAAATCGCGGTTGCGTAAAGCGCTTTCATGTTGTCTTAAGCTACTCAAAAGTTTTCTTTCTCAGCATATTATGCACACAAAAAAGTTTATATTTGACAGTTCAAGCTCCTTCAGAAATTCGTACCAAATAACTCCCCATCCAACCCCAGTACAAAGGCAGGGGCAAAGTTCTGCAAACTTCTCAGCATCACTTGTGTTGACTCTTCTAGATATCAAATCATCATATATATCTGCATGATCAGGAGATAATCATACATAGCTCGATTATGTGGACAATTTATTTGATTATAATGACAGGATTTTGTACCATAGACTGAAAACAAGCTATTCATAACACCTGTGATATAAAGAAAATTGCAACAGCCAAGTTATAACAAGCATAAGAATGAATCTGTAAATAGTAAAAAAAAAACTAAATCAAGTGTCACTATACCAATGAAGAGAATTATGTAGCGAAGTATACGAACTCCAGTTGTTTCTTGCAAAGCCCAGATAAGAGCAATAAAAATTATAAATCCTGGTTAAACCAGTGAAGGCATTAAAACCTCGAATTTGTTGAGTTTAAACACGAAAAGTAATTGAACATCTGGTGAAGCAACTTACCAATACAAAGCCCCCGTAACGTCCACTGTTTAATGTTTTTGAAATTAGTTAGAATAAAAATATAAGCTCATAAACAAATATAAAACTGAGGCTAAAAAATTTTAAAACTAAATATGGTAAGATTTTAAGAGTGAGTCGTATGGAAACCTCCACATCATATATTTGACAGTATTGTCCATATGTCTTACATTTTTTGCAATGAAGAGCACAATTAGAAGGGAAAGCATAAGACAACCAGAGGCAATCTTTGCGGACAGGACATATGTTGATGCAAGAATGAGAACCATACCCCAAAATGACGAACCAAGATCTATAACGCCAAGAAAAAACAAGAATGTTAAAGCAACATATAATTCTAGACAGAAGAAATGGACAGTGAATTGTGCGGAGAAAAGCTTTTGTAACTGAGGCTAAAAAATCATACAAAAAATCCGCTCACTGGCGATCGAATAAAGTGCGAAATTCTTGCAAAAAAAAAAACTAAAGCTTTTTTAAGGGAAAGTAAGTATTACATCCGGCTGGCAGGATTAACCAATATATACCACCACGTGTTTGAGTCACACCACCTTCATTAGAATGAACTTTCATACCCACAACCTGAAGCATAAAATATATAAGAATGGTCATTTAGCAATTCATATTTAAGATGCTGAGGCATATAGGGTAGCTGCACTCAGCTTATGAAAGGGAAAACAGTCTTAGGTTGCCATGATTAGTCTGCTGTTGTTTAACAGATTATTGGTTACTTAAAAGAGCTATTTTCGAAATGCTGCATTAGTTTTGAAAATAAAGTGCTCTTGATAGAAGATCTGGTCCAGCCAGGCTTCGACTCCAATATGATATGTGACCTCCAAAATTCACTCTGTTGAGCCTCTTACATAGGATATGAAATAGTCATTTCAAATGATATCTGTCGACATAGTTTATTGTTGTCAACGCTATGTAAAAAGGGACAAGCCAATTCAACCAAGAAAATGATGAAACTCAGTGGAATACTAAATTGAGGACAGGTTCACGAAGGAAAATTCTAGATGTAAAAAATGTACTTCATATGGTGTAAAAGAGTGAACGATGTTGAGAAAGTGCTTCTCATCAAGCAAACTATTCTTCACAATCAGTTCATAACAATATTAACATCGTTGTGAACATCAAGGAATAAAGAACAAGCCTTCAGATGCATGCAGAGCATATATCGAGCAGAAAGCTTTCTACCTCACCACATGTAAGCTTACAAGCAATTGCATGACTCGCTTCGTGAAGAAATACAGTGATGAGCTTGAAAGGGACCAATAGAAAAGTCCTCCATAACTGTCATGGTCACAGCAGAAACAAGTTATTGACATACAAACTCAAAGATCAATGTTTGAAAAAAGGATCACTTAAAGAGAATAGTCAGACTGCAATATGATGACTACTTTTTTTCTAGTCTAAGCTAAGAAGATTGTTGTAAGCTCAATAAATACATAACCATACGTGATGGCCATTCAATATCAATCTCAAGTATAGCTTATTGGGTCAGTATATCTAGTCTCATTTCTTTCCATCTATATCCTCATTCGCACGAAACAGCACTGACATAATCTATACCTACATTTGTTAGCTCTGACAGAAGAATTGGATGAACTGATATTTATACAGACGAGTCATTGGATGCATCTCGAGCGACTAGTAAAGATTCAAGAAATGACGTTTAAAGTCCTTGCCATTATCAGACCACCCTCCTCCATTCTACCCAAACAAATCATGAAATTGAATGTGATTCGTTTCAACATTACATGATACAACTTAGGGAAACTATGCTATAACCACGCATGGCAATTCTTCCGGTCTTAAATTCAGACGTAAAACCCAATGAGTATCTAACAGAATACACCAACAATATAATTCTATTGAGTATTCATAGCTCCAAGTAAACAAAAATGTAGAGGGTAACTTGACTTAAAGTAGTACAAACTGTCCTCTGCCACTATAAAAATTGTTATTTGTTTTTCTTTTAGATAATCAGTTCTTAAGTGCAATGAAACAAAGAAACTTAATAATACTTGTGTCTTCTTATAAGCTCAAGGATAATACAATTCAAGAACTTGAAGCACAATGCAGTAGACATTGCAAAATCAGTTTGCAAGAACAGAACAAGGCAGAGCAAATTAACTAACTTACAGCAAAAATAACGAGAGTGTAAACACCGATGGTAACAAGAAAAATAATCTGTTCTTGGCGGCAACAAGTGCTGAGTTCCCAGTTTGGTTTAAAGCTGAAATTCAGATCCATGCTTTCTCTTTTTTATATTTCCCTCAACACTCCCAACAATCAAGAATCTTCAATGGAGGGAAATATATATATATATATATATATATATATATATATTCGAAGCAAAAAAATTATAGCCCAATTGTAGAGGATAACAAACAAGTGGGTGTGGTGTGACAATTTCTTGAATTTGAAAAAACTTTGAAACCCCGGGAAAGCACACGTGGCAATCAGTATTCAGCATTAATTGAATACTGATTGCTTTTCTGCATGCACTTTCTTTCTTCTTCTTCTTTGACCTTTGTCGTTAATTAATTCACAGCTGACTTTTTTCTTTTAAAAAATCTGCCTTTTTGATCAAATTCAATGGGCTTCTTCTAATTCTTGTTGCGTTCAATGGGTTTTGATTAGCGGGTTTTCCTTCATGTTCGGTTAACTAACCTTATTTAGTGCCCTGCCACTAAATAAAATAATTGTAAATAAATAGTATTTTTTAAAAAAATTATACAAAAATGACTGATTTAGGAGTAATTTAAATTAATTGTTAAGTATCTTAAATTGATTGTGTGCAGACCTGACTGGGTGCAAAAATGTTTGATATTATCGACCTATTTAGTATGGAACACAAATTAAACACAACAAAAGGGATCCTATTTACATCAACGTGATTTGGTTACAATGACTGTGTTTGCAAACTTTTAAAAAAAAGTTATAATTAACTTTTTATTTGAAAAAGTGATTTTGGGGTGTTTGCAAATCTAGTTTTTTCGATTACATAAAATTTTTTAAGCAAATAAAACTCACAATCTTTAAGTTGGTGTGAGCAGTGTTTTCAGAACCGGACCGGACACTGAACCGGTGATCTTACTGGTTACTGGTTTTAGTGGTTGAACCGGTCGAACCACTGGTTCAACCGGTCAACGCAGTCAAGTAGTCAAACCTCAAATATATATATGCAATACAATATATCATTATCATGATTTCAAATATTACCTTCAAATTCAGCTTTCAAGTTTCAGCGGCTTATTCATAATAAATAAACACACTTCTATAGTTCTACTCCAACACAATCACATCATGAATTTACAATATCAAAGCATCAAATCACCAAAATACTTCATTGATTTTGTTTCTTTACTTGTTCATCTCATTACTAACTCTCTAAAAAAAAAAATACGACTGATATACTTGCACTTGAGAAATTATACTCGTTCTCATTGAATAATTTAATGTTCACAAGATTTTCATGAATATTCAGGTGAAGCATGCATACATTAATTGTTCAAAGGTTGTATATACTATATAGGGGCCGGCTGTATATACATTAATTAGTTGATTATAGTTGTTGATAAATATGTAAAACCAAAACAGAATTATCTTCTCAAAGTGGAGTTTTAAACTCTTAATTACTAGTTACTACTTACTAAACATCAAAAAATTCTCAAAAATCAAAATCATAAAGAAAAAAAAAATTAGTTTTTTTTTTTTTTTTTTTTAAATATTTGGCGGACCAAACCGGTTCGACTAGACCGGTTACCGGTCACCGGTTACCGGTTCTGGGCCGGTTTTTACCGGTTCAGTCCGGTTTTCAGCAGAGCCGGTTACTAATAGCCAACCGGACCGGCCCAATGGCCGGTTCTCGGTTGAACCGGTTCGACCGGCCGGTCGGTACCGGTTTTGATAACACTGGGTGTGAGTGTGCTTTTGGCTTATGAACTTCTACTTTTCCACTAGAGTTTGCAAACACTACCTAATTATTTGCTAAAGATCACAAGAAGTTCTTTGTTCACAGTTCACGTTCTCTCATATAACACACAATTAACGTACGACACAATTTTACTTTTGCCAATTATAAGACGCAAATTCAAATTTCAAAGCTTCTATTTGCCATGGTATTGCTAACAATTATTTATAGAGATTTAAAACTCTAAATAATTTGACAAAAAAATGTTTTAACAAACTTATAGACTCGATGTCGTGCTAGCTAGTAAGGGGCGGACCAAGGTAGAGACTTAGACTCCGTGTGATTTTTTGCATATTTCAATTTAGGGAGGTTAAATCCCGTCCAGATTCCGCACGACAAAGCAAATCCTCTTAGGCGAAGGCAGGAGATTTAGTTATATATGATGAAGTTCTGGTTCGTCCAGTTCCGGATCCTTCTTACTAAGTTCCAGCGGGTGCAGATTCACTAGCAGCATTCTCGTAAGCCCCATTTTTCTTCTCTACCATGACGAATCAATTGATTTAATGTAGGCATCGGTATTTCCTTTCGTCATTTATTGACAGATTTTTCGGGATTTGGATAGTAATTAGTATACATAATACTAGTCTTTATAGTTTACACCGCTAAAAAATATTTTATATCTTTTTAGCCCATTATTTCTTCATTTTACAATTTTTAGCTCAAAATAGATAAAATCTTTGTAATATCCTTGTTTAATTTCTATTTTATTTATAGACTAAAAGTATATATAAGATTTAAAAATAAATTTTAAAAAAAAACTAATTGAGACGACTCTAACAACCCTTTGCCAACCTTCTTGTCTTAGCCCATGATAAAATAATTTTTTGGTTCTGCCCCAACACTACTAGTATCCATCATTTTTAGAATAATATGTGTTGTCGTACTAATGGTAGCATACTAATATTGTCAAATGTGTTTCCTTGTAGTGTAATTATTCATAGGTGTGTATGTATACCAAAGATATGCGATAAGTAGTAATAATGAGATTCTACTTTAGTCTAAATAAAAGCATTGTGTACCCTTGTATGTACCCCCAATAATTATTAGCCAAGTGTAACAGCCAAACCACACTCCTAAGCAAATATTTTGCACATTTCCCCTAGTCTTTATTATTTCTCTCTCCTCTTTCATGTAATTAATTTCTCTCTCCTAAAAATAAAGCTAACGTTATCTTCTCTAAAAAAAAAGAATATGTCATCCTTGTTTGTAGGGGTTTTTCAATTGCTGCATAATTATCCATAAAAAATAAAAAATAAAAAGAGCTGCATAGTTTATGTAAAAATCAAAAATTACATTTTTTAATTAGATTAAAAAGGATGAAAGTAATTCTAATAGGATAAAAATCATATATTGGATCACGCCAATGGAATTCAAAATCATATTTTTGAATTGGAATCGAATATGCTTAGTTAATGATAAAAACTTATTATCTCCAAGTTTATTGTTTATATACTAAGCTTGGAACTTCTGTTTCCTCATATAATATTATTATCCTCAAGTTTGATATTAAGTTCTTTTTCATATTTAAACCATAATTTTCAGAAAATCTTACATTATCGTGCAAATGAAAGAATTAATTGGTTTATTTGACATTATTTCTGTACATGTTCTCTAATAAACTAAACTATAATATAAGATTAAAAAGTAATTCTAGTAATTAGTATTCTAATTCCATTGGCGTGATCCTATAAACAAAAAGATTCTTTATGATTCATAAAAGTTTATCAAGATGAATTTTTTTAATGTGATTCATTAAGAAAAAGTAACGAGTAATGGGTTAGTCTGCCAATTCATAATATGAAAAAAAAAACATAATATCAAACTTGAGATAATAATATTTATATGAAGAAAAAAAAAAGTTACACACTTAGTATATAATATAACAACAAATTTGGCGTGATCCAATAATATTAACATCACCAGTACTTTTTTTCTTTATCATTACTAAGCATATTCTATTCTAATTCAAAATTATGATTTTGAATTCCATTGGCGTGATCCAATATATGATTTTTACCCTATTAGAATTACTTTCATCCTTTTTAATCTAATTCAAAAATGTAATTTTTGATTTTTACATAAACTATGCAACTCTTTTTATTTTTTATTTTTTATGGATAATTATGCAGCGATTGAAAAACTCCTACAAACAAGGATGACATATTCTTTTTTTTTTAGAGAAGATAACGTTAGCTTTAATTTTAGGAGAGAGAAATTAATTACATGAAAGAGGAGAGAGAAATAATAAAGACTATGGGAAATGTGCAAAATATTTTTGCTTAGGGGTGTGGTTTGGCTGTTACACTTGGCCAATAATTATTGGGGGTGCACACAAGGGTACACAAATAGGGTATAGAGAAATTGAAGTGAAATAAAAGGGTATCAACTATCAATCAAGTATCACCTAAGTGAGTACTTATATTAGCTTTTAGTAACTAATTTCCACGCATGGAGTTGGTTAGGAAAATGTGATTATGTGGCGGACCTTTGCGCTCCACAGGTCAAATACGTGTTATCAATCTGGTTTAGTGGTTTATGTCTTAAATGAATTAATGATACATATTATAAATTTAGAAACAATATATTTACATATATATAATATTGATCATTAAATATATATTTTTTTCTTGACAAGTTCACCAAGCAATTTAGCTATCCAGTTAGAAAATATACTATCAACTTATCAAGTGTCACTCAATCGATTATCGATATACGATTTATCATCTATGGACCTCAAGTCCTCAACAGACGACAAAACATCTTTTCTTCCCTCTTTTTTTGCTTTCAATTATTTCCCACCAGTCATTGTCCAAGAAACTGTTTCTTTTATTAATCTCTTCCTTTATAACACAAAAAGAGGACGACATCGTTATATATGATTACTAATGTTGCAAGTTCACAACTGACATTTTTAATTTAGATAAGAGAACTAAATATATTCAATCATATTATTCATAGCACTGACCTAATCTGCATCCAAACTTTACCAAAGCTCCTTGAAAACTAATTCAACTGCCAAATAACTACCCACTTGAAAAGTACTTCAAATCTTATGTACGTACATATATTTGATTAGTAACATGTATATCAACATACTTGTAAAAACAAAATGTATATCAACATAAACGAAATGATCAGAAAATATTATTGAAGAAATGATCAAAAAATGTCGAGCATGTGAATTGCTATTTATTTTTCCTATGCACCAAATTGGACCCTATTCTTGTGCATTTGGGCTTTCGGGGGCTCAAGCTACATTTACAATCAATCAAACTTAACCCTCATTTTCTTTGACCACTATTGTCAATTGATGCAAAATCAAGAATTACTTACTAGACTTTCAATAAAAAAAAAAAAAAAACTAGCTAGGATAATGAATATAATAGTCGCAAACATATTACACTTTAGTTTTCGAAATTTCTTAGGGCTAGAAATTTCTCGATGATAAGAACATAAGAAAAGCAATTTTTGAGATGGATAGAGACACAAAAGTGGTAGATGAAAATGTTCAATTATGTTAAGCATCATACCTTTTCTTTTGAGTGTTTGGTCACATGGGGTAGTGGCCATAGAGAAATATGGAATAGTAGAAAAGTGTACAACGAAAATTATTATCACTATCCTCTAAATTCATGGACCCTTCTTCTTTTAGTCACCACAAAATCATAGTGTCAGAGAAGGCAGTCTATTGGAGGTGATGGGTGTTCCATTAATTTGGATTCATTCTCCCTAAATTTTCTTGATACTTCTTTTTTATTTTACGCTGGTCATCACAAAAGCAATAGTACTTTCGATTTGGGCCCTCTTTTTAGTTTTATATAAGTTCTGGTCCATCTTCATTTTTCAAGTAGGTCCATTAAAAAAAATCTCGAAAATTTGAATAATAATAATACAGACATGTATAAAAAGTATTTTCTCAAATTTCAAACAATATTTCTAGTGTGATTATAAGTTATAATCTTCAAGGAATGTTATTTTGAACGTTTTCATTTATTTGTACTTACTCGAATAGGGAAGCTAAAAACATTTGTAATATTTTGCAACGTTTAAGGAGTGTTTTTTTTTTACTTGATAGTTTAATTTAATTTATCTTTATATTAGTAGTCCAAGATAAAACAAAGTCGCGGCTCAGGCTTGGTCACATGTGCCATAATATTTTTCTTACTACATGATTTTTAACTAGGTCCTCAACGTAATGACCATTCTTTAGTCCGCATAAGTTCTTGTGGAGGCCTACGACATATTGAGATTATGAGAAAAAAATCAGTAAAAAGTCTTATAACGACGTTGTTTGTTAATTGTAGTCCCATAATAATTCACTTGCTAATTCTAGTTACATATTAATCAATTCTTATTAATTCTGGTAATTGGGGTCGGAACGAGGCCTACAAAATTATAACATTTTGAGATTTGGTCTTATATTGATCTATTTTTTCAGTTTAGGTGCTAGGGCTGTTTTATTTACAGCATGTTGTTGAAGGCAATAGACTTCTTTTAACTAAAGGGTAATGGGGTCAAGACAACGTGGAAGTTACCAAAGTTATTATTTACTCACCATGCTCGTTGATTGATAAAAGAGAGATGTGTAGAAACCTTGTCGATTTGAAAAATAAACTCGAGGGGGACAAATGTTGTTGTGTGGGAGACTTCAATGCGGTTTTGAGGGCAAACGAGAGAAAGGGAAGATCTAAGGCGTCTTATGGCAGGAAGATAAAAGATTTTGCGATTTTTTGGTTGACTTGGGACTCCATGATTTACCGAGGGTTGGGAGCAAGTTCACGTGGCACATCTCAGACGGTTGAGTCGCCTTGACCGTTTTCTCTTCTCATGATTTGCTTGGTCAATGGCAAGACCTTGTGCAAAAAGAGCTTGGTCTATCTGTATCGGATCATAGACCAGTGATGGTGAATGATAATGATAAATATATTAACTGGGGGATCAAAATCTTTTAAAGTTCTGGATTGTTGGGTGAGTCACAAAGACCACGCTTCTTTTGTGAAAAATGAATGAGCGAACCTCATTGTGGAGGTTAGTGCATCTTTTATCGAGGTTTGTGCATCTTTTATCTTGAAGGAAAAGTTGAAGCTTATGAAACTTAAGTTGAAGGTCTACGACTCAAGTGTTGTTGGCAATATAGACACAAATATCGTAAATCTGAAGAGTAGGCTTGAACCTTTCGATTCATATTGTGAAAAAAATTCTCTCGCTTGAGGAATCACTCAACCATAAGGAAACTTATGGAGCTTTATGGCAAGCTATATCCAAAGAAAATCTCCAATGCCAAAGGGCAAGACTTAAGTAGTTTAAAGAAGGTGATGCCAACTCTAGCTATTTTCATAAATTTCTCATCAGCATAAGAGGGGTGATGGTACTCAGGGCTTGAATTTTTTAGGGTAGGTCAATAGAGGAACCCGACCAACTTAAACAAAACGCTAAGAAGTTGTTTGAGTTGTGGTTTAATGAGTCAGAAATGAAAAGATCGAGGTTAGGGAATTTAGGATTCCGAAGCCTCAATGATGAGGATAGTGCAATGTTAACTATACATTTCATCGTAGAGTAGATTAAGGAGGGATTGTGGAATTGTGTGGGCGGAAAAGCCTGACCCTAATGGATACAACTTTAGCTTTATTAAGAGGTTTGGGGAGGTGATCAAAACTGACGTGATCAACTTTGTATATGAATTCCACATTTCTGGCAAAACTGTCAAGGGAGCAAATCCTTCTAGTACTAGTATTGTTTTGTCATTGCTAATATTTTTGAGTGTTAAGGCAACACTGATGAAAGTCAGTAGTATAACAGTTTGCATTAAGGAGGAATAGTGTAGACTTGTTTATTGTGTATTGATTTCGGATCATTGAGGTTAATTGTGAATAGGTTTTGTGAATAAAGGCAAAAAAGGTGAGATTGAAAGTGTAAGTGTTGTGCTAGTCTGATCGCAACAATGAACAATCTTGAGATATTTGAATATCTTTTTGTTTTGCCATTATTCAAATAATAACTTTGTTGTTTTGTTCCAGGTCAATGAGACCATATGAATGATCGAGTTTAAAAGGAAAGTTTCCAAGTTCACACTTTCCTTAAATAAGCTAAATTCGAATTAAAGAAAGAAGGAAGTTTGGGTGTAAAGAATGCAACATGGAAAGAAGATTCAATTGAATATACTTTCCAGTTTGAAGTTGACATTGAAGAAGAAGTTTTCCTTAGTTAACGTGTACAACATGTCTTGAAGATCAAGGAATACATACATACATACATACATATATATACATATATAAAGATATGGAGTGCATCAAGAGAAGATACGAGACAAGACTTAGAGCTTAAGAATACGAGAGATTAAATCTATGAATTATTGAAAGTCTTGTCTTGTTTTTACCAAGTTTTATGTTTAGCAAGTTAAGTCTAAGTCATTAGAATTAAGGAGCTATATGCGCTAAGAGTGATAGTAGTTTGCTTGGTTGTTTTGTTCAAGCAATTCGAAGTGAGGCAAAATCATTATCTTGATAGTGGTTATTTCGTCTAAGGCTCGATAAAATATATTCAAATATTCTACTTAGAATTACATCCTTTTGTGTTCTTTTAATCTTCATCGTGTTATATCATCAAGTTAAGAAGGTGTTAAGATAACAATGATTCAGTGTTATCACAACACTCGAGTTCAAAGTATCAAGTCCAGATCCACACAGTTTCATATATAGACGATTGTTCTTTTAAGTACAAAACAAAAATGTACTATCGCCTAACAAGAGGAGGTGAGATATGGGGAATTGGCGTCGGACTGGGATTGGAGAACGCCGCTTTTAAATGGGAAGTCAGTCTCGTTAATGATATGGATTATTATATTCAAAGCTTTAAGCCAAATGTGGATACCGATGGCAAATGGGTCTGGACTAGAGACAAATCTACAAGGTACTCGGTTAAGTCGACATACGAGTATTTGAGAAACGTGAAATAAGTAAATGAGACGAATAGTTTCTTTAAGGTTTTTTGGAGAGTGAAAGTGTTAGGATTAGGGTTCTATTCGAGGTAGAACGAGCTCCATGAAAGAATTTAAGGAAGAAGAGAGATACAATAAAAATAATTAAATTTTTATTTTCTTGATTGAATAAAAATTACTAGACTTCACCTATTTATAATAATAATAAACCTAGACAAAATAAACCTAGAGTATTAAAGGAATAAAATTCTAATACTACTCTAATTAGAAAACTATTTATAATCTAAGACTAACATAAGACTCTTAATATAGAATTAGCTCATACTCAGTTTACTATGTGGACTTCATCTTCACACGATTGTGCCTTGAATTAATAAGTGGTTCAATTATATTATGTTGGCCCATATCAGAAGGTGTCACTCAAGGTTCAGAATCTTGGTCGGAAGATTGTTCTAAATAAAATCCCTTCAAAAATAAATCTTCTTTGACGAGGAATATTGGGCAAGAACGCGAATCTGAATTGTCTTTTGTGTCCATATGAATGTGAAGAGATGAGTCATTTATTCGTGCAAGGTTTTCCATTTGATTTGGGTTAATATGTTGCATTGATTCAATATTAAAGCTACTATTTCCATTGTAGCAGGGTTCTTTAGGATTTGGGCAACTTGGAACTCAAGGAACACAATTACTTTTTAAAGGGAGATGCACGTCATTGAGAAAGTGGTGGATACCATCAAAGTGAAAACTTGGTGTTGGGTTAAGGTGCAAAGAAGTGGTTTTAAATTTTCTTTTGTTGATTGGTTTCTTTTGTTCATGGCCTTGTTTAGGCTGCACTTGCTAATTTTTGTGTACTGACCTTTTGAGTTTTTCTTGTATTCAATCTGGGTACTTAAATAACAATTTTGCTTAACATATATATATATATATATATATATATTCTAGTCGAGAACTCTTCAATTTACACGGACGAATTGGTATAGGGTTCAACAAAATGCGGATGAATAATGAACTCAATTTGTTCAATTTACACGGACGAATTGGTATAGGGTTCAACAAAATGCGGATGAATAATGAACTCAATTTGCAGGATTAAGAGAGAGAGAGAGAGAGAGAGAGACCATATTAACGATTGTTTGACAATAATTATGAAAAATCGATTATGTAAGCCTATTTCCGACCTGAAGTGCCAAAATTAATTAATATGATACCAAAAAAAACCATTATGACATTAAATTGAAAAAATAACATTACTATGGAACAGTTTTTGAAATATTTCCCAAGATTATGGTCTGGGGGTGATTAATTTCCCGCTATCTAAACCTTTTCGAGTAAAAAAAGAAAAGTGAAGAAAATTGGTTAATTATCTTTTTCTCATGCTTTTCAACCACGTGTCTTGATTTTGATTGAATTTCAAATTTTTTTTGAGCAAAAAGCTATATAGTTTGGAGTGGGTCCAAGTATATATTCTTTATGTTTGGGTTGTATAAGTTGGAAGGATCCTAATAATAAAAAAAAACTATTTCATTTCAGAAAAATAGCTTTATAGATTTTAAGCATGTTGATGCCACAAAGTGATAAGACATGCAGCCCTACAACCAATGCATGTTACACTATGAATGATACTTAATTAATTATTACATAAAATTCGTAGTGTTTATATTTCGTAAGAGATAGGAAAGAGTTTGCTTTTTTGTGCCAGAAAACAAAAACCGTTTTATCCATGGGTTAAAATTTAAGATCTTTATCGTTTGAACTTTGAACAGATTGAGGCTATGATTCATTAGGTGCGTAAAGGATTTCTTAAACTGTGAAGAAAGTAAACTTAGATCCTAAGCAATTAATGACCAAAAGGCACACAACTCTCTTGTTTGTTCATCTACTTGATTATTGTTCATTACTTCATACCAAAAGGAAGAGTGTATAATTATATTTCGCGTAACTTAAATACAAAACTTACTAGAGTCGTACATCCAAAAGATTTAGTATTAGATAAAGTAAAAGTGATAATCAAAAGATTTGTATCACAGTATCATGAGTACTATTTTCTTGGTATATACACAAACATGTTGACAAGTATGTTCGATAATATTTCATACACATTATCTCGTGAAAGCCTTGAGTTGCATATATTAGTTCCTACCTCTCAACCAAAATATTTTGTGGGAGATTGATAGAGATATTGATATTGATGATCATAGCCTCATACCATGTCTAAATAACTTGTGAAATATGGTGCACTTAAATTTATAATTTAAATTGGTGAAAGCGCAAGTGAAATAGCGCGTGAGTGTGAATTGGTGGTTGTAAGTTTAAGTAAAACTTGTTTTATTATTAGAAGTTTACATGCGATAAACCCTCAATCTAGAAATTTTTCTCGGAGGTTAAAGTTTACGAACATAAATATAAATATATGTCCAAATTATACGGTTGATTAATTAATACCTATAAGGACGAAAATTTCAAAAGTAATAGGTTTGGGAGTTTAATGCTATTTTATACGTTTGAAAATACTTTATAAACAGTATTCAATGCACTGAAACTCAAATTTAAATGGGTAAAAAGGTTTAGTTGAGAATTTCTTTTGATCAAAACCAATCACATCTTAACTTCTCAAGTAGTAATTTCATCATCACGAGATCTCTTATAATTTTGCTACCTTTGATCTACATATTAGATATATATGTATAATATATATTAGATTAGGCAATTTATCATAATTAGCCTTGTAATTGTATCTATTTATTGTACATCTTTTCTAATGAAATTCATTCAGCAAATTACTCCCTTACGCTACAACCAAAAAAACCAACACAAACAGCTGCAATACAATTAAAGCATATGATTTCAGAAACGACATATTTTTCCTAACCATTTGTTCAGATAGTGAGATTTACAAGTATTAGGTGACTTTAAATATATATAAGAATCCATAATTTTATATTCTTTTTACCTAATAAAGCTAGAGAATGTATCAGTCCTGCAGTGGGCTATACTCCAGATACGTGTGGATGCAGCCACAAGATCATTTTGGTTTGTTTCTGCACATGTCGCCCCTCTATTATGACCCTTTTCTGCACTAGCCAGAAAACATGTCTACCTCTTTATTTTGTCCTAAACCCCACTCCCTTTTTTTAACTAATATCCCTTTCTCTCTTTTATTTTCTAAGAAATATTTTCCATTTATTTATTTGCTTATGGTTTTATTAATACAACAAGGCAGCGTTGGGTAGCACACTTAGAGCCCCTTACTCAAAATACAAGAGGAATTATATTATATTCATCTCACATATATCCTGATGAAGAGCCATCCTTGTTGCAAATGTCATTATAAATTGACAAATGACTTCTTTTAGTAATTCTCAGAAGCTACTTCAAGTCTTTATCAAACCACGACATAACCCAAAACACCATCAAATTCGCTCAATTAATTATACTATAGTACAATAATATTTAAATGTTGTACGGGAGAACATAATTAATACTATGGTTGAATATTTTCGACTATATATGTTTTCTGGCACGAATGTCACAAACGATTCCTTTTCTCGTTCCATCTCCCCACGTCGCCTAAAACTTGTTCACAACTCAATCTTCCAGTTATTACCCCTCTCTCTCTCTCTCTCTCTCTCTCTCTCTCTCTCTCTCTCATGTTTCATTTGTTTATCTTTAAACAACTTTTGAAAGTATTCTTGAAAAAGTCACACTTTTATTGCTTCAAGTTCAACAACAGGTGTGTGCTCCTTTTTCCCATACGAATTTATCAAAGTTCCATGCACACAGTCTTCTCTTCCAGTTGGGCCGTTGGCATTTCCATTTCCACTCTTTAGTCTCCTCCTAAATAAACTACTTTTCATTATTTCATTAAACCGCGTTTGCCTATTTTCAAACTCCTTAATTCCCTCTTACTCCATTTCAAAAGAAATATATATACACACGGACACCAACTATTCACAAACAACACCATACATCGTTATGGCAATGGAAGTATTCCCCGACAGCCCGAGCCACCTCGGCATAAGCCCCCGCATCTCATTCTCCCACGACCTCTCCCAAAACGACGTCGTACCAATCGAACAACAACACGTCCGTTCTTTGAACTCCTCCTCCAACCTCGACTTCGACTTTTGCGTATTCCGCGAAACATTCGACCAAGAATCTTCCTCAGCCGACGAGCTCTTCTTCGACGGTAAAATCCTCCCGATAGAAATCAAGAAACGGTTACCTCCCGCCAAAAAACCTCCCCCCTCTCTCGTCCCAATTCCTACTCATACTCCTATACCTCCACCGCAGATCAAAGACAAAAAGATCCTCAATAACGATACCGAGGAAAAACAGAAATCTTCGTCATTTTGGCGGTTTAAACGGAGCTCCAGCTGCGGGAACGGATACGGCAGGACTTTGTGTCCGCTACCGTTACTATCGAGGAGTAATTCAACAGGCTCAACAACAACTGGTACAACTAGTAAGCGATCATCCGTTTCGAATAAACAGAGTTATGCTAAATACTCTGTGCTAAACAGTGCGCTAAAGCAGCAACAACAACACCAACCGCAACAACCGCAATCTGGTTATTCGTTGAAGCCGCCATTAAAGAAGAATTCAGCTAATCATGGTGGTTATTACGGCAATGGGGCTAAGTTTAATCCGGTTTTAAATGTTCCTCCTGCTAATATGTTCGGTTTAGGATCAATCTTCAGTGGCAAGGACAAAAGCAGGAAAAAGTGATTAGTGTCATGAAATCTGCTTATTAACAACTTTTTAGATGGGATTAAGGATTAGTTGTAATAATTGTGTTATGGGGTCGAGGTTGGAATTGGGATGCCATTATTTCAATCCAAACCACATGCTGAAAAGCAAGAGGGATGTGACAAACTACAGGTAAAATGTGCTTTCAGGAGTTGTCCTTCTCTGCTTTTATTTTTAATTTTTTTTTAAAGAATTGCTTTATTTTCTTTTTTAATTATTATGGTCAGTGATTTATAAACATTCTTGGGATATTGTCTGTATTGTTACAGTTCTTTCTTTCTTCTGATTCTGTCAGAGGTGTGTGTGTTAAGGAATTGGTCTTTTCACTTTTCATGTGAATGATGGTTGCCATGGCTTTTAGTTAGTTATGTAATTATTGTGGCGTATGTGATTTGTGTTAAGGTAATTATGAGTTGATTAGCTTTTAACTTTTGTGTTACGAAGATCTTGTTATGGATAATGAAAATTTGATTATTATTAAACACTTGGTTTCGCCTTTCTCTTTCATAGTTGGTTTAAAAGAGTTTCGGAGCTGCATTTTGGCATAGTTGATACGCATGGTACATTTAAATAGTAATTATGTCAGTCCCGACCTTGCACCCTTATGTACATTATATGGGTTTCTTCCGTAGGTTTTTAATAAAATAACGTTGTTAAAAAAATTCGAAGTTTGCCAGTAGTTGATTCCACTATTAAACCATAGGGACTCACTTCTCAAAGCTTACCCTTCACATGCCGGCTTTTGATCTCATATTATATAAGGACGAATTAAATTTTTTTTTTCCATAAATTTTCCCTAAATTCTTAAATGCTCTTTTTGGTTCGAATCGACTAAAAATATCTCGTAACTTTCATTTTTCTACTAAAGATGCCCAATTGCTAGCTCTTATTCGCGCCAAATTGCTGACGTGGTTGTCCAGTCAACAAATCGCTCATCCTAGTTAACAAATCGCCCAACCACTTCAGCTTTTTTTTGCCAAAAAAATGTTTTTACCACAACACTTTTATTACACAACTTCACTAGCCCCAAATTCAAAAACTACCCTGTAATATTTTAAAATTGCACTTGCACCAAAGTATTTCTCCCCTCTTTCATCACCACCAACAATGGCGGACAACAAGAAGAAGCGCCATCGTCGTGCTGTCGCCGGTTCCCTTCTCATTTCATTCTTCTTCATCCAATTAACACCATCGCTTAATCACCACACCACCACTACCACCAACCCACCACCAAACCTCTAAACCTATCACCACCACCACCACCACCCAAACCCGCCACCATCACCACCACCACACAAAATTTTTGCCAAATCAAAAACCCTAAAATCAATTTCCAAATTCAATCAATTCTCCCTCCGCCTACGCCACCATCATCACTGTAATGAGTACTATAATTCACCTTGGGATTCATAAGAGACGGAACTTAATAAGCGTCGTCGAAAATTGAGCTCTCGCCGAAACTATTCACAACGAAAATAATCTCAGCCGAAATTGTCGCCGAAACTAATTATCGCCGCCGAAAGTCGAGCCTTGAAAAGCCGACGTTCAGATTGTGCGAGCTCGGTGCCTTTGTTGTTGTTGCGGAGATTGAGGTGGTTGTGGTAGCCATTTTTGTGTTTTGTTTTTTCCTTCTTTTTTTTTTTGGTTCTTTTAAAATATATTTTTTGGGCGTAAAAAAAATGTCGTAGAGTGGCGATTTGTTGACTGGGCAGCCACGTCAGCATTTTAGCCCAAATAAAAGAATTTAGACATTTTTAGTAAAAAAAACTTAAGTTACGGGCATTTTTAGTCTGTGAACCAAATTAAACATTTAAAAAATTTAGACAAAGTTATCGGGCAGAAAAAATAATTTGCCCATTAATATATAATAATGATTCTAGTTTTCGAATCAGTACTGTACCCCTTGATTTCGTAAAACGAGCAAGTAACATTTGTGAAATAATATACCAATTTATGAATATACTTAAACCCTATTGTTCTGTGATGATTATTTTAGCTACCCATTTATGAATTATGACTTGTTATAAGATGTTCATAGTACCCGGTTGAATGATTTAATTTGAACATGTATAACTGAATTAAAACCAGAATCTCAAATAACATATTAATCAGCAGAACATAATAGAATGTTTGATACTTAGTATATTCAAGATAAAACAACAGTAACCGCGTAAGTAATTTTTTTTATTAGCTCAATTATATCTCATTATTTTGTAGGACGAATTATTATTTGTGCCCGAGATGTTTCATTTTTTGATGAAAATACCCGTTACCTTTTGAATTAATGAAAATGCCCTGTATATATGCCATTTTTTTGTAGGAACTGCCCTTTGTGTGCCAACTGTGAAAATCGGGCGACGTGGCCTCCAGCGTGGAAGAGGCGTGTGACAGTTGTAAAAAACGTTCGAGCCACATCATTTTTGCCCAAAAAAAAACGGTTTTGGGTTATCTTAAAACCCTAAACTCATGTTCAATTTCCCCTCAAATTTCATTTCCCCCAAATTCCATTTCCCCAAAATTGAGTTCTAATCGAAACCCTAAATTTATTTCTCCCAAAATGTATGAATCTACCATGAACAGCCACTTGATATGCGATTGTGGGAGGGCAGCCGTTTTGCGCGTCTCAACAACCGATGGAAACCCAGGTCGTAGGTTCCATGGTTGTGCGTTTTGGCCTCTAGGTTGTGGATTGTTCATTTGGGAAGATCCACTTATGTGTAGGTTTGTTGGGCCGTCATACCTACTTTGCGAAGGAGGATCGAGAGGAGGGATGCAAAAGTTAAAGAACTTGAAGAAGAGCTTGCATCAAAGAAAGGACAAAATCTGGACGTGATTCAGTCCTTGTTTGAAAAAACAATATAGGAACAAGAAGAGAAGATCAATGTGCTTCAGAATGAGAAAAAGAAATTGGGTGGGCGGCTTCGGTTTTGTATGATGATAATTGTGGTATTGTGTATGATTGTTGCAATGTTGTATTGAAGCACTAGTTGTTTTGGCTTTGGAGTGAGTATGGAGAGGTTTTGAATGCCTCTTGGTGTTTGTCAAAATAAGGTTTAAGGTGTAATGTGTTAGGTAGTATGAAACAAAAGGATGTGTGAAGTTGGTATTGTAATCTTTGATTGTGTTGTAGTGTGGTGTTGTATTGTTGTAATTAATGGATTCTAGTTGTCCTAATGCAATCCATACCATGCAAGTACGCAAATGAAAGCAACTATCCTAGCTAAATAAACATGCATTACACCACTCTTAAAAACTGCCAACAACAATAATTCAACTGTCCAACTAGAACAACTACTTCAAAATAAGAAATTACATGAATAAGCAAATAGTTTTCCAAAACAAGTAATAAAATTCACTTAAAAAAGTCATAAAATTCATAAATCATTCTATATCCTCCATACCAACCTCATGCATCTCCACATCCTGATCAGCATGCTCTCCACCAGCCAACTCCTCCTCATCCTCTGAAACCAGATCAATGACCATAGGAACAGGTCCAACTTTCTCTTCATCCTCAATGACCACTGGTTCATGCCATCCCAATCCATCTTCCAGTCGGAAGTATGCACACTCATGTACATTGAAAACCTGGAACAACTCTTGACCATTTGGACAACCGAAGTTTTGGAAATAACAGTCAAATCAGTTTCCTAAAACAAGTTTATGTGTGTGTAAATACTCAGTTGTATCATTTCAATGAAATAAGCAAATAATTAGAAAAAAAAATTAAAAGTTACATTTGGTTTGTGTTGTTCATACGCTGGGTCAACTTGTACCATGTAGTTAGGTGGAATTACGGTAACACCTGGGATGCAAGCAAATCGGCGGAAAAGCCTCCATTTAACCCTTCACTGCCTTATCTTCCTCTCCATAAAATGCACATAGTAAAGAGTGCCAGTAGCTTCATCGAGTTGAGGTTTGATCAACTTAAGCCCCCTTTGTAATGCTGGTAGGTCTCTAATCCGGTGTCGTTGAGCGTATTTGACAAGCAACTTCAAAAACACTGTCTCCGCATACGGAGAGAAGTTGGGGTCGACATAGAGCATCTAGAGTCGTTGAGAGTTGGTGATGGCCACCATTTTTTCTGCTAATTTAGTCTGACATGATGATTTGAGGATGGTTTGATTTTGTGAAATGGTTTCACATATACCCTGTAACCCTAAGATTGAAATTCAGACGCAACCTTTCATATGGCGCGTCTCTTGGGATTGCTACGTTTAAAATGCAAAAGATGCCCTCTATGTTTATAAATTGTGTCTTTTTGCCCTATAAGGTTTGGATTGATATAAAATTGCCCTTTATGTATGTATTTCATTAATAAAATGCCAGTAAGTTTTGAAATTTGAAAAATATGCCCTTTAAGTATAGAAACCAGGGTAAAAATGCCCGGGAATTTTTGCTGTAATGACGAAAATACCGTTGTTAATAAAATTTAACCATAACCATAATCAAAGAAGATAAGAACCATAATCAAATACATGAACCATAACAACAACAAAAGAACCATCAAATCCTTTTTCAATCCTCAGAATGACAAAATACTAAACATTGGCATTGGTCATCAATTTTGTAGCCAAAATAAAACTGTTGTTGCAGCAAAACCTGCTGACATTACAGACACATATTTTGGTCTCAAAATGGAACTTCAACACTAGACAAAATACCACCTAGAGTCCTATAAACCAACAAAATATACAAAAACTGAACAACACGAGTGTCAAATTTAGGCATAACTTCTTATTGGATTAGCTTCTCTTTTCCCTTCCCAGTAGCCTTACCATCTGCACTAGCCACTTTGCTAGTTTTTATGCGCCTCCTCTTCCCTCTGCCCAATTCTTCCTTATCATTTATACTGGTGATAACTTCATGCAGTTTTGAAATTCTCACATACTTTTTACTTATTCCATCATAAGGATTTGTTCTCCTTCTTTGGGATTATGTCATCTGGTAGCATTCACTTAGTTGATCAGTAATCTTTGGTGCTGCCTTAGTAGGCTTCTTACTGAGTAGATTACTCACCCATCCATCAAGAGGCACTTCATCATCCATCAACTCTTCCTGATCAACAGTAGGTAATGGTGGTCCCATAAGAGACTTCTCCTTCAATAAAGCCTTCTTGGCATGCCTTCTCTTCATTCTGGCACTCCAACTTGACTCTACATGATCATTTTCTAGCTTCTCTTTATCACATTGTTGCATTTTCTCATTCATAACATCTTCAATAGCCTCCTTATTTCTCTTCCTCTTATGTTTTCTCTGACTCCTTGAAGACTCCATTTGGTTATGTTTGTTATTGTCAACAGCAGCCTAATAATGAACAAAACTCATAAAAAATAGTTATAACACTAAATTTACTGGATTTGGAGGGTTCAATAAGTTACCTATCTTTTCCTAAGTCTTCTTCTTTTCCTGTAAGTTCTTGATGTTTCCAGAACAAGAATTGGACTTGCATCAGGTTGATCTAAATCATCTCCTAAATTATCCTCAGATTCATGTTCCACAGTTTGGTTCAAAATCTCTTCAGCAGGCTCTGATGGAACATTCTGCTTCAACTCATCACCAGTTACTTCAACTTCAATATCAACTGATTATGTAACTTCTTCCACAACCTCTGGAATCTATGAAACACAAACCACAAAATCATCATTTTGAAGTGGTTCTGTAACTTCTTCCACAACTCATTTTTGTAATGTCAACTCTTAATGTTCTTATTGAGTCCAACCTAAAAGCTTCAGCATTTCTGTTAGGGTCTGTCTTGAAGACTTCTATGAATCTGTCAGCTAAACATGATGCCTTCAAATTCCTAACCCAAACCTTTTCCCACAGTTGTGTTGTGGATTATATTGTCTGATCTGGAAGGTCTCCTCACCTGGCACTTTCAATGCATGGATGCACCAATCACACCCTTCTTGGACACATTTGAAATGGACCCTTCCAGAATCACTCTTACAAACCTTTACACTTCTCCTGTTATTTATGGCATATGATCTAACTGCCAGCTCCAATTGTTCCTTGTTGATGAATAACATCTTCAACTTAAAAATAGGGTTGAATCTGCCAATCTTCACAAATACTTATCCCTCACCCTCATCATATGGATTATCATAGGGAATAGGGTTAAAGGGAACTCTTTTAACACCACTCACAACATTTGGTTCATCTTCATCTTCAACATCAGATAGGCCATTAAGTTCCTCTTCTGGTGCGGTACCATTTGTGTTGGGATGTTGTTGAGTGAAATTTGCTTCATTTGGTTCTGGAATTGTAAGTGCATTTTCATCAGGATTGGCATTTCTTTCAGAGTTTCATGTTTCCTCTTCAATAATAGGACTCAAAATGTCTTCAATTTAAGCCTCAACATCAATATTTTCAGACCAGTCACTTTCATCAGCGTATTCACTTTCTTCTTCATATGTGTCATCATTACTATCACTCTCATAATCACTCACCTCAACTATGATACTCTTCCCATTGTCATTAATAGGTAGATCTCCCTGCCCAACATTATCAGCATTTTCAATACCATCATCACCTTAAACCACACATTTTTCCTTCTCTTTTACAGATATTCTATCAGATTCCCCACATTGATCCTTAACACTGACCTCAGTTGTATTATCATCAAAACTCCTGGACTAACAATGTCTTCCCCCTCCACATCTTCATCAACATTCTCATAGAAGTCTGTGTCATATGAGTACTCACTCTCCTCTTCATAAGTGTCATCGCTATTGTCACTGTCAAACAATTCAGTGATTACCACTTTCCTTTTATCACTTGCTTCTCCTTCATTTTGCCCTTTATCACTTGCAATCCCTTCATTACCAATCTCATTGGCCTCAATCCTATTATCCTCACCTGAAGTGGATCTCACATTCTCTTCATCTTCTACATCCTCATCAACATTTTCAGAGAAGTTTGTGTCATCTGAGTAGAGTATTCACTCTCTTCCTCATATGATTCTTCATCACTGTAACTATCAAATTCTATATGTATGATCCATTTCCCATTAACTTTCATCTCTGTACTTACATCCTTATTTTTTTCAGTAGTCTCAACCACATCAACATCCCCTGCAATTTCATCTCTAGCAACAACCTCACAACCACTATTCTTATTGCCACTAACATTCTGAGCACTTTCAGTGACAACATTCCCTCCATTTGTTTGAAGCTCAACACCTACTGTTTCTTGGGGCATTTCAGGAAATGGTGGGTCAATCTCAAAATCACAATATAAATTGAATTCCCTATTTGGTAGAGCTTCATTCAGAGCCCTCTTCAAAAGCTTGTTGTCCTTTATAACCTTAAACCACCCCTCCTTGACAAAGTAGAACTTCCTCTCACCCTTGGCATTCATATTATCAGCATATATGTTCAGGAGCTTTAAGTTTATGTCTTTAATCTCAGAGTAGTCAAACTTCATCATACCACCACCAACATAAGTATCAAAAGGAGTGGACTTCAACCTACCCCCATAATGAACTATTATGGTAAGTAACTTGCTTTTAAGTGCTGCAAATAGAAGGTATACAACTTTATCAGTCAAAAGGAAGGGGAAAAATCACTTTTAGTCCCTTATTGTGGCATAGTTACGATTTTAGTCCCATAATGTGGCATTCTTCATATTTAGTCTTTTATTGTGGCTTTTTGTACAATTTTGGTCCCATGGTCAGTTTTTTGCCCCATAAAATATTTTTATTAGCAAAAAACACACCCATATGTTATTTATAATTAGTAAAAAGCCTATGTGTGTTATATATTCTCCTAAAATTGTATTTTCACTTACAAAAAGCTAAATTTAAAAATTCCCTAAGTTATTACGTAAAATTAGATTTTTTTAATAAATTATAAAAAAATAAAAGAAAAAAGACCCAATTATAATAAAATAATTAACAAAAACAATTCTCTCTCCCCACCCAAAACTTTTTTCTTCCCCTTTTTCATATTTTTTGGTCCAATTAAAGACTTTTCACTAAAAAGATAGAATTATTTATCACATGTCATTTTTTCTAAAAGACCTAATTATAATAAAATAATTCAAATTTTCAAAAAAAAAAAAAAAAAAACTCCCTCCCCACCCATTTTTTTTCTTCTTTTTTCAGTCCAATCTATGATTTTTCACTGAAAAAGTAAATTATTTATTTCATGACAAAAACTTAAAAAGAAAAAGACCTAATTATAATAAAATAGTGTAATTGTTTTTTAAAAAATCTCCCTCCACCCTCCACCCCTTTCCCACCACCACCACCCAATTTTGTTTTTTATTTTACAGTTTTTTCCCTCCCAACATACCCGTAAAAAATCCAAATTAATGTCCTTTGGCACCGATTATTTCGTCAGTAATTAAGGTTCGAAGTAGCGTGTGAGGAGGTGGTTGGTCACCGAGGATTGGGGAAGACTTTGTGCGGAGGAAAAAGGTTTTTTACTATCATTATTTTATTATATTGGGTCTTTTTTCTTTTTAAATTTAAAAATATTAATATTAGTAATTAAAATTTATTAAAAAATCTAATTTTACATTGTAACCTAGGAAATTTTTTATTTTTAGCTTTTTTTGGGTGAAAATATTATTTTAAGAGAATACATAACACACGAGAATTTTTAATAATTAGAAATAACTTATGGGGGTGTCTTTTACTAATAAAAATAACTTAGGGGCCAAAAAACTGTCTATGGAACCTAAATTGTACAAAATGCCACAATAAGGGACTAAATATGGACAATGCCACATTATGGGACTAAAATCGTAATTATGCCACAATAAGGGACCAAAAGTGATTTTTTCCAAAAAGGAACAAAGATGCCACCTTTCTTAGAAAAACAACAAATAAACTTCACAAAAATAATTAAAAATTGATGCTTTAAGACAAAAACTTAAAATAATAGTTGTGAACCCCACTAAAGTGGTGTAACATGGTGAGGGGACCAGTGCAGTGACATTCACAAAACCCCACAACACAAACATTATAAAACATCTTTGCGAAAAAGGATAGAACAACTACTTAAACTCTCACAAAGCGAAACCCTACCTTAACACTGACTTACCCACTCCCACAACAACTACTTAAACCTTAATGAGTGTGCTAAACCAACAAAAACGCTAAGTTAAGTGAAAAAATGCGAATGTATAAGCCATGCATGTAAAGTGACTTACGATAATTTGGGTTTGGCAACTCATGGTAAAGAGGAGACCGTAATTTCGGCATTTTTGCATAGGCACAACACGGCAAATGGTCGAATTTAGGATTATGATTTCAACAATTTCGTATGAACTGAAATTAGGGGAAATGAAATTAGAGTTTCGGGTAGAATCTCAAATTGGGGGGAAATGATTTTTTGAGAAAAATTGACGAAGTGTTGGATATATATGTGTTGAGCCAAAATCGTTTTTTAACTTGGCGAAAATAATGTGGCTCAGACGTTTCTTACAACTGTCACACGCCTCTTCCACGCTGGAGGCCACGTCGCCCGATTTTCACATTTGGCACACAAATGGCATTTTCGGCAAAAAATGACATAGATCCAGGGCATTTTCATTAATTCAAAAGATAGCGGGCATTTTCATCAAAAATTGAAACATCCCGGGCACAAATAATAATTCGTCCTATTTTTTATATGAAAAGTAAAAATTGAGTTTCAATTTCTTTCCTTTTTCCTTCTATTAGGAGATAATGCTTACTCGGAGTAGTAAGTTATTTGTGTTGATTATGATTTTACATGGTACAAGACCCAACTATAAAGTACCTATTTAACCTACACTGCTTATTCAATTTGTGGAAACGTGTAAAATCCATTCCATATATGGTGTACATAATTGCAAAAAGTTGAGTTTCCTTGTCTATTTAATATTGTGCATATATCAGAAATTTGGTCAGACATTGACTTCACAGCCACGAGAATGTAATTAGTGGACTACATGACTTGGGATTTAGAATTTTTGATTTAGTTAGATTTTCATTAACAGTACCGGACATCCCATATTTGATATGATCGGTTTGGAGTTGACGGGTCTCTAGGATTAATCCACATTTAGGCAGATTGCGACTTGTAATTCAGATATTTTTCTACTATAACTTTGAATATAATTCAAAATTCACGAAGTACCTCTCACAAGTCACAAATTCTATAACTACCAAACCCGGAATTTTCTATTACGGCTGAACTTTAGTTTTCAACCTACTTTAATACATCATAATCAAGGCACTAATCTACTAAAACCAAGTATTGCTACTGATTATAAGAAAAAAAAAATTCAGGCCCAAACTAAATCAGCCCACTGCTCATCTGAAGAACTTGTAGCAATTGAACTTGGAAGGGTCCGGCATCAAAAAACCTTATATGAACCAAGTCCATAAGTATTTTATGGACTTTGTGGGTCCTCATTTGTCAAAGTCTCGGTCTTTTAGCCTCTTGCCTTTAGATAACTAGAAATTTTGACACACCCGGAGACCGCGTGCAAGTTATTTTAATTTTAAAAAATGAGATTTTGAAAGATTACCTTAAAAGCTATGTTTTATGATTGCAATTGGTCCAAGTGAGTAAAGTAACACTATAGTCATTTTATTCTTTTATTTGAATGGAGAGGAGTAGGGGTATTTTTGGAAAATCAAAAGTTGGTATCCCAACTGTTTTTTTGTGAGTGGGAGGGCTTTGCCTTTAATATAGCAATATATAAATCTAGTTTTTTACTTTGAAAAAATTATATTGAGACCCTAAGAATGTTTTCTGTATCAAGACATACAAAATTGTTATCAGAGCCTAGTTTTATTTATTTAAAGTGAAATTTTATTTATTATAATGATATTTAATTACCTCGAGAGAGGAGTAAATTTAAAATATGAATCCGAACGAAAGTTCTAAATATATTCTCAACAAGAAGTTTTCCGAGAAATTGGAAAACATGAAACAAGAAAAGAATTATAATGATAGTAAAATCCTATCAACAAGATGAGTAATTTGGGATCACCAAATTTTCATGAAATCGAGACGGATGGCTCTAAGTTATCTTTAGACCTTAGAGAGATCCAGAAGACAATTCAGACATATGGTAATCATCAATACCATGTACCCGAGCATCTTTAAAACCTTCAGATCCAGATAGAAACCATGGTGAAACATCAGAAGGAAATTCTTGAGAACCTTCAAGATGTCCAACGACGTGTCACGAATTTGGAGGCCCAACCAAGCTCATCAGAAAAGAAAGAGGAGGATGGTTACCACCATCTTTCGGAAGCAAACCCTTATTACATCAAAAGGGAAAGGCGGTACAAGTTCATCGAGAATTAACTAGCAACGAGAATCTTGAAGCCTTAATAAGGAGAATGAATGTCTAGAATCAGTCTTGACGAGATCAACTACGGTGACCTGCAAGATCTCTTTGATCTCGCAGAAACATTTTTGGGCTTAAAACTCGTAAATGTTAACACAATAGAAGAAACGATGGTCCCTGCACAAAACCCTCCACAGGGAATGTCGACAATCACTGAGAGTTTGGGATCTAATAATCCAATGCAAGATGAACCCATGACACACTGGGGAGACTTTTTTGCTAGATATGTTCTTCCAGTATCTGGAACTAGATTACGTCCTCGAAGACCAGAAATTCATGGGACACCATATGGAAGGTCTCAGTTAGACCCAATACATCCTTATGGGCTTATGATTAATTTGGATATATTACACTTCAAAAATCGAGAGACGTTATTCGATGAATGGGCGTCGGCCATGAGGATTGCAGTGGCAACCTTAGAACTCAACAAAAAAAGGTTCATAATGATGCTACAAATGAGCCTCGAAGGATCGATTAAACTTGGTTGGGAACACGCAGCTCCAGAAGTACTAGAAGGCGTGCTAGCCGGAGAATACCTCAAGGAGATTGTAGATAGAATGGCTAGACTATTCAAAATCTATTTCATTAGATAAGGATATTTTGTGGACCCCGAGACAGGAGGAGGCGATCAAGATAGAGTCAAGAGATACGAGCACGCGTTATATAGTTTAGAGTTGCATGATATATGCAACGTCGATCTATACATCAAACTCTTTACCGAATACAAATGGAAAAGCTGAATTAGTAAAGACACGGCGATCCTGTTGTTTTTCACAAAGATACCAAGCCCGTGGAGGGAAATGCTGCTATATGAATACACACCATGAGCAATGGACAATATAGCTCGATGAATGTCGTTCTCAAGAACAAGCTGAGCGAATGGTGCCAGAAGGCACCAGTTCAGAAGAATTACAAGATACTGAGAGGAATCAACAAATTATTTCGCCTTTGTTGCGATAATAACGACATTCCTACAGTCATAGGAACTCTTCAAAAGCATAAAAGGAGGAAACATAGAGATCATCCCTATGAGCAAAGAGGAGGAAGCTTCACCAAAAGGTCTTCATGGAGATCGAGGAGATTCTGGTCAAAATAAAAGGCTCGCAGTTACTCGGGTCAAATATCAGGACCTAATCGAGGACGAACCACTTCCAGCCTAAGTCACATAATCATCCATGTTTAGAAAGTTGCAGGCGCACCGGTCTTGCACTGACGACTTCAGTACCCGTGCTTCACACTAAGACGCTTTACAAATTCTTAGTTATCGCACTAATATTTTTTAGTTCTTATGTATAAATATAGTGAATAATCATAGAAAATTGGTAGAAGACAAACAAAAGAGTGACATTGAAGAAGAGTTGGAGTAAGAGGAGAACAAAACTAACTTAAAAATTAAATAATTACAAAAAAATTGAAAGTGATTTAAGGCTGATAGTTTTGTCTTCCCACCATAATAACTTAAAAATATTATATAAAATGAATAACCATTAGAAGTTATGTACTTTATTTTATTATAATCCATTTCTTTGTGTGAGAATTTTATACATACTTTTATTTTATGTGTTTATAATATACTAGTTTAGAGAATAACTGTTTATTTTTATATATAAGTTATTTTTCTTTTCTTTTAGAAGCGCATTATAGTGGCGCACTAAGACTGTAATTTTTTAAAATTGCCACATTGGCGCACCCACACTGGCACTCGCATCCGCATCCGCCTCAGGTGACTTAGCTTCCAACCATGAAAGCACAAGTAGAACGCCAACAAGAAGAACTTTTAGACGGGCACATATAAGAGCTAACAAAAGTTTCAAGGACTGCAATTGTTGGACATGTGGGGCTAAGGGCCATATTTCGACAGACTGCCCCGAGAATCAAAAAGGAGGTGTTAGATAGTTTTGGGCAACACCAGAAATTGAAGAAGCTGTCTATTATCAAGACATCATTCAAGTATACCAGTTTGAAGATATTCCTTCAGACAAAAGTATATACGAAGAAGATGAGTGTCAAAATGAGTCTTCGGAATCAGAATCAGAATCAAACTGAAGACGAGGAAATCTTCTGCCAGGAAGTGCAAGAAGATATGTCTGGATTCTTTTCACACACTAGCACATCTCACAAAGGATTGATGAGGATTATGCGAGAGTATCCGAAACTCCACGTCTATGATGGTTTCACTATCGATAAGATGGAGAGAGCCTTAGCTCAGCTAAGCCTCCGACAAAGAAAGCATCACATCATCTACAAAGTTATTGCGGGAGAAATAGCAATTCCCATGGAACCAACAAGTAATGTGATGGAAATTCAATTGGTTCCCATGAATGAAATTAAGGAGGAACTAGTCGGCTCAACATAGAGGTTGCTCAGAAGATGTCATGGATCTATATTGGAGCCATACGAATCTTGATCAAAGCAACATTCAAAGAAGGGATCAATTCGCCACTTGATATCGCTATCTTTGACAGAAGAATACAAACCCTACGAGACGCTTGTCTTGGAGGAATATCGGGAAATCTATTTGCTGGGAAAGTGGCAACCTTCATTTATCCAAAGATTGCCTATAATCTAGCAGATCGAGATTTTAACAGGGTTCTTACCCTCCACCAAGATTTAAAAAACAAAGAGTTGATGAAAGAAGGTAATAGGCCATACTCTATCACTTATAGTATTTCATATGCCCTCTCTAATACTCATCATTCCGATCTTTTTCGAAGGAAAGAGTTTGTGGAGATACCAGAGATCTTTGAGAAGGTAACTCATGTGGCCAAGCTAGAGATTTCCGATTTACCACATATTCATGAGATGGATATGATCATAAGAGATCAACCAGTGTTTAACAAAAACACTAGCATGAAGTCCGAGCCAAAAAGAGTCTCATTCCATGAAAAATGATGCACAACCTAACATTGGGAAAGAAATCAATGGTTGAAGTTGTTTTCAAACCAAGCAAGTTCACAACCAAATGAGAACCCCAATGTCCAGAAGGATGGTGCGAGGTTGAGGTAATCTTTGACATCACCCAAAAGGATAATACTCTCCCATGTGATGCCTTGTATTACCTAAATCAGCCATTGGTGGGTAGATATCATGGAAACCTAAAAATAGATGGGATTGATTTTACCATTGGGGGACGTGCAGAAAAAACCCAAGAAAAATTAATTCTAGGGTTGGAATTTCTTGAGGAACACAAACCTTGGGAAAGGTAATGAGATGGAATAGAATTTACGATGGGAGGAAAAATATACAGATTTCGATGACTACTAGTCCATTCTCCATATACATCTCAATAATGTTATATGAGAAATATCGAGCAAAGTATTTTGTCGCCTACATTGATTCAGAAGCCGACATATGCACAACTAAACTAGGAATCTTTCCAAAAGATATTGAGAAGGAATTACCAGCAGTCACATGTAGAGATTTCACTAAATAGATTATCCTCTTCAAACGAGGGATAAGACAAGCAGATATCATAATTGACGGAGCAAGAGGTACCCCATGGTACAAAGTTAAGACGCCCCCAATTTATTTTTCACGATACATGAGCAGGCATTCTGCTGGGAAACAATGTCCTACAAACGTTCATGCATTTCACACAGGAGAACGGGACACAAATACTTATTTTCACAACCCTTTGCAACCATAAGATTCTGGTTCAACGACTGCGTCAGGCATTTTATAGGAAAATGCCCATTACATTTCGCAGCAAGCGTGGTGGTGATGAAGGCAAACTTCGACACCCAAAAATGAAGGACCAAAGACAATATGGTAATGCAGTCCTTCAAATAAGAGTTGAAAGCCTATGAGGCTTAAATGAGGAAAGGATAAAAAATAAAACGATAGAGATCCTAAAAGCCATCCTAAAAAAAGGTCCTCCACCAGACATCACTGCTGAAGAGCAAATCTCGCTGGAAGATGTCAAAACCAAAATTCGAAGAACTTTCAACGAAGATCTTTTGGCATGGTGGAACAAAAATGAGCTCAAAGCATCCTTAAAAGTCAGGAAAGGAAAAGAGAATGAGTTCGTAAGATATAAGCCTATCCTCATGAACCAGAGTGATAGAAAGGATATGCAGAAAATTCTTAAGGAACACTTGGACATTAAGTTGATCTCACCAAGAGTTTCTCAATACAGTAGTAGGAGATTTTTGGTACGAAACTATGGAGAAATCAAAAGAGGAAAACCAAGACTGTTCATCAATTATCAAGTGATCAACAAAATCTTGGAGTTAGATTGATATTATATCCCAAGTCGAGAACACCTGATCAACTGCGTTCAAAATGCAAAGGTCTTCTCAAAGTTTGATTGTAAATCGGGGTTTTATCAGATTAAGATGGAGGAAGAAAGCAAGAAATACACTACCTTTTCCACTCCACAAGGACATTATGTTTGGAATGTGCTACTTGTGGGCATAGCAAATACGCCACAAATATACCAGAGGAAGATGGCTAATATCTTCAAAGATTATTTCAGTTTTATGTTTGTTTATGTTGATGATATTCTTATAGCATCAAAAAACATTAAGGAACATCTGCGACATCTGAGAATCTTCTCAGACCTATGCTACAAGGAAGGGTTGGTGCTATCTGGAAAGAAAGCGGTAATTCTCACAAGAAAAAATGAAATTCTTGGAATTGAGATCGGTGAATCAGGTATCATTCTTCAAACACATTTGGTTAAAAAGTACGAGATTTCCTTGATGATCTCAAAATGGTTAAACAACTCAAGAGCTTTATGGGGTTAGTAAATTTCGTTGGAATGTTTATTAACAATCTGACGAGCTACAGGAAAGTTTTCAGTCCATTGCTTAAAAAAGATGTAGAGTTTAGATTGATAGAAGAACATATGAGAATGGTACAACGGCTAAAGAACGTATGTCAGGACCTCCCCAAACTAGCAATACCCAATGATGAAGATGATCTGGTTCTATATACAGATTCCAATGATCATTGATGGGCAGCGGTTTTAACTAAGGTTGAACCAAAAGGAGAAGTTCCGTACAGATACTGCAGCAGACTTTTTGCGGATAATCATGCTGCAAGATAGCATATCAACGAGAAGGAATTCTTTGAAGTTCGAAAGGCTTTCAAAAAATGGCTCTTGTTCTTACTTGCAAAGGAATTCATTTTAAAATTTGATAATACAAGGGTTAAACCTTTCTTAAAAAATAAAAAAGAAAGTAAACCCGGGAAAGCTATACTTTTGAGATGGCAAGTTGAATGTCAATACTATGATTTTGATGTTGTTGTGATTAAATCTCATGAAAATATTCTTGCAGATTTT
Source organism: Linaria vulgaris (assembly GCA_948329865.1). Classification (NCBI taxonomy): domain Eukaryota; kingdom Viridiplantae; phylum Streptophyta; class Magnoliopsida; order Lamiales; family Plantaginaceae; genus Linaria; species Linaria vulgaris. The sequence goes on along the minus strand of OX415250.1, from coordinate 19,189,214 downwards.
TTGACGAGAGATGGAAGCACATGAAGTCGTTACCATCCTAACGAGATGGAAACACCACAAGGAAAACTTTTAGGAACTGGACAAGATGGTCGAAGGCCTTATTATTAATGCCAAGGCATCTGGTCACATATAGGAACTTGACCTTTCTAAGGTTAGAAGTGCCATGGGAGCTTCTATGCACAATGCTACGAGTTTATGGGACAACCTCATGGGTCCATTAATGCGAGATGCCTCCGAATCAAAGTTTAAAACCGAAGTTCGAGCGTAGGGTCAAAAACCCAAAAAAGAAAGTTCGAGTACCTCAAACAAGAGACCTAGTGTTGATACTTTCGAGGAAGACATAGATGAAAACATTGATCCAATGACGGAAACATTGGAAGCACTAGACGATTCAACCATGGTTGAAAATGAACAAGAGGAAATTGGCCTTAGACCTATGATGGAAAAATCTAAGGTTATCATCGAGGAAACTAAGAATTCTCGCTTGCAGGAGTATCAGAGAACGTGAGAGAAGCTCTACACGAGAATTGGGATTATCCGAGGCAAAACCCTGGCAGACTGGTCAAGAAAATATCCGAGGATGTGGATGCTTACAAGTTCTAAATCTAAAAGTGTACGAGAATGGTATGACTTTGGTTGTATAGCCTCGGTCTTCACCACATCACCAAGTTTCCCAAAAATATCAAAGTTAATGGGGTGTCTTATCAATGGAGTGCATGAATCTTGGAGGAATAACCATACACTCGATCGAGAAGATGTCCTGGAATTAAAATTCTTTACAGCAGGACTTGAAATTACAGGAAAAAGGCTTTCACATTAGCTTCCATTTCATCAAGCTACAAAGCTCTTACCAAAAGGCAATAGATCTGGAAAAACCACCGCCGAAAGGACCATACCTTGTCTCTCTCATTACTGAGGATGAAGTCACTACCATGAGAGCTTGGGGACTTTGGGTCTGTCTCACTGAGATGGACAAGGTTAAGTATCCGTTCAAAATATTTCAGGGTGCAATGAATGGGTATTTTATGGTTAACTCCATAACGAGCAAAAGCACAACGTTTGCCAAAAGAATATTCGAAGCAAAGAGGCAAGCATTGTGGAAGAATGAAATTCCGAGCACTCCAGAGACTAGCAGGAAATTCTGCAAAAATGGCACACGTTGGTCATTGGAAGGATAGCATCTGCTCCCATTGCCAAACTCAGAAGAAACCCTTGTTCGAAAAAGGATTCCTAGTGAAAAAAGACAAGTGGGATAGTGACAAGACGGGCCCCTCAAAACGTGGAAAGATTCCACCAAGTGAAAAGAGGACAAAATTTTAAATCGGACCCGACAAGAAGAAAATGAGCCATGTGAAAAGCCCATGTGACTCAGAAGAGGACCACCTACATTAATGGGATTTAGCCAAAGTGGAGGGACCATGACAGATAATGGGTTGATACGTAAGCAGTGACATACCAATCCATCATAAAGAATTGAAGTCCAAATTTGAAATCCGGAAGGACTTCTATAAATAGGCAGACTGAAGAAAGCAGAGGATATCGTCCATTATCCTCTGTTTTCTTACGAAATAAAATTATATTCAGTTTCCATTCTGAAAACAAGAATTGTAATAGTTATTTCATTTCTAGTTTTGAGGTTTATGTACTTAGGAAACATAGCTACCATGAGTAGCTAAACAGGTAACTCCTCTCAAAAGGGGTTATCTATTATGTAATAAATAAATTTTTACTTATAAATAAAATTCTGGCTTTGCCTAAACTGGCATACGCATCTTTATCTCAATCATATATCTCGAATTATACCTCTTACACATCCGGAGTAGGAAACGAATCAGGGTTGTGCTGTCTGTCGCTTGAATGAACCATTTCAGAACCATCGATTGCGATTGTGGGGTTGGAGGCAGTTGGTCTTCGTAAAAAGTGGCGAAATACCCGACGGTAGTTCGGTCAAAGCGAGGTACTATTTGAATTATGATTTTAACTATTTGCACGGAAGCATGTTGGGCTCGATACGGACTATTCCCAAATTTGAGGTCTTGAAAAAAAAGATTCTAAAACTTCTGGGATCAATTTTTAATTATAGAAAGTTATTTATTTGATTTATCATTTATTAAATGAAAAGTGTAGCTTGAAGATGGGATCAAGACCAATAAGGACCAAAAGGCCCATAATTTCTCTTATAGACCAGGTCCATATAAGTTTGATCCGTCCGGCATGAGCCATACTGTAACTTTAAAATTACACATTACACCTTTAGATTATCAAAGTATTTATAAATTACTTAAACAAAAAGAGTGTTGTTAATATGATTTATTAAAACTGGAAACTTATTAACTTTTGTGTTCTTACATTCTTTAATTGGGGAACGTCTTGGCTCTAGTTAGCTGCCATACATCCAATGCTTCATTGCGCGACACATGGCGACCCTTTAATTTTAAAATATATTTTCAGCTTTTAAATTCGGACCTCTCAGAAATTGCCACGTGACTTTACCTTACCATCTTTGTTTACCATAGTTAACCATGGTGTCTCTTGGTCAAATCAAAATAAAGGCGCTGACTCTATAGTCTACACCACTTTTCTCTCTCACTCTCTCACTTTTAATAGAGAAAATGGCTTCTTCCCTCTTAAAACTGAACATACAACATTTCACTTTGAAAAAAGGCTAATTGGCTTCAGAGTATGGCGAAAATTAAATAATGATGGGACCTCAGTAAGGGCATCTAATAATTTATATAGTTGTTAAAGGCCCCTTCACTTTGATGATGAATTTATCGTGACTCGTGACACGTGTGGAAAGAATAGTTCAAGCAATTGGATTTGTATAGCTGACTTTGAGTCAGATTTTGAGCATGACCTACTTGTGGTTTTCACAAGGTCAAGATAGGAACATGTGGTAAAGGTGGCTATTCCATAAGGGAAAAGATCTCACTTATTCTTGGCATTATCTATAACTTTAATTTACTTTGTAAGAATGTCTTTCATAGATGCCCACCCCTCACACACGCCCCCGACTTAAAGGATTCAAATCATGGCTAAAATCCATCAAATTTGGTTGATTCAACATATATACAACAGTCATATTTCTAGTTTCTTGCGTGCATGGGACTATAGGAGAGTTTTCCTCTTAGTTACGAAAGTGACGGAAGTTAAGAGGATATTTTAAGTAGAATCACTCCTTTATATGTCTCGTATGAGTTTGAGCTATTTTTACCTCATCAGTAATAATTCTAAATTATTGGAAAGCATCATGATATCATGGTATAAATATTTCGCACGCAGCTTACATATATAGAGACACATGAAGACAATGATTTGAACTGTTCTTAGTAAGTCAAGTATTGTTTTAATTATATTTAGATAATGTTGTTAAATTTTGGTGTGTTTTTTTGGTAATCAAAACGGAAGTCAAAGTGCTTGTAGGCAACATCATTCGACAAAATAGAAGTGAACTCGGGGTGGGGTCGTGCATAAAACTAAGTCCTCCCTCCGCGTCATATTCGTGCTTGGCGATTGCATCGACAAGTTTGTTCATCTCTCGTGCGACCCATTGAAAGGTACAATTCCAAGGATTCCTCAAAAGACGGCGACATTCCTCAATTTTATCCTGCAGATGTGGATCTCCTTCATTTTTCTCAGGGATCAGCTTGAAGGCTCCCAACGAATCCGTTTCAACAGTTATATTTTTTGTCCGCATCTTTCAGGCTATATTGAGGCCCATTTGCAGCGCTTCGATCTCACATTCTAGCACCGTTGGGCACAATAAGGCTTCGGCGAACCCCTAGATCCATTCGCCTTTTTCATTTCACAGAACTCCAACAATTGCACCCCTATTATCCCTAGTATTTACACTTTCATCCGCATTCAACTTCATCCACCCCTCCTTTGATTTTTGCCGCGACTTCTTGCCTCTCGACTTCTTAGTATAGTTGGCATTCAACATATCAATGCTCATAGATTTGATTTGGCTAATAATCGCAAAGTTTTTTGTGACCTTACCCTTAAAGATTCTCGCATTCCTAGCCTTCCATATACTCCACACACTTGCTGCAAAAACAATTTTCCACAGTACATGAGGTAGAACGTCACTAATCGTACTTGTTGTGTTGATATTGGATTTCAACCATGTTGCATCCCCTGTTGCGTTAAACTCTCGCAATTCTTTGTCCGCAAAGAGGGTGCACCATACCTTTTGAGCCGCGACACAATGTCTTAGGATGTGAATTGTAGTCTCATCTGCCTGATTGCACCCCTTACAAAGTGTTGAGTTTGACATCTTGCGTGTTTTCCTTAAGTGATTCGACGCAAGGCAGTTTTGGATAGCCAACCATAGAAAAAATCGGATTTTATTGCTGCATGGTGCCGATCACACCCACTTCAGCTTGTTCATGTGAGTATTTCTTTCGGTATGACTGTTGTAGAGGGTTGTGTAGGCGCTTTTGCAAGAAAAAATGCCATATGCCGTCTCGTTCCAGATCACAAGATCGACTTGATCCGTTAGAGTCGGTTCTCGTCCCTCTATTTCTTTCACCCAGCTCTCGGTAATTTCAGTGCTCAACTCCTCAAGATCCCACTGGCCCTCTTCATTGATAACATCTCGCAGTTTAATTTGCAAGTTTGCCTCGTCAATTTGCAGAACAATATCACAAAATCTTCCATTTCTGCACTAATTGTCGAACCAAAAGGAAATCTCGTCGCCCTTCCCGATTTTCCAATGCACTGCCCCTTTAATAAGATGGATACACCAGATGATCCCCTTCCATGTCGCGCTATCGCTTGATTTAATTTTGTAATCAAGAAGTTGACTATTCTTTAGGTACTTTGTCGTAACAATTTTCCCCAAAGACCCGCATATGTTCTAACAATTGCCATCTGTACTTTGAGAGGAGAGCTTGATTATTTATTCTCACAAGTCTAATTCCCAGCCCTCCGTTATCTTTTCCCTTTGTCACTTTTTGCCAACCCACTAGATGAAGTTTTCGGATATTTGGGTCTCTAGACCAAAGGAAATCATGGTTCATCTTTTCAAGACGTTTGCAAATGTTATCCGACAACCAACAAGACTGCATAAGGTGGATAGGGACCACCGTCGTGACTGATTGAACTAACGTTGCCTTTCTCGCGAGCGACAAAGTTTGGCTTTTCCACCCCAAAAATAACGTTAGAATTTTATCAAACATATCCGTAAAATCTTCTCTTTTAACCCGCCCATGGAAGAGGTTAGCACCAAGATACTTACTTAGATGGAAGTTCTGTGCGAATCTGAATAGAACGAACACATCGCTTCAATTGCCAACCATCCGTTTTTCAAAAGAATACCTTGGATTTTGCGGCGCTCAGCTTCAAACCCGATGACTTGAAAAATATGTCCAAGGTTTCTTTCATGGTCCTCGTGGTCTTGAGGGTCGCCTTCCCCATAAGGATGAGGTCGTCGGCGAAGAAGATGTGGGAAAGTTTTGGGCGTTGTCCGCAAGGAATAATCGGCTTCCAACCTTTCGCGTGGACTGCATCTTGAATAATGTAAGCAAGTCGTTCAACGCATAGCACAAATAGACAATGTTTTTAAAATCGGACCGGATATCGAACCGGCAACCTTACTGGTTAATGGTTTTACTGGTTCAAATCGGTCGAACCACTGGTTCGACCAGTAAACAACGTTAATTGATAAGAAGTGTGTTTTTCATATAATACTTTCATATTCATAATACACAATTTCATCTTCGAATAGTTGCATCAAAATACTTAATCATCAGTCTCAAATCACCCAGAATTTATGAATTTTAAATTATGAAGACAAAAACATTGTTCAAATTAAATTATAATTATTTCAAATAGATTATATTTGTGCTATGAAATTAGAACCACATAACTAGTCAACATGCTATATAACTATAAACACGCTAGAAATGATTGCAAACACCATATTCCATAGCCGCTTATTAGCAATAATCATAATATTTCTAGTTTAATTAATTTGACATTGAGTTACATATTTGATCATAAATTATACCATTAAGACCAATCACAACAAATGACTACACATATACATATCTATATTCATCGTTGATACAAATGATTTTGCATACTATCACATTAAATTATTAGATATATATATATATATATATATATATATAAAACTATATAATTCTTTTACTGACATGAGTCATGACATCACAAAAAGTAAGAATTCCACATGTCAAAACTCTTCCTTCAATGCAGTCTGCAACATCACCAATTTATTATTAAAATAATGTACCAATCAATAGTTGGAATTTGAAAATATTGTATTTAATTGTTTTACTGTTTACTTTAGAACACATTACTATATTCCCAATGATTGTCCCTTCATTAACATAACGAGTCTCTTCTTTTTCTTCGTGCTTGAGTTTGCAGACTCCAACTCACAAATACCCGAACTATTTTTTACTTCTCTTTTTATGCAAAAAGTGGACCGTCTGGGTCATCCGGCCCACCGGGTCGCGTTTTTGGACCAGTTTTTACCGGTCCACAACGAGGTTTTAGTTCAGCGGGTTTAAGAGTCAACCGCCAGACAAGAAGCGGTTGACAATTTATTATTAAAATAATGTACCAATCAATAGTTTGAATTTAAAAATAATGTATTCAATTGTTTTAGTGTTTACTTTACAACACATTACTCTATTCCAAATAATTGTCCCTTCATTATCATAACCGAGTCTCTTCTTCTTCGTGCTTGAGTTTGCAGACTCTAACTCACAAATACCCGAACTATTTTTTACTCCTCTTTTTATGCAAAAAGTGGATCGGCTGGGTCATCTGGCCCACCGGGTCGCGGTTTTGGACCAATTTTTACCGGTTCACAGTGGGTTTTTAGTTCAGCGGGTTTAGGAGTCAACCGCCAGATAAGAGGTCGATCACCGGTTGAACCAGTCGGACAGTTTGATCCGATCCGATTTTAAAAACACTACAAATAGATAGGGAGAAAGAGGGTCCCCTTGTCGCATGTCGTATCCATGTTTGAAGGCCTCTAACGGTTCGACGTTCCAAAGAATTTTGATGGATGCATTTGTCACACAGAACATAATCAGCTTCGTGATATTTTTCGGAAAGTTGAAGGCATGTAAGGTTTCTTCCAAGAAACTCCAACTGATTTTGTCGTAAGGTTTCTCGAGATCAAGCTTTATAATCATACACCTGATTTTATTCTTCTTCTTGTTGCACATCGAGTGTAGAATTCTTGAATAACCAATATGTTGTCATGTGTGCCTCGGCCTTTTATAAACCTCGATTATGTTGGTGCAATTAGATTTGGCATGATATCCTTAAGCCTTAGGGTGATACACTTTGTGATGAATTTGTATGTGACGTTGTAAAGAGATATCGATCAAAACTGCGAGATAACTGACGGGTTTGGTATCTTGGGTATGACCCAAAGGAATGATGCGCAAGCTTCGGGATCGAACGCCCCTTCTTTAAAGCCTTGTTGACAAATGCCCATAGCGAGTTATGGATCCAACTCCAGAAGTTTTGGAACACTTTCGCTTGTAAACCATCTGGACCGGGGGCCTTTGAAGGATGAGATGTCCAAACTGTAGGCTTTAGTTCATCAAGCGTAATCTCCTCCTATTTTGGCCGCAATATCCTCATCCATCTACCGTTGAAAAATCGAGGTCTCTAATGCGGGCGTTCGCGCACTCGTCCCCAAAAATAAACCGTGAAAGAAATTGATGGCGTGGCTTTTCAAAACCTCATGATCCTCAATCCAAATATCATCAATGCTCAAGGTTTGGATTCAGTTCTTTTTCCTCTAGGTTTTTGTGGCTCGATGAAAAAATCTTGTGTTTTGATCGCCCTCGTCAAGCCACTTAACCATCGATTACTGCCGCTAGAAAGTCTCCTCTTGTTTTAGAAGAACGATATATTCCTCTAATAACACACGTTCCAATTTCTCAAGATAAGAGTTCATGTGTCGGGCCAGAGCCTTTTGTGCACCATCTATTCTTTTTAACACTCGTCGCTTGCTTTGGAATATGTTGCGTTACCAAAACGAGTTTTGTTCCATGGAACCATATATCTCGGGACTTTATTGATAGCGTGAGGAAGTGATGGATTTCTGTCCCATATCTATCACATCGTATTTTCGCACTCGGGGTGGGTGTACCACATGTCCTCGAATCAAAATAGTCTACCAGTAGTCCGGTGTTTTATCCCCACGCACTGCGTCATGATCGGGTGATGATTCCCGTGGGTACGGGGGAGATGTGTTACGACGTAGTTTGGGAATTTTGACACCCACTTCTCGTTAGCAAGGCCTCGATCCAGTCTCTCTCGAATAATATCCTCTCCTCCTCATTAATTCGTCCAAGTGTACTCCGGGCCGATGAATCCGAGGTCTTGAACCCCCCAAGAATTGATGCAGCGTTAGAAAGCTTGGCACTTATTCATCACGTCGGCATTACCACCATGATTTTCGTGTGCTGCCCCGATTTCATTAAAATCGCCTTGTATAAGCCACGATAAATTATTGTTCACTTTCGAGATATCCTCAAGCTTGTCAAAGATACGGATTTTGTCCACCTCATTCGGTTTAGCATAGACACCTGAGGCCTTCCACAGTTCATATTTTTTCGGGCCGATCCGCGCATGGATCGATTAATCTCCCACTTCTTGGACGACGACATCAATACTCTCGGAATTCCACAACATCCATACCCCACCCGAACATATATTCGATAGGAGCTATGCAGTAGTCCGTGTAGCCTAAGGTTGGCGTGATTTTATACACTTTTCCTTCGCTTACTCGAGTCTCTAACAAATAGACAACGTCCGGATTATGGCTTTTAACCAATTCCCAGAAATTTAATCTAAAATTCTCATCCCCCGCTCCTTGGCAGTTCCACGAGACGATTTTCATTGGATAATGGATTAGGTGGTGCGCGTGGACCGGATTAACAACCTCCCGTCTCATCCATGAGGAGATCATCTGTCGCATTAATTCTTGTGCAAGATACTCTTGTCTCGTCCTCTCCCACTTGCTCAAGCAAAATTCTTGCCAATAATTTGGGAGTGTTCTATCCTCTTGATCATGTGCGTTTTGATCTCTAATTCCCACACTGTAGGGAGGATATCCGTAACTAGGATGGTTCGTGGCTCGACTAGTGATATCTTAGAGGGTCTACTGAATCGGTCGAGTTGAGTTTTACTTGCCCAGAACTCGGGTTGAACCATCCCTGTCATCGCCCCGTTCTCCCACTCGAGATGAAGATTTTCCTCGTGTGCCATGATCAACTTTATTCACCACTAAGAGGTCGATTGGGTTTGTCGAGTTCAGCGCAAACTCTTCATGTGACTCTTGATCTTCCAATATTGCAAAAGGATTTTATGGTGCCGTATAGCTCTTATCCCCTTTACAGTTTGTGATTTGATTCCTTTATTAACCAATTTGGTGTTATTAATTGGTTTTGCCATGAATTTTCCTTTTTTAGTAGAGTCCTTGTCCATATGTGAATCCTTTCCCATATGGAATTGTACACCTTTACTTTTGGTAAGTATTGTAAGATCTTCACTTCTTGCGCTCAAATACCTTGCTGCGGATTTTTATTCTCTCTTTATTTAGGCAGATTTTGGGTTGTGTTAATTGCGGTTGTATTCGCCCAACTTTTCCTCCTCGCCACTTGCATCCACTACCCAAATTCGCTCATTTTGGCTTTTTTCACGAGGCAATCCGTTGGGATTTCCTCGGCTGGTGAAGGTTTCTCGCCACTTTCCATATCAGTCATAGGTTCTGTGCCTACTGTTTTCGACGTCTTCTCTTTGCAGTTAGTTGCCGCATGTCCGACTCTACCGCAGCAATAACATAGATATTCAATATTTTCATATTGAATTTGGTAGAGTTTCTCGCCAATATAAATCGCTCTATCCAACGGTTTGTTCGTCTCAATTTGGACACAAAACCTCGCATATTTCCCCCGCGTCGCATTGTATGTGTTTACGTTGATCTTAATATGATCACCTATACTTTGTGCGAAGGATGTATAATAGCTCCGTGCATCATTTCAATTGGGATTTCCAGAATTCGAACCCACGTGATGACTTGCTCGACTTTATCCTCGCTTGCATGAAACTCTGGTATCCTTTCCCGATTGATAAAAAACTCCCCCCAATTTGCCGCGGGACTTGTGTAAGTATCTTTTCACGTTGGATTTGTGTAATTCCTCGGAGACAATAGCATTCGTGCCCTAAGTCGACTAAATCGCATTCGCCGGTGAGATTCCACATCGTACTAAGCCGGTTAACCAAGTTTGGATAGAACCATGATCTTCCCATCACCTTGATTATAATCGAGTCTTTCCAGATCTTGTCCAAGGACTGCTGCAATTTTGTGGATAATTCCAAGGTTTTGTACATCTTTATCTCAGTTGGGGGAAGAACCCTAGACTTGCCCTGAATCTCCGCGACTTTGCCTTCATCAATTCAGACGTCCCATGGTTTCACTTTGTTGGCATAGGACATTTTCGTGTTATTTATGGGTTTGTGAGTGGAGTGCATGAAAGTCGGGGTTGATCTCGTCGCACATAATTCGTACCCACGCCGTGGGCGTTTGATGGATCCAACGTCTTTAGTGGGTATCATGTCGTTCGTCACCGTCAAATCGTCGGGTTGGGGGGGTGTCGGAGATAGATTCTCCGACTCCATTAGTTTCCGGTGAGATTTACTGTTGATTTGCTTAATTGGCTTCCGTGATTTGCGGAGCGAAAACTTTGAATAACCCTTTTAGAAGATGTATTAAATTGGACAATAATGATAAAATAGACTTAAGATGTTACACCATTGAGACATTGTACAATACTGATAAGATAGACGTAAGATAAGATTTTTAAACCAAACTTCTAATCTCTAACGTATATACATTTTTTTCTTTAATGGTAGAGTAATTTTCATTAGAGTTCTTTTTAAATCTTATTTATATACGCAGTGAATTGTATCGAATTCATGATGTATATATTAGAATATTACAATAAAATTCAATTGCCTTCTTCAATATTACATATATATATATATATTACATAAATTTCTATGTAAAAAGAATTTCCCAAAATGACAGATCCAAGAACTGTGATTCAGCCGTACAAAGAGTCCCACCCAACTCCTAACTCCACATCAAGCCAAAATGGTGGGCTAGTTATGACGTGGCGACAGGTCCATTTGCTAGCATAATAAGTAAGGATAAGTCTTGCACACAGTCACGTCACGTGCGTACATCTCAAAATCTAATCTCAGATCTTTCACCAACACGCCTAAATAAGAAATCCATTTAAAATCTTAATTCTCATGTTATTTTACTTTTTTATATCAAAACTCAAAACTGATCTTATAAATATGAGATGAATTAATATGCAAGTATATCCAATCAAGTTCGATAATTCATGATCTTTTATGTATCATATACTCTACAAAACCATACACAATATCATAAATTTAATAATAAACATGTAGAATATATATATATATATATATATAGTACATTACTTAACACGAAAGGTTTAGACGTTATATTTCGTTGTCCAATAGATTATGCACATGTTATGTTGCATATCATATCCCACCAGTAAATGCCTAAAATGTGTTCTTTAATAAATCGTATCGTATCGTAATAACTTGAGCCAAATCCCTATATTCTACATTTGTTTTGTGTGTTACAATTAATTAAACTATTCACACGTGATACCCACCCAATTCAATATGCAATCAAACATATTATTATTATTAGGTAAGTAAATAAAAATAACACTTTTTATTTATTTATTTTTGATTTTTGAAAGAATATATGTAAAATAAAATAGATCTCCATCTAAGTTATATACATTATTAGCTGGTCATTAGAAAGTAAGCAAACAGTCTCTCACTTGTTCTTGTTCTTGTTCGGATCCCCCAAAGCTTCTTTTTTCTTTTTCAACTCTCTCTCTCTCTCACACACACACACAGTCGCACACAGTAAGTGTAACCTGCAATTCGACCCACTTTTCCTCTGTTAAATCGCACATACTGTAAGTGACAATCATTTTCAGTTATCGTGATTATTGTTAATCATGGCGTTGTTAACGTGCATTTTACGGTTTTCAATTAGTTTAATATATATATATATATATTTGTTTGACTTTTTTTGTCAGATTATTATTATTAGTCGAAAATGCAGACTTCCACGTATGCAGTCAAAGCGAAGCCTGATTTTGGCGTTGGGAGGCAGAGGAGGATTGTGGCGGAGGTTAGAGGTAGTGTTGGATTTGTTGGCGGTGGCATTAACGATCTTCGCATGTCGAGGAAGATCAATTGCTTTGGAATTAGTATGAGCTCTGTTTCTAAGGGAGCTGTGCACGGTTTGTTTAGATCTTCGGTTAAGCCGAGATCGATCCGAGCTCAAGCTTCTGGTTTGTAGTTTGTACCTATCCATCCACAACTTAAAATTAAATTAAATTCACTGATCTGTTTCTGTTTCTGTTTCTGTTTTTGTGGCCATTGTATGAATAGGTTGTTTTCGATTAGCGTACTTGAATTTACGCACCAATGGCAGAAATAAATAACTTATAGTTAGTTAGTTACCCTTCTTAGTTGAATTCAAGTCTCTCATCAGCAATATGCATATTCTTTGTTTAGTTTGTTGAAGAATTCATGAGTTTATATAGCCTGCTGATTGATTACTAGTCTGTCTAGGGGCTTATTTTTCTTGAGATGGCTACTACTAAGTGCTTTCTGAGAAGAGAATGACATTTATGATAATCTTGTTGGGTAACAGAAGGAGATATTGAAGATGTTGCATCCACCAAAGTTCAAGGAAAATCTTATGGATCCGTCTATTTGTACGTTGGAGTTGCTTGTATTGGAGCTGCTCTATTTGGATATCATCTCGGGTAGGGTCTTATGTTTTACTACCAAACTGTTTGAAAATTGTGAAATTCGTGGAATACTTACTTCTCTTCTTATTCGTAGAGTTGGTTCTGGTTATGTTTGTGACCTACCCTTTCACATGGTTTTTCGAAATTCATGAAGCTCATGTTTTGGTTTCTTAACTGCCATACTTTTTTTTGATTCAGGGTGATCAATGGAGCTTTAGAGTACCTTGCTGAGGATCTTGGTATCGTGACCAACACTGTTTTGCAAGGCAAGTTCCAATTTAAGCCCCATTACTTGTTTTGGTTCGTATGGTACAATAAAAGATGGATTAAAAATCAACTGAATTATAATATTCCGCCATTGTTTCTATTAAGTCATACGAGGATATATATATAAGAATTCAAATGGAATAGAAACCCACAGGACTATGTGTAAAAGGAGTGTATTTAATCATTTTCCTCTCAAGAATTAGACCCCTCCTCTGCTTTTAAATATCGATCCGTATAAGAACATAGTACTTAACCCTTTTAGCTCTGTCGTTTAGTCTCTCAAATTGCAGTTGAAGTTCCTTGCCATCTCACTTCCTCACAGACATTTCCTTCTGATGGGAAGATCATCCCTCATAAATTTGTTTCCCCTCCACTTCGTATGCCTCACAGTATAGGCTGTTGAGTTTTTTTTTTGGTTGCATAAAGTTTCGTAACATTTCCAAAGTTCCCGATTACTCTTTTGGCAATAACAAAGTGAGTTTTTGCTCACTAATATGAGTAGGTTATAATTTTTCTTTTAAGCTTGTCAATATTTTCTAATACTTTCTCATAAATCTTCGTCCCGTAGTAATGTAATCAGTTGTTTATGCCATCTGCTTATAGGCTGGGTTGTAAGCGCGCTTCTTGCTGGTGCCACTGTTGGTTCATTTACTGGGGGTTCATTGGCTGATAAATTTGGGAGAACAAGGACTTTTCAGCTGAATGCAATTCCACTAGCAGTTGGAGCATTTCTTAGGTCTATAATTTGATATGGATGATTTTGTACTTTTTTGTACTTTATTATATAATTGAACAACCTAGTTGCTTATCTTCATGTTTTGCAGTGCCACAGCTCAAAGTGTACAGACAATGATAATTGGCCGGGTACTTGTTGGAGTTGGAATTGGTATAACCTCTGGTGTTGTGCCACTTTACATATCTGAGGTTTGAGTTTGTCACTTTAGAACTTTTTAAGTTGATGTATTTACCGCAATCTAACATTCCTTTTATTCCTAGATCTCACCTACTGAAATTCGTGGCACACTTGGATCTGTGAATCAGCTATCTATATGTATCGGTATCCTTGCAGCATTGATAGCTGGTTTGCCTTTGGCAGGGAATCCTCTATGGTAATTACTTCTAGCAAATTTTGATCTTATAAGGGCCAGACAACCTTTTGATGACAGATATACAATAAGCTGACATCTATGCTGTTGTCCCGTTATTCTTTTACCTGCTATGCATATTCATCACGTTTATTACTTATATTAGGCTGGACAACTGAAAGAATAGTCATAAACCAATTTTGACTCATTGACAGTTCATGCAGTTAATTTGATATAGCTCACGAGACACACCATATGTTAGTTTGGGGTGTGGAATTACCTGTTTACATGTTATAAATATATTCTATTGCGAGTGCGTAGTGGCAGTTAGATCTAGATAACAATATCATTCTACCTACCCTCTTCTCCTGAAGAGGCCTAAGATAATCCACACACCCAATTGCTACTTTTGTGTAATCGTATTTCACTTTTGTTGCCAAGCACTAGAAAAGTACGTACTTTCAAGAAACATAACTGGAGGAAATATGAAAAAGAATAACAAGTTCATAGTTAATTCATATTCTTCCTCTGTCCTAAATCTTATCCTCTTCTCATGCACAAACATAATTGAACACTCTGCCCATCAGTCTCTTTGTCGCGTTCCCCATCCCCTTGCTGGTTCTTCCACATTTGACTTCCAGCCTCCATCTGACGAAGTCTTTCGACTCAGGGTGAACTGAATAGTGAATTGAACTGCAAAATCTTTATACAGTTTACAGCCCTTGTGCATTTCAAGTTCTTTGCATGTAATTGGTGCGTGTTTTATATCTAGAAGTTGTACGCATGTATTGTGCTGGGTTTCTTATCCAATTGTGTCGGGGATGGTGATGTGGAACAGGAAGGGAAACATTTTTATGGAAGAGCAACAGAAGTTAAGGAAGGGATTTGCTCTTCTATTATTCAGTTTTGTCTCTTCCGTCCATTTATGCAAGTTGAGGTGTAATGGGGTAGTAAGGGATCATTTTCATATCCTTTTAATATCTCGATTATTGGGTGAAGTTTTGGTTAGAAAACTATACGGAACCTAGTCGAGTGGCTGAAATTTGGTTCTCTCTTGTTTTACCTCATACAGACACCCTTAGTGTGATTATTTCCTTCATTTCCTATTTTATTTGAATTGTCGGATGTCCGTATTCAATTATACTCTCCATAGCTGGTATTGAGGCACACAGGCCCATTTAGTAACAACGAGTGATGTAATACGAAATCTTTAAATTTTGCGGGAATTTCTGGGAAATTAGTACGAAAGCCAATTAAGGAGATGAAGGTGTGCGGTTTTGCCTCTATTTTTGTTGTACTTCGGCTTCCATTCCCAGGTTAAAAAGCTTATTACTTTCCACTTTTTTTTTTTGATACAAACTTATTACTTTCCACTAGTTTGTGAAATGGTTTGTCTTAGTTACTCCATGAAAGAGGCTAAGAATCATTTTTGCACCCTTTGTCAATTATATTCTAGTTTTACTTCGTGGTGAATCTTATAGCTCTCCTTTTCACGCAGCAGAAGCCACCTGAATTCTCCAGTACCTAAATTATGTAGTTAGTTTTTGTCATTTACAGTGATACCTTTAGCAACCTCTGTCCTAATTATTGGCACATTCTTGATATCTTATCCATTTATATTACTCGCAATGTGTCAGGTGGAGGACCATGTTTGGTGTTGCTATTATTCCTTCTGTCTTATTGGCTCTTGGAATGGCATTTTCTCCTGAGAGTCCAAGATGGCTTTATCAGGTATACTATGAACCCTATACCTGGGATTGGGGGATTGTTTTCTTTGTTTGGAATTTGCTATGATTGGAGCACGATAGTTGGGGTGAACTGTGCTAAAAGAACCACTATCTGTACTTGTCCTGCAGCAAGGAAGAATTTCTGAAGCAGAAGTATCCATTAAAAGACTCTTTGGGAAGGAAAGAGTTGCTGAGATTATGAGTGATTTGGATGCATCGGGAAAAGGTTCATCTGAACCTGAAGCTGGGTGGTTTGATCTCTTTAGCAGTCGTTATTTGAAAGGTATGTCTTTTATCACAGAACAGATTCATCTTCTTAAAATCTTATGTAGAAGGAGAAATTTAATACGTGACCTTGTTTAATTTCAATAATGTTGTTAAAATGAGTTACGTCAAATAATAGCTGATAAATAGAAAATTTGGCTGCCCCTGTAGAAAAAGGTGCAAACAGTAATTATTACACTGAACCAGTGAAATTACAATCCTCGAATCTGATCCTTTTTTCTTTAGTCAGAATAGCCTCTTATATGTTATTTTCATACGCCCAAAAATATCTCATTCGGTGGAAGTGGAACTAGTACGTGTTACTGGCGACCTAGTTGACATCCTTTCTTTAATCCTTAGATACTGCCGAATGATTTTGTAGTTGATTCTTGTGTTTCTTATGGTTGGTGGGCATTACTGCTCCTGAAATTAGATTCGTCATAATACCGAGACATGACAACGAGTTCTGAAGAATGATAAATGCATATATACATGAAGGGGTGGGCAATATGGAACTCACTTGCTAGTGAACATTATTAGTAATATTATAATATATACCCTGTATGTCATACAGGGGATACTAATTCTCTTGTGGATTTCATTTTGCAGTTGTCAGTGTTGGTGCAGCTCTCTTCTTCTTCCAGCAGTTTGCTGGGATAAATGCTGTTGTTTACTATTCAACTTCTGTTTTCCGCAGTGCGGGAATAACATCTGATGTTGCTTGCAGTGCTCTGGTTGGGGCAGCAAATGTTTTTGGTCAGTTTTTTATGGAGATTATAAATGATGTGTATTATTTTTGTCCAGCAAGTATTTTCTAATCGGAATTAATTTTCTTCTAGGTACGACTGTTGCATCCTCATTGATGGACAAGCAAGGAAGGAAAAGTCTTATTCTTACTAGCTTTGCTGGAATGGTATGATTTAGAATGTAAATGACTGTTTGCTAATTTCTTATTAAGAAGAAACGGATGAGTTTATTGTGATATAGAACAGGCGATGAGTAGATTATTAATTCATAATGATGCTAGTTTATCAAATGCATTGTACAAATAATTTGAGTCCAACGAGATGAAAAAAAGATTTGCATATGAGTGTGCCTTATATATAATGATTATAATCCAATCTTCTTGACCTTGATATGCATTCAACCCACTGATTTCTGCTTTTTTATCTTGCAATGACTATTGATATACTGAAATATGGTTTTGCATGAATTGTTCCATTTCCTAATACTAAATTTGGCGAACTATAGACTTGGCATCACGAGAATTCGAGAAATAACCAAAAAATTCCTCCTGGATCCCCACCTGCTCTTAGCCAACACATGTTTAAAAATTTCAGTCCCTGGTTTGGTCAGATAAAGAAATGTGTGGAGGGGTTGGTCGTTAGGCATTTAGCCCTTTGGACATAAAGAATTTGACGCCCTAGTGGAGTTAATCATACCGGTGTTGTTGCCCCATTGAATAATAAGGATTATAGTAACTGAAAGTGTCCCTCTATCTTTCTTGAACTTGGTCATTTTTTTATATGTAATTTTTCTTAATGTCTGCTGCCACAGGCTGCTTCTATGTTGGTGCTTTCCTTGACCTTTACATGGAAGGCCCTGGCACCATATTCGGGCATACTGTCTGTCATTGGCACTGTTCTGTAAGTGTTGTTTGTTGGAAACTCTTCATTGTATTATCTCTATAGAGTGATTTTTCTGATTGTTTATTTTTGGAATTGGGATATACTCACGGGAAGAAAACTCATACCTTCTATGCAGTTATGTATTATCCTTTTCTCTTGGTGCTGGTCCTGTTCCTGCTCTTCTACTTTCTGAGATTTTTCCCTCGAGAATCCGAGCAAAAGCTGTGGCATTGTCTTTGGGCATGCATTGGGTAAGCTAAAATTGAGAACACTTTGCCCTCTTATTTGTTTCTCCCATTTTGTTACCAGCGTGAGCCTTTTATGCTTTACGACATGTCTGAACTGAAATTGGTTGGATGAATTGTTAGAAATAGAAATCGTTAACCCAGGAATAGCTCTTATTGAGGACAGGACTGCCAACTGCCTCGGATTAAACGGTGTACTACATTATAAATTATATCGCATGCTAGTATATGCTAATGCACCTTTATGAGACTACTCCACAAAAGTTAATGATGCCAGCAATATACATTTGCTTTTGCCAACCATTAAAAAGATATGTAGTTGCTATAAATAATTGCCTCGTATTTTTGTTCATAGAGTTTCTGACATGTCGAAAGTTTATTGGACTAAATTTCCCAAGTGTTCAGGAGAATTGTTTCCCACAATCTCGTAACACATGAATGATAACAGTGCCTCTGCTGCCCAGCATATTTAGGTGCTTCTGTGAACAATCTTTGATTAAAATCTTGAACATTCGTTTCATATGGATAAGCACGCATTACTTAAATATGATTACATTTTTATTTTTTAATTGAAGTCAGTCTAAACTTATCTAGTCTGTTGATAAAATATTTCATGGTTCGAGCCTCTTTGCTTTATAATCGGCTTATCCCATATGAATCTACAGATATGCAATTTCGCCATTGGCCTATACTTCTTGAGCATTGTAACAAAGTTTGGAATCAGCACGGTGTATCTGGGATTTGCTTCTGTTTGCCTGTTAGCCGTTATGTACATATCTGGTAATGTTATCGAAACAAAGGGACGGTCTCTGGAGGAGATCGAGCGTGCTCTGAGTCCGGCGACATGAAAAGTTTTGTAGCATGTGATTTCGGCATCAGCAGTTTTCATCATTTTGTGAATCCTCTTTTCAATATTCGCAGAATTGTGAAGTTGTAAGCCTTTCCTCTAACTAGTTTACCTTTCCTTTGTTATGTTATTGTAAATGGCAGACACTATGACATGATGAAGTGGGCATCGGAACGGTTAGATGTATATTAGATTGTTCTTGTGACATTTGAGGTTCAAATAATGTTATTCAATCTTGCAATAACGCTACTGGAAGCAGAAACTTGGATTTTCATTAAAAAATGATCCATGTTCATGTCTCTTTTAGAAAAGTAAGGACATACGTTCACTCATTGAATTTATGGTGATTTATTTTTTTGATTTGATTTATGGGGATTAGTCACTACAGTTAATACGCAGTTCTGGCCAAGTATTGCTGTTTAGCCAGAGTAATATTAAAGAATGACACCAAATGATATTACATGTTTTTTTTTATGACGTGGGAATCCGTAGCCGCCACCCTTCGGGTGCGCATTAGGTAAACCCGCGGGTCGACGCAATAGCTGGCAAACATCGCCAATTATTTGTCAGTCTAAATAAGCTGACAATTGAAACTCTCCTTTAATATTGTATGACAATGGAAACTCCCCTAATCTTATACATTAGTTTAAATTTGAGAGAGAAAATGGGTCTCGACAGTGGAAACTCCCCCAAACTTTGTAAATAGTCCAATTTTGCGATCACTACAAAATTGACTACTGTAAGGGAGGAAAACAACATTATGACAAGCTAAGGATAATCAGTTCTATGGCCAGCGTTTAATTTAAAGCAAATCGCACTATCCAAAATTAACCTCTATGATTCTCTTGAATATTGCAATTCCCTTTGTCTTTATGTAAGTAACACTCTTATTTTGCAGAACAAGCATAAACAAGAATAAAGTACTAGAGAAAGTGTTCATGATTCAATGACGAGAGAAGCGAAAGCCAAATGGGTATCTAAACTTTATCTCGGCTCTTTTGAATTCTCTCTTCAAATAAAAAAAATATTATACGTCATCTCTTATTCTGATTTTTGTCTCGAACAAATTTAGTACAAGATTGACTGATTTTTATATTTTATTTTTGTGAAAAACTCGGTTGGACTAGTTCTCTACAAAAACCATCATTTGTGAATAAACAATTTTCAGTTGATAGTAACACGAACTCGTACTTATTATAATTCATCAATTCAACAAGGTTTTCCATATCCACGTACTCAATCTTCTCGTTTGACTCTCTCATTTTACTAAACTAAAAACGCATCTTAAAGCAAAGGCGGAAATTGCGACACAGACACGCAAACTAGTCACGTAGTACATGCAGATTCCGCCGAACGCGCCCCCTCCCCTTTTATTCTACTACAACAACAACAAACAAATTAAACCACCTCAAAATCACACAATCAACCACTAATCAAATGAACCACCACCATTATTAATAATAATCTTCAACAAAACATGACTACTAATTACAAAGTACCCCACTCGATTCCTAGTCGCTTGTGTTACTTATTTCTCTTCATCACAGGCTTATCAGTTGGGTTTGCATTCAGCATATGTTTCAAAATCAGCTTCTTTTTCACTATTCCATCATCCCTCCAATATTTTTCCATTACTACTCCTGACACTTCAACAATTTCAAAAGAATCAATAATCATCCCACTTCAAGTGCATCCACCTCCACCGCCGCCACCACCGCCGCCGCCGCCGGTGCCGGAGAATGATAAAGATGGGTACCCTTTAAAGATTGAAGCTTTATCTCTTATGCATAACATGAGTGATGATGAATTGTTTATGAGAGCATCATCATTGAAGGGGCAGGATTTTGAGGAAAATAAGGTGGTTGTAAGAAAAGTGGCCTTCATGTTTTTAACGCCAGGGCCGTTGCCACTTAGTCTTTTGTGGGAGAGATTCTTTAAAGGGTATAAAGGGAAATACTCCATTTATATTCATGCTCATCCTTCTTACAATGATTCTTCTCTTTCTGAGGACTCTGTTTTCTATGGCAGAAATATTCCTAGCCAGGTTGGTTTCATTTTAATGTTTTAAACGATTTCTGTATGCGAGTAATTTACTTACTAAAAATAAAGGGATGGTTGCATATATACCCCTGGAGTTTGGTGTAACTACTAAAGTTTTCGATTTAGTTTGGAAAAAAAACTTTAGGGGTCCTATGAGAAATAGGGGTGCTTTTTGTGTTTAACTTAAAAACCTCAACACAGAGGGCAACTTGGTATGTTTTCCCAACAAACAACAATTTAAGACATGGGTGGTTTTTTTTCATATAACCCCTCTATAACTAACTTTAGAGGGTCTATTTGTGATATTTTCATAAGTTAGGGGGTGATTCTGTAATTATTTAAATTGCAGGGAGTCCAAATAGATACACTAAATTAAATCATGTCCGAAAATTAACTTGGGAAGCAACTAGCTAGCAAATGTGAAATATAGGTGTCTTACAAGAATTTAAATATTAATGAAGATTTCAATTATCTTATACCAACTTGATTAACTGTCCCTAAATCTTTTCCTTTGATGCAGCCGGTGTATTGGGGCACAATGTCAATGGTTGATGCTGAAAGAAGACTCCTCGCCAACGCCTTAATGGACACATCCAATCACAGATTTGTACTACTCTCAGATTCATGCATTCCGGTCTTCAACTTCACCACAGTTTACAACTACTTGATGGGAACTAATCAGAGTTTCATTTTGTCGTTCGACGACCCTCGAATAATGGGTCGTGGCCGCTACAACAAGAATATGTGGCCAACAATCACCCTCGACCACTGGCGAAAAGGGTCCCAATGGTTTGAAATCCACCGTGATCTGGCCGTGGAAATCATTTCCGACAAGAAATACTACAAGCTTTTTCTCGAGTTTTGTCACAAGCCTTGTTACAACGACGAACACTACTTACCGACTTTGATGAACATTCTTTTTCCTGGGGTGAATTCTAACAGGACAATAACGTGGGTACATTGGCCTAAAGATGGACCTCATCCTTCGAAATATGGGTGGATCGATGTGAAACCTGAGTTGTTGAATGAAATTCAAAATGGGTCGGAGTGTACGTATAATGGGATTACGACCAAGGTTTGCCACCTTTTTGCTAGGAAATTTCTGCCTAGTGCAGTCCGGACGTTGGTGAAGTTCTCTCCCTCAGTACTCGGATATTGATTCTTAATATTTTTGACAATTTATTTTATGAGATATTTAAATGAGGGTTAGAGTTAGATATTTATACCTGGCCTGTAAAGTGCGAGGTTTCTTCTACTTATACTTGTGATGATATTGAGAGACCAAATGTAGTTTTACATTCTAGAGAAAACTGTCACTGGCGTCATTAAGAAACATTTGTTTAATTGTAAATTTCCCCTTCATTTAGCTTTGTGTATCAACTTCATGAAGCTAAATTAATATGTACCAAGCAATAAAGTTGTAAAGGGGTTGGTTCAGACTATGTAATCTTCCAGACAGAATAAGATCATTTTAGGGCTTATAAAATGTGAAACTACAATTTTCAATCATCACAATATAGCTCAAAGAAAAACACAATACTTGGCAAAATTGAGTAGTAGAATTACAATTTGGCTGGTTATGAATTAAAGCCACAGAACTGGTGGTTTTACTCAGTTGGGCAAAACAAGAAAATGTAGAGTAGATACGATCATAGCCAACCACGGTTACCAGCTAAAGATTTACGGCCAATAACATTTAACAGCATGCTGTCGGCGGCAGAGAAAACCAGATACAAGTGAAAACGTTGAGCTGCCCGAGTATGGTATATAACCAAAATGACGAAAGCAGGATTAACCATGACAACCATATCCATCTCTTACACCATATGCATCTCCTCATTGCTGTAAGATGAAGGGTACTGTACAGGATATGGTCCTTGAAACACTGCCCAGAAGCCAAAATTTCACCATCTTATGTGCTCGAGAAGCCATGCCTTCAATGAGATTTCCGCAATCCTCTTCAAAAAATCCAATATATATGATATAACAAACACATTGTTGCAGATCACTTTCTTGGAATTGCTTTTACATGTTGGACTTGCGTTCCCACCGTTCTTTTGTGTCCAGCCTATGCATATCCGTGGAAATGTAAATATTTCTATATATTGACTCAAAATTATTAATCATATATAAGATAGAGGAAAGGGGAACAATACCCCCAATGCAACTTCTGGCGCTTTTTCGGCACTAAGTTTTTCGGTTGTTCTTCCAGAGATGTTATATCCCTCACTTGGTTCGACGAAATCGTGGCAGATGAATTTTCCACAGCTCCTTCATCTGGGTGCTTATTAGCGTCATTGCCCTTCCTCGGCGATTTCCCTTTCCCATCAACTGATCCTGAAACGTTCGTCAAATTAAATCTCGATACCTTTACTACAAAACAATGCCAAACAAAACAACAATCTTACTTACACACCTTTAGATCTGTTACTCGCTTTCGATTTGGCTTTGATTTGTAACCGTCTTCTATGCAATTCCTATTAAAAAACACAAAATGTGTCAAAAAAAAAAAAAAAAAAAAAAAAAACTCTTTCTTATCAAAAAAAAAAAGAAGAAGAAGAAGAAGCTCAGTACACAAGCTACAATTTCAAAATAAATCAGCATAGAATTTTAGGGCTTCAAGGTATCAGCATCGTTAGTTAACAACCTACAATGTATATATATATATAAGCAAATAACGAATATTAAACATACAAATTTAGGGTTTGGAGTTGTACAAATTGAGATTTTAAGAGGAATTGTACTTTGAATTTGGAGAGATGGGCGTCAGTAATTCCATTTTTGAGCTTCAAATTGGGCCTCAGAGCAGCCGATGACGCTATCGCTGCTTCTCTCCTCTCGTCTTCTTCTTCCTCTTTTTCTTTCACCATTATTCTTTTTCTATTTTTCGTTTCTTCTGTAATTAATTATTTAATTGTAAAATTGGGTAATGTCAATATGTTTCTTTTTTGCTATTTTGAAAAACATAATACAGCATTTTACCAGCAAAAGCTGACAAATTATATTAAAAAACTTATGAGAACCCTAACACCGCCGCCGCCGCCGCCGCCCACGAACGAAATCTATCCGGCGTCGACCGAATTCGTCCCCCCGGACTTAGGCCAACAAGAAACACGTAACCAAAAGAGACTGAGACAAGGAGATCATAACGATATGGATTCGGACGTGAACATGACACAAGAGAATCAACCTCACTCGACAAGGAAAAATCTAATTTCCTACGCAGCTGTCACCAAGAAAAGACATGAACATGTTCGAATGAATGATAGTGAGATCGATGAGGAAGCCGAATTCATATCCGCAAGTCCTCCATCCGAAAACATGCCATTCAAGAGATTCAATAGTTTACCGGAGATGAGAATGCGAATGGAAGATCAATGGAAAGAGGCCATCATAATTCGGGTCCTCGGAAACTCATGGTATTACCCCGCATTGGTGTCGAGGCTCGATATAATGTGGAAACTACATAACGACTTCGAATTGGTTGACCTAGGCCACAACTGCTACTACATGAAAGGGCTAAACAACGAAAAGCGAGAAATGATTCTTACCGAGGGACCATGGCAATTGGCAGGGAGTTTTCTTTCCGTAAGGAAATGGTGCCCAAAATTTCGCGCGTCCAAAGATAAGGTGGAGAGCGCCATCACCTGGGTAAGGATATTAGATCTTCCCGTGGAATATTTCTGCAACGCTTGGATTCATGAACTAGCTAAAGGCATCGGTGCTCCAATAAAAATTGACGAAAACACGTATTCAGCGTCTTGCGGTAAATTTGCACGTTTTTGCGTCCAGGTCTGAACCGATGTACCATTGGATCTCGGGGTTTGTATCGACGACGTGGTTTACCAAGTTGTCTACGAGAATTTACCGGCGGTATGTTACTCGTGCGGAAGGGCCGGACACAAAAAAGAACAATGCCCGTCCGCAACACGCGAAGATTCTGCGATAAAGACGTCGAATAAACCACCGGAGGAGGTCGAAGAAATTGAGGAATCGGAGTGGCTGATTACTAAAGTCCAACAAAAAGATTTTGGGGATTGGATGGTTGTTCCATCACGACGGAACGCGAGAGCAAATAAATCCAACAAGAATATGGAGATGAAGAAATTAGAAAAGGGAAAAGAAAAGACTCTTGTAGAGCCGCAATCTCATATCCCATATGTTAATGAGAATTTGAAAGCAGGGGAGATCCTGGTGAGACAAGGACCGAAGTCTTTTGGAAGGAAAGAGAGGGAGAAATCAACAGTAAAGAAAAATAAAAATTCGGCAAAAGGAAAGAATCACAATCCTATCTCTATTCTGAAGCGTGCTGAATTAGGAGGTGGAAAAAATAAGGAAGTTCTTAGAAATATTAATCCCTTTTCCAGTCTTCAAGAAAATACAGAAGAAAGTAACCTATTTCAAAATCAAGTAATTCTCTCATCTCAAGCGACACCCCTCACGTTTGGTGGCAAGCATGCGAATTTGGCACGTGTTTTGGAGAAACGGGGCGCTCATCGGCAGATGGCTGAATATCCCAGATTTCGCAACAAAACCCCATCGATTTCGGGGCCTTTTAATGACATTACGAACACGACAGAGGGACAAACTAGTGCAAATGGTAGAAATATCTCCACGGATTTGGGAAGTCGAGATTCGAATGCGTCTAAGCTACATGACGGAGGGACCGAACATATGGTTTCAGATGATAGCGATAAGCCGATGGGAGTTTCGGCGACAGATGTATCTTATGTTGGAGATCATACGTCAATTGATGTTGTTATGGCGGGGGTTCGCGATTGACTACCCCGTTCAACCGCAACACCTAACACATGTATCCATGAAGATAGTTTCGTGGAATTGCCAGGGGGCAGGAAAGGAGGAGTTTGGCAGAAACTTCAGAGAATTTGTGAGAATTCACCGGCCTTCAGTGGTCTATATTCTTGAGACAAGGGTGAACGAGGATCATGCGCGTAACATTATTTCAACCTTGGGGTTCTCGAGACATGTTATGGCACCCACAAATGGAATGACGGGAGGAGTTTGGATATTGTGGCAAGAAGAGGAGGTCGATGTTGAAATCCTTGGGGTAAACAACCAAGAAATCCATGCTCGGATAAAAATGAATGGGGCAGAGCCTTGGAAAGTCTCCGGCATATATGCGCAGCCGCGCAAAGAAGACAAAGTGAGAGCTTTTGAGGATCTTGTGAACGTACCTAACGGAAATCTTGAGCCTTGGCTGGTAACCGGAGACTTTAATGAAGTTTGCTATGCGCACGAACGAGAAGGGGGTAGAACGGTGACTCTTAATCGCCTAAATTTCTTCCGGAATTACCTTGAGAGGTGTGGACTTCTTGATCTTGGTTTCAGAGGACCAAAATTCACGTGGACGAACAAAAGGGAAGGAAGGGCAAATATCAAAGGGAGAATTGACTGCGCGGATGCAAATCTTGCTTGGATGGATCGTTTTCCCAACGCAGTAGTCCACCACACAGTAAGGACATGTTCCGATCACCACCCAATTGTAACGTGCACCGATGAGGGTGAATCAATAGGTGGGCCGAAACCTTTTAGGTTCGAAGCCGCGTGGTTATCGCACCCGGATTGTGAAGGGCTGCTCAAACAAATTTGGGAGGGAAAAAATAATATTTTGGATGCTATAGATGAGGTGCCAAAAGTGCTAGAACCATGGAATAGGGAGAGATTTGGCAACATATTCCAACGAAAAAAAAGAACTACTTGCTCGACTAGGTGGTATCCAACGGTCTTTGGCAGTAAGGCCGAATAATTACCTCTCGCGACTTGAGAACGAGTTGATAAAACATTTAGATGACACGCTCAAGCAAGAGGAGATGCTATGGTACCAAAAATCACGCATCAAGTGGTTGTCCGAAGGTGAGAGGAACACGAAATTTTTCCACAAAGCGGTGATGATTAGGAGAAAAAAGAATAAAATCCGTGCGCTAAAAATTGAGGGGTTGTGGGTTAAGGATGAGGAACAGCTACAATGTTACGCCATAAATTATTATAAATCGCTGTTCTCGACCAACACAAACCGAGGGAATAATGCGCGGACTCGACTGGAAATTTCTCGGTATCAAGCTCGCATTTCCGAGGAGGATTACCAGACTCTAATGCAGCCAATTGACAGCTTAGAGCTGAAGGAAGTAGTGTTTGCGACAGGGCCTTTCAAAGCCCCGGGGCCAGATGGACTACAAGTCGTTTTCTACCACAAAAATTGGGATTGGGTGTACGATTCCCTGATGCGTTTTGCCGAGGATACATTTAAAAATATGAGTTTTGATAAAAGGATATGTGAGGCCTTTTTATGCTTAATTCCCAAGATAAATGACCTGGAAACAATAGCCCAATTCCGACCAATTTCTTTGTGCAACGTCTTGTACAAATTCGTCACAAAGTGCATCACGATGAGGATGAAAAATATTATGCCTCGGATCATCGCACCGACCCAGTCAAGTTTTATAAAAGAGAGGAGCACGCAAGACAATATATTTGTGATGCAAGAAGTCCTCCATTCACTCCGCAATAAGAAAAAATCAAGGTATGGATATATGATCCTCAAGCTAGATTTGGAGAAAGCCTACGACAAAGTGGACTGGGATTTTTTAGAAGATACATTACTTGCTTTCCACTTTTCCGCGGACTTGATTGATCTTATTATGTTTTGCATGATAAACGTAGCCACTCGAATTTTGTGGAACAGATCACCTCTTGATGCTTTCCAACATTATTGAGACAAGGCGACCAGCTATCACCGTATCTCTTTGTGCTATGTGTCGAACGCCTCTCTTATCTTATTAACGAAGCGGTGGAAAATAAAAAGTGGAAGCCACTTACACCTTGTCGAAAAGGTCCTAAATTATCACATCTATTTTTTGTCGATGATCTTATATTAATGGGGAAGGCGGAAAAAGGAACAACACGCGTGGTGAAGGGAGTTTTGGATAGATTCTGTTCGGCTTCGGGTCTGAAATTAAACCCCGCAAAGTCAAAAAATTTCTTCTCTAGAAACCAAGGCTCGGCGATAAAGAGGGAAATTTGTGACATGCTAGGCTTTGGCCAAACGGGCAATCTTGGCAAACATTTGGGGATCAACCTTGCTCATGGACGTATTGCTCGAGAGGCGTGTGCGGATTTGTATGACCGATTACTAAAAAGATACAACGGTTGGTCGAGTAAAAACTTGTCACTCGCGGGGCGCGCAACATTAATTCAATCCGTTTCTACAGCTACTCCCATTTATACAATGCAGTCATCATGGCTACCGGAGCATGCTTGTGATAAACTCGACCAATTAAACCGTAATTTCTTGTGGTCAGCTGATACGACAACAAAGAAGTTACACTTGGTGGGTTGGCCGAAGGTAACACGACCGAAAAAAGAGGGGGGTCTCGGTATAAGAGTTGCGCGCATCAGCAATGAGTCGCTACTTGCGAAAATAGCTTGGAAAGTCATGAAGAATGAAAATTTGGTGTGGAGAGATCTCATCCAAGCCAAGTACCTTAAGGATTCTAATATACTCCATTACGCCGCAAAACCGTGGGATAGCGCAACATGGAAAGGAATGATTATGTGCGTCGACCTAATGAAGCCCTTTATTCGTTGGAGAATTGGAGATGGGAGAAAGATTAATTTTTGGCGAGATAACTGGAGCGGTATGGGCAGCCTTTGCGAAGAGGTACGCGAGATACATCCGGAGGATGTTAATCTTAATCTTCGAGAGGTGTGGACCGACGAAGAGGGCTGGAATTGGGACTGCTTTCAAACCGTCCTACCCGAGAGCATCAAGACCGCACTTGCATCCAAATATATGTGCTTCACAGATGAGGCGGACTCCATTATTTGGAGCGAAACCTCTAGTGGAAAACTCACGTGTCAATCGGCGTATCGATCATTCTATAAGCTAAGAGAAGGGGCTGGATTGAACAGGAGAAGGAACGGATGGATTTGGAGTATTAACGTGAGCAATAAACTGAGATACTTCATATGGCTCACGGAGCAGGGAAGGTTGGCGACAAACAGCTTACTCAAGCAGCGCAAAATTACGATATATGCGCGATGTATATTGTGCAATTGCGATGACGAAAGCGTGCTACATGTTCTCCATCACTGTCGACGCGCAAGAAGAATATGGTGCAGAATTTGGGGGGGGGGGGGTGAGTTGGCTAAATTTAACGACACGAACGACAACGTTTGGCTCAAGGAGAATGCTGGGATCGGGTTTAAGAGTCGTGAGACGATTAGGAACTGCAGTTGGCCGATCATATTTGTGGTCACGTGTTGGTATATTTGGAAAGCGCGGAATGAAAAAATATTTCGCAACGAGGAGGAAGCTGTGAGCGCGATTATCTTCAAGATCAGGAGTCTATGTTATAATATACAACGCGCGCATCAGAAAAAAAATGGGTCGAGCAAGGAGGAACATTGGAAAAAGCCGAACAAGGATTGGGTGAAATTAAATGTCGATGGAAGCGTTAACTCTCAACGAAATTCTGGGGCTATAGCTGGAGTTATTCGGTCGTGTGAGGGGAAGTGGATATGGGGCTTTGCAAAGGATATATACACGCCAACAGTTGACGAGACGGAAGTTGAAGCGTTGAGATACGGGTTGGAAAAGGCTTGGAGTCGAAGAATCCCCAAAATTGAGGTTAAAACTGACTCGCTCATGGTATTTCAAATGGTTACGGGCGCGAAGGAGGCTCACGAGGCGATAAAAGATAAAGTTCATGAATGCAAAATGCTAATAAAAAATCCGTGAAAGTGTCGAATCCAACGGATACCGCGCGCGGCGAATAGAGTGGCGGATACTTTGGCCAAGCTAATGATGAGGGAAGAAGACGGAGACGTATCTTGGGATACACCCCCGGCTCAAGTTATTGATTGTTTGAACTTTGATTTGGCGTAAGCGCCTTTTGTTACTCTTTATTTACCGGAAAAAAAAAACATAATACAGCTACATTTTTATATTTATTCATTTTATGTTAAATTGCACCACAAATCTTTTCACATTGATTTTCTTTGTTTCATAAACAAAGAATTAGAAAAATAGATAAGCTTAATCAGACTCGTATTATAGTTTAAAATGATCATTACCTATAATCTATACTTATTTATATACTAGTGATTTATTTTTTTTTCAATTCATATTTGAAAAGTTTCTCTTAGTTATGTAATTTTGTATATTATAATTTTCTGATATTCATTCAATGACTTTTCCTATATGACCAACTGAGCTACGATATATTTGTAATACTTAAAGAACTGTTATGATTATGATGTGAATATGTAAATAATGAAAATTCTCTAGAACCTATTAAGTCAGAATGATTTTCATGAAGTATATACAAACATATAGAAATTCATTTATAATCGTTAAATCAAAATAATCTTCAAAGTTTATTGAGGAGGTAGTCTTCTATATATAATATCAAAGCATTAGTATAAAATATGGGTAACATATGCACAAACACATGAATCAATTGTAAACTAACTATATTTAACGAGTCAAGTGCACAGAATTCTTAACTTTGCTCAATTGAGTGCATGTTGAAAAAAAAAATAGTTTATGTCAATTCCTCCCAACGTATACACCAAATATTCTTTGTGTGTTCTCTAGGTCGCTGGATGAGAAACCAAAAACTGACTTAGATGTCTTGGTTTACCATTACGTTGACACATTCGAACATAACTAATTAATTTTAAGAGAATGAGTTCGATCATACCATAAGAAAGCCAAATTGCTAAGTGCTTTGGTTAACAACATCATGTTGTCTTCTTTAAAGTTGAAAGTAACAACCTCCTCACTATTGAAAATACGTCCAATAACTTTTCAATCAGTGATAACAAATGTGTGCAACATCCCATCACTTATTGATGGAGTCGCCACTCTCAGCTTAGTGACTTCACTTACAACTCATTTAAACGTGTGTGATGCGTCTCCCTAAACATGGTGCGAGAACTGCGTCCCAAACATCAATTCTCAACCATTTGAGGTACCGATAGCGACAAGCAACATATTTACATGGCACTTGAGGGGCTCGATTAAAAAAATTATATATATATATATTATATATATATGTGTGTGATATAACTAATGGTAAAAAAAAAGGAATGAGTATATTTATAAAATCTTGTCAACCAATAAAAGAGAAGAACAAATCATATATGTGTATCTATCGCATTATCTTATAATTACTTGATCAACTTGAAAATTCTTATATATATAGTAAATCAAAAAACTTATATCTAATTAAGAAAATTACCTCAATTGTTATTTTAATTATAAATTATCCCTTGTGATGATAAAAAATTTGGAAACAACCTTATTCTATACTTAATTAATCTAAACGTATTGAGTTTCATCACAAACTTGATCTTTACAGTATTTATTTGATACATAACGAGTTAATGTTGTGCAAATTAAATATATTCATACTCTTCATCATATATGCGAAAAAAATAGTTTCTATAAATATAGAAACATAAATACAACGTCGACAATTTTTATTTTTATTTTTGCTTTCATTTAGTTTAGATAAATCGAATCTTTTTCAACATAGTATATAATATTTACTTATATAAATATTTATATGATAAGGAAATGAATGCATATCTTTGGCTATTGATATTTTTGCACAAATTAGTGATTTTTTTCACTTAAGAACTAAAAAGGTTGAAAAGTAATTTTTAATAAAATAAATCACTTATTATTTCGATTCTTTCTCACCTCTCGTTTCTTCTCTATTGGTCTTTCAAAACTTTTTTAGCCCCCCACTATATAATTCCTAGATACACCACTATTGTAATTTTCTAAAATTCCCGATATCATTATTTTAGACGTAATTCTCACCGTGCTCGATGCAGTCTTGGTATGGACACCAACAACTTTCAACCCATGGAGATCAAATTGAAGAGATAAAATTAACTCCATATTTGAGTCATTGGTGTTGTCATCAATGAGAATATGAAAGTGAATTCTTTTAGCACCACCACTACTATCAGTTTTAAGTAACAGTTGTAGGTGAGTGAGCCTCGAGACCTTTAAACTCAATAACTCTATGAAGTGAAAAGTTTTTTTTTTTCTTAAGCCACTTTGATATATTTAAAATCGTTTATGTCATATATTTTATTGATTTTTAGAGTAGCATCAATGAACATCCTCTGCTTCACTGTGGTTAACTTCAAACAATGCGTAAACACCAAGTGCATTGTAGCAAGCTTCATTGCCTCCTATGTCATAATCGTTAATCATCAACTCAATGTACTTGTACACCATATTTGTTGCTTTATTGGACGCATCCTCTCAATTCTTCTTGTCCCACAATTACTCAACATTTTTGATAATTTTTTATTCACCAAACATTCAAATCCTCCATCTGTTTCATTAATTTAGACATAAAAGTTATCTATTAGTTGCGAGTTTCACGTTGCAGTGTCATTGCCTCAATTTATTTGCACTGTGTCTTACGAGTCATTTGGAACATTAAAGTTGTGGATGCTCTTAGAAGATTCAAAGGGGATGTCGAGACAATGGGATGTTGAAAAAACAATCGTGAATCGTGTGTTTTGACTTTTGACTTAAAGAGTAAGAGTGGTAATGTTCAACCGAGATAATATACTTCACACCCTATGATATTTCATAATAACTATCATTGTTTTATCAACCAACAAATGCAAAAGATATTTCATACAATGGCTATATTGAGGGTGTTCACCGGTTGCCTGGTTCGTTGGTTAGAAGAATCTACCATTGAAAATATCCGATAGCTACCAAAAGCTGAACAATTTATATATAGTCAAGGTGTGGTTAAATTGCATTGCGATTTGACTGATTCAATTGATTATTGCATATCAGTTCCTATTATTGTCCCCAAACCCTACAAAATGGCTAAAAAATGGATGAGTTAATATACAATCTCCTAAACCCTAAAACAAAAAAAATCCTAAAATTTATAAACCTCTAATGTTTTCAAATCGTAGACGAAAAATTAGATACCAAGCGAAATTATCATATCCTAATAATCAATAAATCATAATCTAATTATGAAAATCAAACTATAATTAAAATCATGTAATAAATAAGATCAAATATAATACATATTTTTCATCGACCAGTTCACCTATAGAGTCCCATTCAGTGGCCAACAAAACTAAGTTTTGAGGATATGAGTCCCATTGAAAACAAATCTTTAGTATGCGGTCATGTCTTGATATGAACGAATTAATCGATTTCAGCCAATGTTGATAAGTCGTTAAAAAGTGGACATTCATAACAATATTAACTACGTGGTAAAACTAATGATTCATATATACTAAAATAATTTCCTAATTTAAGCAATACCTTTCTCATAATTATATCACAATTGTGAATACACAAATAACTAACTACATTACTAAAATTTTAATGTGGCGGCTCTACCATTGTTTTTAACTTTTTGTCACCCACTAAGTAGAGGGGGTTTCCCCATAAGCAAACATAACTACCATTGTTTTCATCGCCTAATAAATGGAGAGCTTTCTTTCTCCCTAGCCAAACACCAAAAAGACAGTAATTAGCATCAAAATTAATTGATTATAGCAAATAGAGTTCGGTCATTAGTCTCTAGTACCCTAACTAGATACAACCTTAAATACACATGTACCACAAAGTTAGCGCCGCAGATCTTCTGTTCCAAAAGCATGTTCCAGCCTTAATATGCAACCACGTGTATTGTAAATTCTTCCGTCTAATTTATCCGTTAGTTGTCTTTTCTCTTTCCTCGCGTGAGTAACAGGTGTATTACAAGACTTTGAGTAAAAAAATATATCAATCTTTTACAAATTAAAAAGTTAGCAACTCGTTTCTTTCCTATTTCTTCTTTCTTTCTCTCTCCTCCATTTCTTCTTTCTTTCTTTCTCTCCATTCTTTCCCATTTCTTCTGACTTTCTCTTTCCTCCATTGACGGAAGAATTATACAAAAATTCTTCAAAACCACTTGACATTTCACAAATTAACTAAAAAGCGACATAAAATAAAATAAGCGACACACGTCTCCTAAGTCCTAGACCTTTGCAATTTTTTGTACGGCAAAAACAAAAGCAATCAAAAACTTTTTTTGCAGGTAATTTTCATTGAATTACTCCTCTTTCTTTTTTATTTTGCAATTTTTTTTGCACAATGACATATGCGACTTTGCCATGACCCCAAGCAAACCATCACGTCAATCATAGCTTTCATGTTGTGTGTCACAATCAAACAAACTGATGTATTTTTTTTCTTTATTTGATCAATTGACGATATATATTCAAAGTTCAAACCATAAAACTACTGCTCCCAATTGTACTTTCTTAAAATTGCAGTCATGCATGCATCTCATACTAGTAGTAGTCTTAAGATATGTAAACATTGGGCTTTAGCCTTTTATATTTGAGCATGTAATTTAATATTGTTACCAGACCTTAGTCATTTGGGCCGATCCAATCGCCAATATTAGGACCGTGTATATATACCCTATTATGCATTATTTTATTGAATTAATTCAGATAATCAATATTTTGCTTCTAGAATGTCGTCTCTTTCTCTCTTCTCGCTCCTCTCATCCAACACAAACCCTAGCCGCCGCTTCCGTTCAATCTCTCGACATGGTATCAGAGCCTTTTAGAGGGAAATATGAGGGGGTCTAACTTCTAATATGGTATCAGAGCCTACCCAAGTTGATGTTGGGTCTTGCCCACTATCTAACCCACGTGTTAGGATCCGATGCTCATTCCGACCTACACGTGAGGGGGCGTCTTGAATTCTCTATCCCACATCGCTTGGGGAATGATCTTGGCTATTGTTTATCTATACCCTGCCCCTCTCCCTCTAATAAGGCCTTTTAGAGGAAAATATGGGGGGATCTAATTTCTAATAAGTAGCTTGACGGAATTGTTGCAGGTGATGTGTACTAATATTAATGTGATCTCGAAATCATATATCAAATATTCCATACTAATCAATCTATTGAAATGTTTTAGATGATAGGCGCAAATGCTCCACCAACATGAGCTTGGAAGTTTTACACCACAAGACTCAATACGGCAAAGCCAAAGTCAACAAGCCATCAACAGAGATGTAAGTTTTAATGGTGTACAAAATGAAAGATATGAACTCAAGATAGTAAGACCAAATTGCTTAAGTGTTTTATGTTCTTCTTCTTTCAATTTCCTATCACTTTTCTCAACTATCATTACTTTTTTGAAACATAATATACTTATTTTTCCATTACTTGATTCAGTGTCTCCATTACTTGTTTTACTTTTTTCATATAATTGGTCTATAAGTATGTTTTTGCCGGAAACGTTTTTCAAAATGCATCTCAATTCTTGAAAAGGAGATCGATTCATATGTGGCCTCAATATTCAAACACTGGAGAAGAAATAAAATGATAGGAAATGTCACATGAATTTTCGCAAATATTACAAGTAGCTATCTGCTCTCCTAGGAATAAAAGAAAATTCAAGTGGTTTTGAAGAATTTTTGGATAATTCTTCCGTCAATGGAGGAAAGAGAAAGTCGGAAGAAATGGGAAAAATGGAGAGAAAGAGAGAAAGAAGAAATGGAGGAGAGAAAGAAAGAAGAAATAGGAAAGAAACGAGTTGCTAACTTTTTAATTTGTAAAAGATTGATTTATTTTTTACTCAAAGTCTTGTAATACACCTGTTACTCACGCGAGGAAAGAGAAAATGCAACTAACGGATGAATTGGACGGAAGAATTTACAATACATGTGGCTGCATATTAAGGTTGGAGCAGAGTCTAGAACAGGCTTTTGGAACAGAAGATTCGCGGCGCAAAGCTAGCCCATTCAGTTTTTATCTTAAATTGTAGTTTTTCGGATGATAAATCTATTATTTTTCCATTAAAAAAATCGTAAACATTAATTAATTTGTAAAAAAAATAAAAGATCGTGTACACTATATTTATTTATTATTGTTTTGTTTTGAGAGAACAAGGAGACAATAAGTTAATAAGTCAAACATAAAACCACCACTCAAATGTTGCAATCACAACAAAGTTAGGTCGAACTAGAAGTAGTGTGAAAAATTAATTTCTTATTATAGATTTATAGTCATTAGTCATTATGCTCTAAGTCCCTAAGTCCAACCTAACACGGCCTTTCAAATGTACCACAAATTTTTCAAATTCGACTGCCACCTTAATTGGTTGTTGGGCCATTTGGAGGGCCCAAAATGAGTTCCTCTTCACAGGAACACCCATCTCCCCCGACACCATCACTCACTGTATCTCCAAAACAATGACGGAGTCCCCGCCAGCCCCGGCTCAACGCCCCCCTAAAACACACAGGTTTGCAGTTCGTTGGATTCCACCTCCTAGAGGAATGTACAAGCTCAATACGGACGGTGCCGCGCTCCACAATTCAAATCCCACAGGTATCGTAGGCGTCATTCGCGATTGGAACGACAAGGTGGTAGGTGCATTCTAAGAGGCGACAAGCCACAGTACCAACAATTTCACTGAACTCAGGGCCATACGACATGGAATGCTACTTGCATTGCATGTTTCCATTACTGCACTTGTTGTTGAGACTGACTCGAAAGTAATCTACTCTTTTTTGACCACAAAGCAGGCCGATATGGCCTCGTCGGAGATGTTAGCCCTGCTCTGTGACGTACAAAGCATAGGAGGAAGAGTGCCAATCCTATTTCTCTCACGTACATACCGAGAAGGGAATAGGTTCACGTACGAGCTTGCGACACAAGGACGAGATCATGAAGAAGCTGATTGCCCTGGACAACCACATTATGCGACTGTTTGGTTTCACTGTCTGCGCAGTCTGGCTAGTTTTGAGTTGTGTGATATACATTGTACATATTTTTGCCAGTCCATAAGCCCCGATCCCGCAACCCATTGTATATTTCATGGCCTATGCCTCAATAAATAAATAAAAGTTTGGTGTGTTAAAAAAAATGTACCACAAATTTACTTCATCTGTTTTTCATCTCAAAGAATTTATATATATATATATATATATCATTTGTAGGAGGATAAATCTATTAATTTTAAAATAACATTAATTTCCTAACAAATATTACCAAAAAAGGGAAAAAAAGAAAAACAAACAGGCACAAGTACAAACAAACAAGTCAACACAAACACATCACTATCTCATAAGAAATAGTACAACAAGTAGCAACACAAACACAGTCAGAAAAAGAATCTGCAGACAAAACACACACGTGAGCCACCTCCTCTCCACTTCTTCTAAATCCCCTTGTCCCTTTTGTCTGTCAAATATTTTTCTGTTTCTTTTTCTTTTTAATTTGGTTAAAAAGGAATCTGAAAAAATGGTGGTGGGGGATGATTACCTGAAGCTGTTCGTGGAGGAGACATCGTGGTACAACAACATTGTACTGAGTTCGACTTTGCCGGAGAGTTGGTGGGCCCCACTCCCTCATTTCTTCCAAGGTTGGCTCAGGAACTACATTGGTGGGTCCCTGCTGTATTTGCTATCTGGGATTCTGTGGTGTTTCTATATCTACTACTTGAAGCGAAATGTTTATCTTCCTAAAGGTTCGATTTTTATTTCTCCTTCTTTCATTTCAGTTCATTAATTTGTAATCTGGGTATGTTTAATTTGATTGTGGTTGGTGTTGATTTGATGCTAATTGGAATTTGATGGGAGGTCAATTTTGGCTAAAACAGGGTTGAAGTTGACTTACCTACTGATTTTATGAAATGTGCTATATGTCTGGTTGTGATTAGTATTTGTTTGTTTCTTGATTTAGTAGTCATGGGTTTTTGAGATTTGGTCTTTTTTTGGGTATTTGTGTTTTTGTCGAAATTTGTTTGGATCCATGTGGATTTCCTTGAGTGAAATGTGGATCGGTATCGATTTTGAGGTTTTATGCCCCGAGTCTCGCAGATGGTGATGCATTGTGCTGTTGCAGCAGTGAAAATTAGTGTATCAGCTGTATCTTCAAGCTGCTCTATGTTTGAGAGTAACTGAGGGGGTGGGGTGGGAGGTGGGAAGGCATAGATGCATGTGCAGTTTTGGTCTGCTTCTCGGGCGATCAGAGGCTATAATTTGCAGAGAATAATTATTTCGCTTGGAATTTGCAGCATTGTGAACTTGCCAAAACATGCGTGTAAATTGTTAGCCGTCTCCAATTTCATACTGTCGCTTAGTTTAACTTAGATTTTTGAAGATATTACTAGGATACTGATTAGGCCGTCGCTTGTGCTTATTTCATTGTTGTTTTGTTTTGTTCTCATGTTTTGGGTTGTGTTGAGATGAAATGATTGTTGATACTCAGAGAGACAAAAATAGAACTTTAAAACTGTTCATTTCTTCCTATACTTGTTTGCTTTTGCATTCTGACTGTGATGCGACAAAATTGATGTTTCCATTCTAAGTTTTGCTGCACTATTTCAGCTATTTATCGTTGATTTCCAGCACATGAAGCTTACAAAACAATGATTGGTAAAACGAATAATGTTCCTGATACACTTTTGATTACAGATGCCATTCCATCAAGAAGAGCCATGCTTTTGCAGATTGGGGTTGCTATGAAAGCTATGCCATGGTATTGTTTGCTTCCAACAGTCTCCGAGTATATGATTGAAAATGGTTGGACGAAATGTTTTTCCAGGATAAGTGACGTTGGTTGGGTTGCTTACATTGCCTATCTAGTTATTTACGTGGTTTTCGTGGAGTTTGGGATATACTGGATGCATAGAGAGTTACACGACATAAAACCTCTATATAAATATCTTCACGCAACTCATCACATCTATAACAAGCAAAATACGCTATCTCCGTTTGCTGGTAAGTTCTTACTTCTTCCCATCTTAATTGCTACCATTTTTTGTCAATTTCACAACGCTCCAGTCACACAACTAGCGTGTAATGCTTCACTTGACTTTTTTTGTAAGTTATTTTCTTTTTCACCTACCTGCTGGTCTTTTTCAGAAATTGCGTCGAGTTTGGTAAGTCTAGAAATCTAAAAGTACCATGGCATTATTCGTGTGTTGTGCTGTTTCAGTAGATCTCCCTTTTCAAACAATTGTTACAACTGACAGGACAACAAAACTATTTAACTTTTATTAATAGAGGAGGTCTTTTTGCGTTACTAAACTTCTACGGAATAAATTTTCTGATACACCCACAATTTTATATGTAGGAACTTCACAATTATACTTAACGAGGGAACATAACCTTAAGTAGTAAGAGGGGACAACTTACTTATGTTCTGATTTGTATGTCTCATTCTACTTTTCCTCATCACAATCGCATGAATAAATACTTCACATATGTTTAGTCTCGTACAATTTGTACTTAGTATGATGAAAGATGAGTATATAAAAAATATATATTGATGTAATAGCGGTAATATATCTCACTTTTATATACATCAAGTGCTGCTAATAAGTCTCTCGTACTCTAAATATCAGTAATATGATATAAGCATTGGTTGTTGTATGAAACACTAGATGGTTGCAAGTTACATTATTTAAGTAGGACATTAAGTTGCACATTTAGGAACTTATGCATAAGGGAAGCTTCAAGTTGTTGGGTTGTCCCAATTTAGTTCGTCTCATGCCTATATAATAAAATGAGGATTAAACACAAATTCAACCTTTTTCTCTAACAAACAAAACCTAGCATAGCTTTCCTTGATGCTGACTTGCCTTATATCAATCATTTAGTATTATGATATTAATGTACTCTAGAAAATCCTTCAAACAAGTATGCACATGTTCATCTTAGCGGTATACACTCGGTAACTGAGATTGCAACCATCTTAGAAATATAACACAGATGGTTCTTGCGAGTAATATATTATCGAGAACTTCGAGGTGTAAGTATTAGAGATTGTTAACCAAAAACCAGTTATGAATAGACAATGCATTTAAATCTTACATCTAGCAGAATACAGTTTATAGAAGTTTATAGATACATTGATCCAACAGATCAATCAAGTGTAGGCTTTCTGGTCTTTATCTTGACCTAACGTAATGTAAGTTTAATGTCTATACATTGATGTACATAGAACCCCAATTTATGCATGTCAAAATAGTTAACTTAATCTTGGTTAAGATTTTCATCTGTTTATTTTGAACAATAAAATTGTTGTAACTTAGTCTGAGTTTCTGAGAAGCCTCATGTAGTTCTAATATGCACAACGGTGCCTGCATGCATAAACTCGCGACATATATATATATATTCTGTGAACGAGACAATTTCTTTTCACATGAAAATAATGTTCTACACTAAGTGCCCTTAACCTGCTAAAGTAAGTCCCATCTCTTATTGGATTTGCAGTCGTGGATTTTCTTCTACTTTGTACTTGAAAACTTCCATCATTATTAAGTGTGATTTATAATGTTTTATCATCATTTAGGTCTGGCATTCCACCCAGTGGATGGGATATTACAGGCAGCACCACATGTCATGGCTCTCTTCCTATTGCCAGTTCATTTCACTACACACATAGCACTTCTGTTTATAGAGGCCATATGGACTGCAAACATACACGACTGCATACACGCGAAATTATGGCCGGTGATGGGAGCGGGCTACCATACCATACACCACACCACTTATCGCCACAACTACGGCCATTACACAATATGGATGGATTGGATGTTTGGTACTCTTCAAGATCCAGTGGAAGATGAGGTCAAGAAAATGAAGTGAAGCTTGATATCAAAAGAGGTTGTGATTTATTTGATTTTCTTGTTCGTGTGTGCTCGGGATGTAGATTTTTGTGCTCCTTTGTTAATCTATTGTTTTGTTCTAAAGAGGGGAATAGGAAGAGAACATACATACATGTTCCTTGAACCCTTTTTTAGCTGTACTTCTGATGAACTTGGTCTCCAGTTTGTACATTAATAACTTAATGGAAATTCTGGTGTTTTTTAGATGCACTGTGTTCTTATTTATAAACTTTTCTCCTGGAGTCTTTGAATCACGCTACTACTGTTTATGAATCAAGACTTTAACGTGTTAAGTTTCAGAAAAGAAGGCGACAATCTGCACGTGAAGGACTTTGTTAAGAAGAATAATAGTAAAAATGTATCATTTCCAAGCTAGTTTTTGATTTTCCGTTCGAGGTACATTATACTCTTTGCGTTCATCAGACTGTAAATGCCTTATGCTAACAGTCAACATTCTGTCTGTTCGACGTTATCCCTTTAGAATTGTATAACTGCAACCAAATTAATCTGGTTATTTAGCACTTAACATATTGATAGCATAACTCGTATTATAAGTTATACCGTGGTTTGTCATATTTTGTGAAAAATGAAAGAAACTTTGATTGATGACTGTACATACCTACATCATTCACCGATTCCACTTGTTCTTTTTTTTTTTTTTCTGATTTGAAACAAGTATAGTCTTTTGTATGATGTATGTACCGTAGGTATCAATGTATTATGTTCTCAAAAGTGCGTCATTAAGAAAGTTTAGAGGAGTTCAAATTTGTCGTATCGTAAAATTAAAACCATTTTCCAACAATGACCGATCATAAACATGCAAAGTTTATTGAGAGTTATTTTGTATAACTTCCAAAAAAAAATACTATTATAAAATAACTATTTATCAGAGATATCATCATCATCTCACTAATTTAATCCTCTTTAATTGTTGAAAAAATTAGAAAAAAAGGACTAGTATGAGTTGAACCGGTAGTTTATGAGTATTGATGTGCTCCAGCTTCGTAGACTTGATCTCTTCAGAATTACAAAACCATCTCTATTGTGATGGTATCTTTGATTTGAGTATTTCATTCCAGTGAAGAAAAGTTCTGAAAAATCGAGTTTCTTGATCCATCCTGATCGAAATGAACGCTAAACTCCACGAACGATTAATACTCTCCCTGATCCTCATCATAATCCTAGTACTAATAACACACGTTCCAGGCTATTTCTGCCAATACGAGATATGCAGGCAGCCCTTTCAATGTGGCAACGTCATCAATGTAAGCTACCCTTTCTGGAGAGTCGATCGTGTAACTTGCGGCCATCCGGGCTTCGAGCTCAATTGCAGCAGCAACGTTCCCTTACTTACCATCTCATCAACAATATACCGAGTCTTGGAACTCAACTACACGTCTCAAACTCTCAGGATAGCGAGACAAGACTTATGGAACAATCTCTGTCCGACTTTTCTCTACAACACAACCTTAGATCCCAACCTCTTTGAGTATTATTCAACTTCTAATAATGGGAACATCACCATTTACTATGGCTGTAATCCATATCAGCCCGAGTTCACACTCGGCTTACCTTTTGATTGTAGCGCGAATGGAACCAGCAGCCGAGCTTTCGTACCTATAGCGGCAGGGTTGGTGCCCATGATGTGCAACAACAGCGTTTTTGTTCCGGTGGTTTCTGAACCACCTTTGGCGCGTCTTTCTGTGAACCTTTTGCAGAACACTTTTGCAAGTGGTTTTTGGATTCAGTGGCTGCTGAATAGTAGAAACTGTGACAATTGCGTGAGATCAGGTGGAGCATGTGGGCATAATCAGGATTCGGCTTCATTTGTTTGCTACTGCAAGGACCGACCTTATACATTTACCTGTAAAGGCGGTGAGTCTTCCACCCTTCTTTCTTGTACATTTTCAATCAAAATTTATTTGTGACAAAATAGTTACTGTCCGCATGTTAATGGCAAACATAGTTTCTTTTGTAAAATCCCAAAAGCTTGTGCTCTTGCAATGAGTCCAGTTTACATTTATACACATTTTATTAGCAGCAGCTAATAATAGAGAATTTGAGGTGTGAAGTATTTTGCTTACATTGAGGTGGGGACTTGATTTTGGTTGTCACTTCTTCATTATTCTTTCAGGATCAGGAGGGGGGAACTCTGGTCTAATAAAATACGTAATACTCGGTAAATCCCAATGCCTCTTCAAAATTTTATGCAATTTCTCTATGGTTTTATATGTGGTGATTCATGTATTAACAGAAGAATACCCTAACCTATTTTCGACCTACATATGCAGCGGTATCACTTGCTATCACCGGTATAATTATATTATCCGTCATCGTTATCTGCTACATCAGAAAGAGAGTTAAATTGAATGACCGAGACATGGAAAATCAAAATGTGGAGAATTTTATCCTCAACAATGGATCTCTGGCTCCAAAGAGGTACACCTATTCTGAAGTCAAGAAAATAACTCAATCTTTTACTGAAAGATTAGGACAAGGCGGTTTTGGTAGCGTCTACAAGGGAACACTACCAGATGGCCACCTTGTAGCCGTTAAGGTTTTGACCAAGACAAACAGCAACAGAGAAGATTTCGTTAACGAAGTTGCCAGCATTAGTAGGACCTCCCATGTCAACATTGTCCATCTCTTGGGATTTTGTTACGACAAGAAATGCAGAGCTCTAGTTTATGAATTTATGTCAAATAAATCTTTAGACATGTTCATTAACCATGGCGGATCAGTCAATACAGATTCTCAACTGGGGCTGGACAAGCTGTACGAGATTGCTGTTGGAGTTGCTCGTGGTTTGGAATATCTACACAGAGGTTGCAATACCAGTATTGTTCATTTCGACATTAAA
Source organism: Linaria vulgaris (assembly GCA_948329865.1). Classification (NCBI taxonomy): domain Eukaryota; kingdom Viridiplantae; phylum Streptophyta; class Magnoliopsida; order Lamiales; family Plantaginaceae; genus Linaria; species Linaria vulgaris. The sequence continues at coordinate 19,145,681 of OX415250.1, read as the reverse complement.
CCGCAGAACATTCTCTTAGATGAAGATTTCTGTCCCAAGATTTCTGATTTTGGACTTGCTCAACTTTGTAAGAAGAAGCAGAGTATTTTATCGGTTATTGGGACGAGGGGAACTGCCGGATACATTGCTCCTGAAGTGTTCTGCAGAAACTTTGGATCAGTTTCTTATAAGTCCGATGTGTATAGCTATGGTATGATGGTTCTTGAAATGGCTGGAGCGAGAAAAATCAAGGAAACTGCAGAAAACGGATCGAGTGAGAGTTATTTTCCTGACAAAGTTTATGAACAAGTTATACTTTGCAACACAAAGAAGACATTAGATGAAATGAAGTGTGAAGAGGAACATGAAACTGCACGAAAAATGCTTTTGGTGGGGTTTTGGTGCATTCAGACCGTTCCATCGGATAGGCCTTCAATGAATAAGGTTGTCGAAATGTTGGAAGGGAGCATTCAGTCTATACAAATTCCACCTAAGCCGTTCTTGGCTTCTCCCATGTCATCGGAGCAACAATTTTCTTCGTCATTCTTTCGGACTGGAAGTATAAACGAAACGTTGCCTAACTCAACGTAGTAACGTTGGTTTGGCTTGAGAGTTAGCTCTCTGAAATTGTTCTTGAATCAACAGTTCAAGCTAAAAGACTTAGGTCCTTTAAAATTCTTCTTGGGGATTGAAGTTGCAAGAAATAATAAAGGAATATACCTATGTCAAAGACAATATGCTTTGGAGATCATACATGACAGTGGACTCATAGGAACCAAACCAGCTGGTTTTCCACAAGAGCAAGATATCAAATTCACACAAGAAGGAGAACACATGAAGGATCCTACAGCTTTTAGAAGATTGATTGGTAGGCTTCTTTATTTAGGAGTAACAAGGCCTGATATATCTTATGCAGTCCAGACCTTGAGCCAGTTTATGAGTAATCCCGTAATCATAATTCTTCGTTTGTGTAAACTTATCATGGATTTAACGTTCTCTGTTACAAGCGCCAGCAATCAGTGTAGCCATAACTCATTTGTGACACTTGACTACAATAAGTTTCGAACCAGCTCCGGAGACTTGAGAAGTGAATCACTGAACCACATCCGAACTACATGATCGAGCCAAGATCGAATCTATAATTACACAACAATTTATGCTATCACTTATAACTTAGGAGTTATGACTATGGTGATACGTATACAAAAATATTTCAAACGTCTAACATTCATATGTTTCTAATACGGTATTTCTATAATTATTCTTCTAAAACGTGAGAATTTGTATTTTTGGAGGTGTGCACCACGTACATTCTCGAGTTGACGCAATAACGGATAGCCTAATCATGTCAATCGAACAAATTTATGCATTTTTTTCTTAAATGTAATTAAACAAAACTATAATTGTAGAGATGCATTATATCTTTTTAAAAAAAAAAATAAATAAATCAAATCATATCTTCTTTTTAATATATATATATATATATATCTTCTTTTTAATATATATATATATATATATATATATATATATATAAGGATTACATGAAACAAGAAGAATATCTCAATGTCAGCCTCTCCATTTCTTTCTCATATTCCAAACACCATAACCCCTATCACCAAAATCCCAACTCCTTTTCCCTTTTCCGATGTTACTTTCCTCACCATTACAACCCCTCGTACTAATGCTCTCAACTGCACAAGAATTGAAACCAGTGGCATGGAAGCTGAAAGCCAAGATTCACTCGGACCCACTTCGAGTTCACCTTTATCAATCAAAGCTCATACACCTCCATGGATGAATAAGCCTCTAACTGTCAAACCCAATGAGATTTTGAAATTTGTCAAGCCAAAAACTAAAAAAGATTCCACCTTTATCAGAAATGAACAGCACCCAGATATGGATTTGTCTGGAAAAGTGGGTGGTGGGAGAGGCAAGGTGGCAATGAAGAAAATCTTTAAGAGCATTGATAAGCTAGTCGAAACTCGGGGTTTCGAAGAAATTAAGAAAACCCCAGAAAAAGTCAAATTCAGATTTTCACCAGGGGACCTCTGTGGAAATGTGGATAGTCAAAAGGATTCCCAGGTTGGGGGAAGTTACGGATTTGATGTTCGTTCGACAGAGGTCGAGAAGTCGAAGAAAATGCCGTGGGAGAGGGATGAGGGAATGGTTATTGTGAGGGTGAAGAAAGAGAGGGAAGTGATGGGTGCTGAGTTGAGCCTTGATGGAATGCTGCTGGAGAGGTTGAGGGGTGAGGCTGCAATGATGAGGAAATGGGTGAAGGTTAAGAAAGCTGGGGTGACTCAGGCTGTTATCAATGAGATTCGTTTGCTTTGGAGGAATAATGAGCTGGCGTTGATTAAGTTTGATCTTCCCTTGTGTCGTAATATGGAGAGAGCACGAGAGATCGTTGAGGTCAGTGGTTTTATTCACTTCCCAAACTCTTTCTTTTTTGCTGTAGACTGCGACTGAAATATGAAATTGATGCAGTTTGTTAAGTTATTCCATTTTGTTACTTCCTTATGCATTTATATGTAGAAGCCGTTAGAACAATTTAAAGATGAAGTTTGCTGCTTGCACATTGCTGCAATTTCTCACAGAATATGTAATTTTTATGGATCATCTCGCTAATTTTGCTCTTACTTTAACCAATAAAGCTAGCAATTTTTCACATCTAACTGCTTACTGTTATTCGTTTGGACCTGTTCTGTTGTTTATTTGTTGGATTTAGACGTCAGCCTGGTCTACGGATCAAATGCTGTTCCATGCTTGCTTGAGCATAGACTTCTCTAATTTATTAGTAATATATGAAGAAAACTAGGCTTTCTAACCTCGTAGTACTATATGAAAGAAGCTTCCATGCTTCCATATCTTGTTTTACACCTAGAGTCTTCATTAATTCAGTGTAATGTGACGAGTCCTCTATCAAATCCGTAATATGTCACTTTTTTTGAACCCATGCTCTGTTTACCGCTCACCTAAGCTAAGACCGGGATCCAGGATTTTTGGCGTAACAGCAGGTCCTATTGAATATGTTTCATTACTTTAAGTATATCCAGAGTAGCATAAAAGTAAGATTGCCTAGAGCGAATGCCTAATTTCTCCCAGTATTTGTTGCTAATGCATTCGATTATTTTTATGCAGATGCTCCCACATCATGTTTTAGCTTGTGATGAGTTGCATTTGAGTATGACTATCTTCTAATCACACCCCAGTATAAATTAGTTAGCTGAGGACAGACTCCTTCCTGACAACTTTTATTGAAAAATATATAATTCTAGTTTTGCAACATACTTCATTGTGTAAACATTTACTTTTGTATAGTTTTCCCTCTTTTTGTAATATCCTTAATTGTTCTCCAGTTGCTTAAATGTTACTTCTTTAAGCAGGTTAAAACTGGAGGGATTGTCATTTGGAGTAACAAAGACTTTCTTGCTGTTTATAGAGGGTGCAATTATCAACCACGCTCCAAAGTCTTCCGTAAGATTTATCACGACTCCAGTGGTGATCCAGAAAATTCTTCCTCTGGTATCAACAAACCAAACGGCATAAATTCTGTTTCTGGAGAAAGTGACTTGGGCACATTGGCCCATGGAAAAGATGATAAATGGGAAAACTTGCATATGCCATCATTGTATGAAAGAGAAGCTGATAGATTATTAGATGGATTAGGTCCGCGCTTTGTTGATTGGTGGATGCAAAAGCCTTTGCCTGTGGATGGAGACTTGCTCCCGGAAATTGTTCCTGGATTCAAGACACCTTTTAGGCTGTGTTTGCCAAGTACAAGATCAAAGCTGACTGATGCGGAACTTACACATTTGAGGAAGCTTGCTCGCCCTTTACCCACTCACTTTGTTCTTGGTATATTTCTTTCTTCGGTTTAAACTGAATGTCGTTTTGAATCAAAAGTCATTCTTTTGGGTTTGGTTTTAGGTTTTCAGTTTGATTTGTTATTTTGGTTAAATCAGAGTTCCATGTGTAGTTTGAAATGTTTGGTTGCTCACAGTACGATGTACATCCTATGAACTTTTGTGTTTGCAAATTCTTTCATTGTTCTGAGTTCTGACCGGGTTGGACTTTTCTGAAGGAAGAAACAGGAAGCTGCAAGGATTAGCTGCAGCAATTCTAAAGTTGTGGGAAAAATGTCACATAGCAAAGATCGCAGTGAAATGGGGGATCCAAAACACAGACAATGAGCAAATGGCAAATGAGCTCAAGGCAAGTTGTGTCTTAGACCTGTTATCGCTTTACGCTTATGACTGAATTCTCAGGTCAATATTGTTCTTATGAGCCCACTGATTATATGAGAATATTTTTTCCAGTGAGAGAAGTCTGTATGAATGGCCTGCTACCAAGTCTAGCACGCATCATAACATTACAGTCGTCTCTTTCATTGACTCTTCACTAGAAATTAAGTAGCTAAATACCTACTTATTGGGAAGGATTTATTAACACGATAAAGTATGGGATGTTCCGAAACTTGATGCAATTCCAGTTGACAGCTGAAGATTTGGATGTTCCAATATTCGAGATCAAGGGATGCCTCATGAAATTCTAATGACATATCATTAACTTATTCTGTTACCTTGATAAAGTTTTCGTCATAAAATTCTTCACTTTTTGGGTTATGCAGAGTCTCACTGGAGGAGTCCTCTTACTGCGGAATAAGTTTCTTATCATTCTCTATAGAGGCAATGACTTTATTTCCCCGAAAGTTGGAAATATAGTGGCTGAGCGAGAAATGGAACTCACAAGATTCCAAATGAAGGAAGAAGCTGCGAGGATAAAAGCTAGTGAAATCTTTTCTACCACCTATGAACATTTGCCGGACTCTGGGCTTGTTGGTACTTTATCCGAATTTGATGATATTCAATCAGGAGGGACAAAGCTAAGAGAAGTGAAGGACGAAACTGAAATTCAGCTGGAAGCAGAACACCAAAGACTGGAAAAGGAACTCAGAAATCAAGAACGGAAGCTTTTCATCGTAAGATTTTATTTCCTTGTCTTATATTGTCTCTATATGCTCTTGAAAATGACTTATTTAATGAATGTTACTTTTCAGCTCAAGAAGAAAATAGAGAAATCAGCCAAAATTTTAGAGAAACTCAACCAAACATCAAGACTCTCTGAGCAAGATGCAGATCAGGAAATCATTTCCCAAGAGGAGAGACGATACCTGCGGCAAATGGGGCTGAAGATGGACAGCAGTTTAGTGCTCGGTAAGATTTAATGATAAAACATTTTCTAGTATATATCTTAGGGATTCTTTTTTTCTGTCAAAGTATAAATATGTCTGAACATTATCTTGTTCAAAGGTATGTTGGCATCTAATACAACGTTTTTAGGGACACTTTCATTGAGATCTGCTGAAGTCTGGTCTAACAATAATTGATTTTCTTACGGTTTGAATACAGTCGTTGAAATTTAAAGAACATTAAAGACAGACACCTTGGAAATTTGAATAATTATGGAGACACTAATAAGTTTGAATAACATTACAGAGAGACTCCTGTTCAGTTTAGCGGATTGAGGATTGAATGAGAGCTGGAATTATTTAAACCTTATGAGAGATTTATTTAACTAGACGAAAGCTCGTGAGTTTAAGATGTTTAAAAAACGAGAGAAGACACTGTATCCTTGTTTTGATACAGGATTCAATACAAGACTCGTGGTCATGGGTTTTAGACTCTCTGTATCCTTTCATGTAATGCATATTTTTACCTATATTTTGCGTTGTGACTTCAGGAAGGCGTGGGATTTACGAGGGAGTCATAGAAGGCATGTATCAACACTGGAAGCACAGAGAAATTGTCAAAGTGATCACTTTGCAAAAGAAGTTTTCGCAGATCATTTATACAGCAAATTGTCTTGAGGCAGAAAGTGGTGGAATCCTTGTCTCCATAGACAAACTTAAAGAAGGGCATGCTATCATAGTTTATCGCGGAAAGAATTATAAACGTCCAATTTCAACGTCTCATAATTTGCTAAGCAAAAGAGAGGCATTAGCAAGGTCACTTGAGCTCCAGAGACATGGAGTAAGTTGAAACTGTACTTTATCTACTCTCATGTCAGCTGATCTATGATTCTTTGACCACGCGACAATTCTTCAGAAATCTTACCTTATTTTTCTTTCGTTAATAGTCGCTGAAGTTCTTCGCCAACGAAAGAGAGCAGAAGATCTATGAACTAAAGCGCAAACTGGTAACGTCTTATCTAATGCGTTATGTTTTGAAAAATTTCCGGTGCTTAATCGAGTCTTATTTAGATGGATATATGTTTTTTTCATTGAAGATTCTATTAAATTTTGATTTTGCAGGCTGAGTTTTCAGAAAAGAAAGAGGAGTTGATTGCTTCAGCTGAAGACTGTATACAACATGATGTATATCAGCTGTGAATCCTATGAAGTGTCTTCTCTGTTAGAGACTGTACATAACATATCTGCTTTGTCTTTAATTTACTTCTTTCTATATATGTAGCCAAGGAAAGTCTGTATCATATTCATGTATTATAGGTAAAAACTCTCATTTTGGACCAAAATAGATCAGTGAAAATGATTTTAATTAACGGATCATTGCATTACATCCCCTGAAGTTTTCTCTATTTTTTTTATGTCTCATACTGTTTGAATAAATACACAAACACCTTAAAACTTAAAAGAAAAACAAACCAGATAGAGAAAATCATTTTTGTGTTATAGAATGACTAAAACTGTTGGGGTTTATAACAATATATTAAAAGACTTAGGAAAAGAAATGCAAATATTAAGTAATAGCACTTGTGAATTGGTATCATTTTACATACATAAGAGTGCTCTTTATATAGATTATAGAGGTTTTTTTAACATAATACACTATTTTAATAATATTTATAATAATTATTATTACTATACTAAATAGTAAGTGTAAGTATAGGTACAACAATTTTCACAAAGGCCACATGTATGTATTATTTATAACACTCCCCCTTGGCCGTTTGAAAATTTTGTAACGTATATGATCCGTCTTCTGCACACGTCTTATGCTGCCTCGTTAAAAACCTTATAAGAAAAAACCCAATGGGATAAAAACCTTAATAAGGGAAAAAGAGTGCAGCCGTGTGAACTCCCCCTCAAGTTGGCATCTCCAATTCTTCATAAGTCTCGTAGTTGACGCATTCCAATACTTTGAACATGTTTCTTAAAAGTTACAGTAGGGAGTGTCTTTGTAAAAAGATCTGTCATATTGTCACATGATTGAACATATTGGATATTAATTTCTTTGTTCTTCTCGAGTTTCTGAGTGTAGGCAAAATATCTTGGGGGTATGTGTTTGATTCGATCACTCTTGATATAGCCTTTTTTCATCTGTGTAATGCATACAGAATTGTCTTCGTATAATGTTGTAGGACCCTTTCTAATAGGTAAGCCAGATGTACTTCTTATACGATGTGTCATTGATCGTAGCCATACACATTCACTGCTTGCTTCATGGAGTGCAATAATCTCAGCATGATGCGTTGATGTTGCAACAAGTGTCTGTTCTGAGAATGCCATGAAATAGCAGTGCCTCCATACGTGAATACATATCCAGTTTGAGATCTGAATTTATGTGGGTCTGATAAAAAACCTGCATCTGCATAACCAATCAATTCTTGTACCGCATTGTTAGGATAAAATAGACCAAGATCCACAGTTTCTTGAAGATAACGGAATAAATGTTTAATTCCTTTCTAGTGCCTTTTTGTGGGTGATGAGCTAAACCTGGCTAATAAATTCACAGTAAATGATGTATCAGGTCTAGTACAATTAGCTAGATACATTAAAGCTCCAATGACACTTAAATATGGAACTTCAAAACCAAGAATTTCTTCATTTTCTTCACAAGGACGAAATGGATCTTTATCTATAGCTAATGATCTTGCAATCATAGGATGGTTCAAATGTGTTGCTTTACCCATGTTAAAACGTTTCAATATATTTTTAGTATAGTTAGACTGATGCATAAGTATTCCATTTTTAACATGCTCAATTTGCAAACCTACACAATATTTAGTCTTTCCAAGATCTTTCATTTCAAATTCATCCTTTAAATAATTCATTATTGAATGAATTTCTTTGTCAGTGCCAATGATATTTAAATCATCTACATAAAATGTAATAATTACAAAACCAGATGATGTTTTCTTAATAAAAACGCATGGACACAAAGAATTATTTATATATCATTATTTTAATACATATTCACTCAAACGATTGTACCACATGCGACCTGATTGCTTTAACCCATATGATCTTTGAAATTTAATTGAGTACATTTCTCTAGGTTTGGAGCTTGATATTGCGGGTAATTTAAGTCCATCAGGGACCTTCATGTAAATATCGTTATCAAGTGATTCATAGAGATAAGCACTGACAACATCCATGAGATGCATGTTTAGATTTTTATAGACTGCTAGCCTGATCAAGAATCAAAATACAATCGTATCCATTACAAGAGAATAAGTTTCTTCATAATTGATTCCAGGTATTTGAGAAAAACCTTGTGCGACAAGGCGAGCTTTGTACCTTACAATTTTATTTTTCTCATTTCGTTTGTGAACGAAGACCCATTTGAACCCTACGAGTTTCACTCTTTTCGGTGTGAGAACAATGGGTCCAAATACCTTTCGCTTATTAAGCAAATCTAATTCAGCTTGCATAGCATCTTTCCAGTTATCCCAATCATTCTTATTGTGGCATTCAATTACAGATTTGGGTTCATGATCATCATTTTCATTCACAATTTTATAAGCGACTAAATATGAAAATATTTCATCCATATTTTCCATCTCATTTCGATCCAATACTATTCCTGTATTGATATAATTTATATTTATTTCAACGTTCTCTTTATTTATAGGATCTGATTAGATAACTTCTTGAGGTATCTCATATGTCACATTTTGCGACTCATCAGGCATAGATTTCTCAATAATAGGATCATTAGGGCTTGATGCTCCTTTTCTTTTTCGAGGATTTTTGTCCTTTGAGCCAGCTGGACACCCATGTTTCTTAGTTATATCAAAGATATCATCATTTGATGTTTCTTTTGGAATTACAATATGAGCAGGAGCATTTGCATCTGGTATATGTGATTTTATTACCCTGCTTATGTCAGTAAATGCATCGGGTAATTGGCAATCGGCAAAACGTGCTGTAAAGACATCACATGTTAGAGGCTCATGATATCTGATTATTGATGGTGAGTCAAATCCAACATATGTTCCCAACATTCTTTGTGGTCCCATTTTTGTTCGCTTAGGTGGTGCAATTGGAACATAAACCGCACCACCAAAAATCTTTATATGAGAAATATTAGGTTCATGACCAAAAGCAAGTTGTAATGGGGAGTATTCATGATACGAGCTTGGTTTAATTCGAATTAGTGATGCAGCATGTAAAATCGCATTACCCCATAGAGAACTTGGCAATTTAGCTTTCATCAATAATGGTCTAGCAATTAATTGAAGACGTTTAATTAATAATTCAGCTAAACCATTTTGAGTATGTACATGTGCAACACTATGTTCAACCATAATTCCAGTTGACATACAATAATCATTGAAAGTTTGAGATGCGAATTCACTATCATTGTCAAGTGTGACTTTCTTGATCGTATAGTCAGGAAATTGAGCTCTTATTTTAATTATTTACGCCAAAAATCTCGCAAATGGCATATTGCAAGTAGACAATAGACAGACATGTGACCATCGACTTGAGGCATCAATTAATACCATAAAATATTGAAATGGTCCACATGATGGATGAATAGGTCCACATATATCACTTTGAACTCTTTCAAGAAATGTGGGTATTTTTTTTTTATTTTAACCGGTGAATGCTTTATAATTAGCTTTGCTAAGAGAACATGCTTCACATGGACTATTGTTGCTCAGATTGAGTTTGAATCCTTTTAATGAATGTCCATGTGTAGTTTCAATTATCCTTCATATCATTGTTAAACCAGGATGAGCTAGTCGATCATGCCATAGAGTCAATAATTCTGGATTTTCATTGACTACCATATTTTATTCGATTTCATTAATATATGTATAATGCAACCCTGATGAGATATATGATAGTTTTTCAAGAAAATGTTTATTTCCTGGTATATTCTTAGTAATGAAAACATATTTAGCCTTATTCACAGTCATTGACTCAGTATCATAACTATGGCGATATATATCTTTAGAATTCAATAATTTTCTTCTGGATTTTGGGGCAAATAAGACATCATCGATGATAAACTTTGTTCCATTTGATAAAGTAAAAGTAGTTGTACCAGATACTTCAATCAATTTAATAGGACTTCCTATTGTACCGACTTGAAATTTTGAGGGTTCTAAATATGTAAAATATTTCTTACTTGTGAGAATTGTATGAGTTGTACAACAGTCAAGTAGGCCGAAATCACCAGTATGCTCCATATCACACTTCAGTTCAAATAAACAATATTTAAACAAATATTGCAATAAACATAGTATATATTTGAAAAGAGATTATTTTATTGAAAGCACACAATAGAAATGCAAGAAGTAGATAATACAACTTAAAACATAAATCACAATAAGCATATTCAGTCAGAAGATCACATAACACATATTAAGCCAAACGAACATCATAGTCATCAGTAAAGTTTGCCGCCTTCATAAAGGTGGAATCACCACTTGGATTTTGTTCGACAAGGTTAACTTCCTTTTCTTTACTCTTCAAACTTTCTTGGTACATCTTACAGAGATGTTCTGGTGTACGGCATGAGTTGGCCCACTGCCTTTTCATTCCACATTTAAAACAATAACCTTGAGGGTTTTTATTATGTTTTTCTTTGTTCTGGTGGTTATTCTTAAAGACAGTGTTGGTATGTGAGGGGTTGTGAAAACCCCCTCGACCACGACCACGACCACCTCTTTTAATGCGTCCACCTCTATAGCCATATCCTCCTCTATGACCACCTCTACCTTGACCATGACCACAACCACGACCACGACCACGACCTTGATTGGCATTCTCATTGTTACCTCGTCCATAGGAGTTTGAAAAGTTAATGGCATTTGCCTCAGGTAATGCATGTGCTCCAGGAGGACGAGATTGATGATTTTTCATCAATAAGTTATTGTAACTTTCTGCCATTAGCAACTTTTGTTGCAAGTCGTGATATTTTGAAATATTCAGTAATCGGTATTGCTGTTGAACATTATCATAGACACATGGAAAGTAGAAAGTGTTTTCTCTATCATTTCTCTATCAGTAAGCTTTCTTCCACAATAATTTAATCTGAACGAATATCCATAAGCGCGGAGTTGTATGCGCTTACAGTTTCAAAATCTTGGAACCTTAAATTGTTCTAATCATCGGTGGCTTTTGGCAACATGGTTTCCTTTTGATGACCATATATTTCCTGTAGGTTTGTCCATAATTCATGAGGATCAGTAACATCGAGATATTCTCTCTTTAAGGTTTCATCTAGATGTTTTCTCATGTAGATCACAACCTCACATCTTTTCTGGATCCGTATTTGTATTTAATGCAGCAAGAGTTTCAACGGTACTCTTTGATCTGAGGTACAATTTTGTATCTGATTTCCATTGTCCGTAATTCTTGCCAGTGATATTGAGTATACAACTAACTGTACTCGTGAGGTTAGACACTTTGCTAGCTAAATACATAATCAAGAAAAATATAATTAGGATCAAGACAATTTATTTAACACATAATCATAGAAGCATAATTATTACAATAATACAATGCAATTATCTCATCTCAAACCAAATCTTGAACTCGAACTTATTATGATAAAAGGGAGGAATATTATAGGGACAAACATATGAGTGTCTTCATCTACTAACATAAAAATAAAAATTGAATGGTAAATGAGGATCAAGATCATTGTAATCGTAGAGATCATTTTGCAAGATGAGAGAAATAAGGTGAAGATTCGTGTGGAGTTTGTGTTATGAAATTTGTGTATTTATAGAGGAAAAATATCCATAAGTAGCCTTTATAGCCTTTAGAAAAACAATCATTTTTTTTTATTTTGGCATGTTTTATGAACGATAATGTCTTTAATAATTTAGCAACAAAAATTAATTGTAATAACATGTAAAATAATTTTCGCCGCATTAATGATATTTTAATAAGCATATGGAATAATATTACGATAAGTAAATACATATATATTTTCCGCCACATTACTATGTAAAAACTTTCATGGGCTTAAGGAAATAAGTAAAATAATTGCAATGAATTAAGTGCGTAAATAATTTCCGCCACATTACTATGTAAAAACTTTCATGGGCTTATGGAATAAAATAAACAATATAATAGGAGGTAAAACCTTTCATAGTAATAAATTGTTAGCACTAATAGAAGGTAAAACCTTCCATAATAATAAATTGTCAGCAGTAATAGGAGGTAAAACATTCCATAATAATAAATTGTCAGTAGTCGTTTCTAGCTTGGGTTAACTCAAGCATCAACAAAAGTTAAAATTAACTTTAGTATTAGAGTTAGATGACAGTAAAATATAAAATGATTTTTATCTAATCATAAAATTATAGATAGGCGGTAATACCGCCATGTCTATAATAATGGAGATAGATGAACAAGTAAATATAAACTTTCGTACCTTTTAATGTTGAACGTTTTCTTTAACGAATGAACTAAATTGTTACGGATCGAGCACTATCGTGCTGATAACGTGTTATAGAATAACTAAAACTGTTGGAGTTTATAATAATATATTAAAAGCAGGGGCGGAGGGAGAGGGGGTGCAGGGGGGCCACTGCACCCCCTCACTTTTCAAAATTTTTTTTTATAGTAATATTATAGTATTTTAAAATAATAAATAGTGGGCTGGGTATGTATTGCACCTCCTCAAATTTTAACCCATTCCCACTCCATACTTCAATTAATAAAAAAATAAAAAGAAAGCATACAATTATTGTTTTTTATACAAGCTCACCCACCACACCACCCCCATTCAGTTATTAAAAGAATAAAAAGAAAACATAGTTTATACAAGCCCGCCCACCCACCTGACAACCCCTTAACTAAGTTAATAATAAAAAAAAGGATATATAATTATTTTATTATACAACTCACCCCATGATTTAGTTAATAACAAAAAAAGGCAAATTCTTTTTCCTAATCTTCTTTAAGTCTTGCGAGACGCTATAACGCTTCTTCCTAGTCCGTATTCTCTGTAAGTCTTATTGATTTTTCTTCTTCTTTTTTTCATCTAATAGTTGAACTGTTGAAGCACAGAATTAATATATTATACATATATTTGTGAAATATATACTTTTTGAGCTTAACTGCCCAACCCCTGTCTGGCGCCGGCGACGCTTCTTCCTAATCATGTGAACTATAAGTCATATTGTTTTGTTTTTTTTTCTTCTTTTTCTTCATTTTTTCTTATCTGGTAGTCTCATTATGCATACTGAAAAAGAAATTGCAGAAAGCTTTGATATTGATTTAATAATTGACGAGTTTGATCGTATCAAGAAACGTAGATCACAATTTAAAGTGCCTAAGTAAGTTGATTACTAACTATTACTTTTGAAAAATGTTTAACATTGTTTAATTTCATTTCATCTAAAGGGATGAGATATTCTTAGTTGATCATGTCTTATGTTTATTACTTTGAGTCTTTGACTGTATGTTTTAGTATATTTCTTTAAAGATGTTGAATGCTTTGTTAAACGGTACAATTTAAATATTGCTGGCTGGTTATTAATAAGTATATGTTTTTTCTTTCCTAAAGCTAATTTACTGTTGTTGATTAATTTTTTTATATTAAATTAATCAAAATATATATATATATATATATATTTAATTAATAAAAAATATTAGAATAATATTGCCCCCCCCTCTCGAAATCCTGGCTCCATCCCTGATTAAAAGACTTAGGAAAAGAAATGCAAATATTAAGTAATAACACTTGTGAATTGATATCATTTTACATCCGAAAGAGTACTCTTTATATAGATGCTTTTCCAACATAATACACTATTTCAATAGTGTTTATAATAATTATTACTATGCTAAATAGTAAACTTAAGTATGGTACAACAATTTTCACAAATGCCACATGTATGTATTATTTATAACATTTTGGTATTTTCATTTTCAGTCGTCTAAGAATATGTTTCACGAAATAAATTCAGGCAGGCTGTCTCAAACTATATGAGCCAAAATATTATAAACATATTATTAGCTTATAAAAAAAAAAGTATCTAAGCTTAGGCTCTACTTTAGTTGAATATTCTTGCATCTTCTAACAATGACCATGAAGTTTCAGCGAAAGCCTACGAGGGATAAAAATGACTTTGACCAAACTGTATGGACTTTACTCATTAGCGTGATAAATTGTCATTTTCTGTGTTATTCTTTTTATAACCACTTAGCGTGATAAAGTAGCCACGAGCCAATTCTCTGTTCTCTCTGTAGAACTACCCTCTTTGGGTTCCATCTTTTGGTTTTCTCCTCTTTTTCCTCTTTCCTCTGTTTTCTTCTTGATCTCTGGTCTCATCTCTCCCTCCCAGTCATGGATAAATTCAAAAGCCTAGTTCAGATGCACAAGAACACTCCTAAATATGATCCTCCTTCCTCTCCAGCTCCCATTCTTCTTTCTCCTGGCAACAATAACAATCAACCCATAACTTTGATAGCAAAAGCCATCACAGTCAAAAACATTAGCTCTCTAGCTATGAAAAATACTCTGCTTCAAGCATGGGGTATCAGATACCACATAGAAGTTAACTTCATCCAACAGAACACTCTGGTCTTCATCTTCAGCAATCACCAAGATGCCAACAGAATCCTGAAACAGTCTCCTTGGAACTTCAAAGGACACCTGCTTACTCTAAACATTTGGCCCCCTGATATAGCTTTTGATGACATGAACCTCTCAAAAACACCAATATGGATCAGAGCTATTGGGATTCCAGCATACTTCATCTCAGAAAGCAACATAAGAGCCCTTGGCAACTCCATTGGAACCTTCCAAAAAACAGAAATCACTGAAGGAAACAAATGGAACAGATTCATCAGACTCAGAGTTGAAATAGACACTAACAGTGTTATAATCTCACATGTCATGATGAAAATAGCAAATTGCTCAGAATTCAAGGTCAGACTCCAATATGAACGACTTGGTGAACTATGCTACAACTGTGGAAAGCTAGGTCACAAAATCCAGGTATGTGATTCCTTTCCCATTTTGAATTCCCCCCCTGATTCATCAGCATTTGGACCTTGGCTTCAAGCTGAAAACAGGACTGATCACCCCACTCATACACCACCACCCCCATACTCACCACCCACAACTTCATCCGTCCCCACAACTCAGCTACAACTCCAAACCCCAGCTGAAGCAAGCCTTGAAACACCAACCCATAAACCTAACAATCCTCATGTCCCTACCATAACCTCTCACCTCTGCAAAAGTTTACAAAAAATTAACTTTTCAGAAAGCAAAACTAAAAAGCAAGAGATCTCCGACAAAGATTCCTCAGACTTTACCACCACCCCAAATAAAGTAAGTCTCCACTACACCATAACCCAAGAGTCAACACTGTTACCCATGCAAATACAAAACCTCCCATACCTTACTGTTTCCAACTTCACTTCCCCAGCAACAATAAAAAACTGTTTCAGTACAAAAAGAAACATAAACACATTACTCTACCCCACCTCTAACAAAAAAAGGCCCACTTCCATCACTATGGTCGAATCCCCACTCACAAACAACTTAACCAATTTCCCTGTCACTTTCGACTCCCCCAAGCCCACATACCTCTCAATCCTTAATGAATCCAAGGTTCCTCTTACTCTGAATCAAGGTCTAATTCAAGATGGTACTGTGATCACCCGCCTATTTAGATCTTTCAAACCACATAGCAATGTGATTATCAAAGATCTTGAAGATACACATACTGAAGTAAAAAACAAACTGGATGAAGTCTGGAACACCAACAACAAAAACTCTACTGTAGACAAACAAATCAAGGCCCCAGAGGGGGACAGGAAGTAATGTCTACCAAAATCATTGTGTGGAACTGCCAAGGGTTGGGTCAACCCAAGGCAGTAAGAGCTTTAGAAGCTCTAGTCTCCTCTGAAAAACCTGACATTCTCTTTCTCTCTGAAATCAAAACTAGCAATATCTCTCCTGTTCTAAAAATCCTCAAGTCAAACAGGCTCTTGAATCACTCTCTCTCCCCCCCCCCCATTGGAATCTCAGGAGGCATTTGTCTAGCCTGGAATTCTAATATTTCTTTGTCTATTCTCTCTTCTTCAAACTGGTTCATTCATTCTGAAATCACCTCTCTCCTCTCTGCTCTCCCCCAAAAATGGTACTTCACTGGTTGCTATTGCCCATGTACAGACAATCTCAATCTTTCCTTCTGGAACTCTCTTATGAATCTGAACATGGCTGCTGACTCCTCCTGGCTGCTAATGGGAGACTTTAATTCCATCTTGTCTCAAGAAGAAAAAAGAGGGGGTAACCCTTTTACCTGCTCCTCTAATAACATCTTTTCTAGCTCTATAGATACCCTTAACCTCACTGACATTGGGTTTAATGGCAATATTTTCACTTGGAATAACCATAGACCTGATGAATATAACATTCAACTCAGACTTGATAGAGGTTTGGCTACTCAGCCCTGGTGCCTACAGTTCCCCAATTCTTCTCTCCATCACCTACCAGCCATTGGCTCTGACCACTCCCCTCTCCTCCTCCTCACTGAACCCCAAACTCCCTCTGGCAGAAAACCCTTCAGATTTGAACACATGTGGATTCAAGATCCCACTTGCTACACAACCATTGAGAACTCCTGGAATAATAGTATCACTCTCCCCCCTGCTTTCAAACTACTGTCCAACTTTAGATCTACTAAAAAAGCCCTTATCAATTGGAACAAATCTCACTTTGGCAACTGTTTCTCTAACATGAAAGTTCTTGTTCAGAAAATTGCTTTGTTACAGGGACAGGACTACACATCTCAGGTTCTTATGGATGAACAGAAACTCCAAACTGAGTTGGATAATATCAGAAGAAAGATCAAAACACTATGGAGCCAAAAAGCCAAGGTCAAATGGATAGAGGAGGGAGATGCTAACACCAGGTTCTTCCATCTATCAACCATCTTTAGGGGTAAGAGTAATAGAATCCACAACATTACTAGTGACACAGGTAATCTTCTAACCTCTTGGGCTGACATTGGTCTCTGTTTTGAAAATTTTTATGCTAATCTTTTCAAAAGTAACTTCAATGCTAACTCTCCCCCCTACCCTGATAACTTAGAGAACCTCTTCTCTAATGTGATCAGTGCAGAGGACAACAACAACCTCTGCTCTATCCCCTCTCCTTCCACTATCAAGAAAACCTTCTTCAATATGGAATCCAACACTACTCCTGGACCAGATGGATTCACCCCTCTTTTCTTCAAGAAACACTGGACTATTGTTAGTCCAGTTGTTATCTCTACTGTGAGATCCTTCTTTCTTAACAAGCCTATGCCTCAAGCTTTCAACCATACTTTTCTGGCTCTTATCCCTAAGAATGAAGATGCCTCTAGTCCTGACCAGTACAGACCTATTAGTCTCTGCAATGTAATCTATAAATGCATATCTAAAATTCTTGCTAACAGACTCAAAAGTCTCCTTCACTTGTTTGTCTCTCCTCTACAATCTGCCTTCATCAAAGGCAGACACATCCAGGACAACAACATCATTGCCCATGAACTTATGAACTATCTCAACTGTAAGAAAGGGCCTAACTCTTTCATGGCCTTAAAAATTGATTTATCTAAAGCCTTTGACAGGGTTGAATGGTCTCTCTTACTCAATATTCTCTCTAAGGTTGGCTTCTGTAACACTTTTCTTAACTGGATTAATAATTGCATATCCTCTGTTTCCTTCAGCACCCTCATAAATGGTTCTCAATTTGGTTTTTTTAAACCAAGTAGAGGAATAAGGCAAGGAGATCCTTTATCTCCTTACCTTTTCATTACTTATGCAGAGCTCATTTCCAGACTTCTCACTAGAGCTGAAGTTAACAATCAATTCTCTGGTATCAAGATAGCTAGACATAGCCCTTCTATCACCCACTTACTCTATGCTGATGACTTAACTGTTTACTGCAAAGCCAATGTAGGAAATTGTACAGCTATTAAGGAATGCTTTAATCTTATTGATTCTTGGAGCAGTCAAAAAATGAACACATCTAAATCATTCATCCACTTTAGTGGTAATTCCCCTCCTAATCTGAAATCCACTATTCTCAACATCCTCAACCTCTCAGAATGCACTCACCTTGATAAACACCTTGGAGTGCACTTTTGCAAAACTTCTTTCAAGAAATCAGCCATGATTCCTCTTGTGGAATCTCTGGATAGTAGACTTTCTAAGTGGAAAGGCCAAAACCTTTCCCTATCAGGCAAAACTATCCTCCTTAAGACTGTTGCCCAAACTCTCTCTAGCTACATCATGTCTATCTTCTCTATCCCCTCCTTTATCTGTGACAAGATGGACTCTATGATGATGAGATTCTTTTGGGGAGAGAATGCTAACAACAATATTCTCCCCCTCAAAAGTTGGGATTCCCTTTGTAGACCTAAAAGCCAAGGTGGCCTTGGGTTCAGGAAAATGAGAGACCACAACAATGCTCTCATATCTAAACTTACCTGGCACATAGCTAACAACTCCAACAAAATGTGGGTCAAGATCCTTCTCTCCAAATATGTGCAAGGAAAGGACTTTCTAACTATGTCTCCTCTCAAATCCAGGAGCTCCTGGATCTGGAGAGACCTGTTCAAGCTCAGACCTCTCATATCTTCTGGTGCTTGTTATACTGTCAACCCTCTTTCCCAACTCTCCCCCTGGACCACCCCCTGGATCCCCTCCATCCACTCCTTCATTCCCAACATCATCCCTCTTCCTCTCATCCCTATAGAGTCTATAACCTCTATCTCTGACCTATTTCATCAGGATACCAACAACTGGAACCAGAATACTCTCCAAAAATTATTCTCCTATGAGACAATTAAAGAGATTACTAAGATTCCTATTGTTCAATCACCTGATACCCCCTCTCTTATCTGGACTCCCTCCAAGCCAGGGAAATTCAGTACCAAAAGTGCCTTTCTCACTATCACTAAACCTGTAACTAATTCCAACCCCCCTCCTATTTGGGATCTGATATGGAAATCTCACCTCCACAATAGACTAAAAATCTTCCTATGGAGATGTGCCTCTGATATCATTCCTACTAGAGCTAGACTCAACAAGCTCTTTCTCATCCCTGACACTACTTGCCCTCTCTGCAACCAAGATGTGGAAACACTAGAGCACTTATTCTTAAGTTGCAACTACTTCAGTTCTATCTTGTTATCCTCTAGATGGACTTTTAACCTTGGCAACTTTATATCTAGTAACATAACTAATTGGATATCTTTCTTCCTGACTTGCAGGCTTCCAGGTACTAAAGATGCTAAAGCTAACATGGAATTCAAAAATTTTTGTGCAATTGCAATGGAGAGAACATGGCAAAACAGAAACAACATCACCCACAACAAGGCAGCTACAACTCCTATTGAAATGGCAAGAACTATTGAAAAAGAAGCAACTCTGCATGCCAAGACAAGAAGAAACAAAAAGATTACCAGGAAATTCTCAGCAGCTGAAACTTGGAAAAGACCTCCTCCGAACTGGACCGCAATCAACACTGACGCCACCTTCACCAATCTCTGCACCTCAACCGCCTCAATTTGGAGAGATTGCAACGGCACGATCAAGTTGGCAACAGCACACACATCACCATGCCTCGATGCCTCCGCTGCGGAAGCTAGAGCGATCCTTGAAGCATGTAAATTGGCCAACGAAAAAAAAATTTCTCGCATCTGGTTTGAGTCCGACAGCCTCAACACTGTCAACATGATCAATGACTCTCTTTCTGAACCAGATTGGACAGCAAAAGCTTTCATTGAAGAAATCCAAGCCATCTGGGCCTCTTGGCCGAACTGGACCTTTAAATTTGTTCCTAGATCTTGTAATATGCCAGCCCACAACATTGCTAACTGGGCTTTTCTTTGTAAATGGAATGGGGTCATTCCGTCAAACTTAATTCCCCTGTCCTCCTTTTGTGATGGGGGCCACCCCATTCTTGCCTACTTTTAATCCATGCTTATTCTAACTTATCAAAAAAAATGTATCATATAATTGTTGACTTTTATGCATGCATTAAGCTACAAAAATGTGTGTTAATTACAATTAAATGACATATTTAATGACACAAAGTTGTCTCATAGATGATCCTTACCATGTGGACCCAAATGTTCCACTTGCTTGACGTGCTTTGGGTCTTCCATGGAGAAAATTGATGAGTATTATTAGTCAAAGGAAGCTTCTCATCCACCAGCAACCCCATGTTTATAGTAAGATATTTTATATTGTCTTTTACGTTGGAGGTAGCAAAATTTAGTTTGACTGCACATATTAAGAGTTCTTATTTGATTGGAATATTTAATAGATTTGATAGATATAATCATATAATGTTCTTCAACAACTACAAAATGCATAAATCTGCTTATATTATAAGTACGTGCTGAAGAACTTTCTTGATCCTCAAGAAACTAGAATAATTAAATTACAATACAAGTACTTATCCAAAAGCTCGACAACACAGAATTGCCACAAGGCGAATATAATTAACTAGTGATAAAACATTTTTGAGCTATAACAACAAATGGAACGTTAATACACATCGCAGTAATTACATTTCGGGAAGTAAAATTTATTGATTATTTACTACGTTACTTAAGCTAACATCCTCTGTTAGGTCCCCTGTCCTCAAGAAAGGATTTGTAAATGGCAGTTCTGAGTACATGGGAGACGCCAAGAACGGCTTAGGTGGAATAGGTATCGATTGAACACTTCCTTCCAACATTTCAACAACCTTATTCATCGAAGGCCTCTCAGACGGGACGGTCTGAATGCACCAAAACCCCACCAAAAACAACTTTCTTTTAACTTCTTCTTCTTCCGTCATCATTTCATCTAATAATTTCACAGTGTCACTAAGTACACGCTGTTCGTAGACCTTGTCTGGAAAACAACTATCACCCGATTCGTCTGTCATTAGTTCACTGTTTTTTCTGGCACCAGCCATTTCAAGAACCATCATCCCGAAACTATACACATCGGATTTATGAGAAACTGGTCCAAAATTTCTGCAGAACACTTCAGGAGCAATGTATCCAATAGTGCCTCTCGTCCCAAAAACTGATAAAATACTCTGCTTCTGTTTGCAAAGCTGAGCAAGGCCAAAATCAGAGATTTTCGGACAGAAATCTTCGTCTAAGAGAATGTTCTGTGGCTTGATGTCGAAATGGACAATCCTGGTATTACAACCTCTATGTAGATATTCCAAACCTCGAGCAACGCCAACCGCAATCTCGTACAATTTATCCAATCCCAAGTGAATATTCTCTGACTTACTCCGTGATCCACTCTTGTAAATGAACTTGTCTAGAGATTTATTCGGCATGTACTCATATATTAGAGCTTTCCTGCTCCTGTTATAGCAAAATCCCAAAAGATTAACAATATTGACATGAGATGTCCTACTTATGCTTGCAACTTCGTTAAGGAAATCTTCCGCGCTGCTATTTGTCTCAGTTGTCAGAACCTTGACCGCTACAACGCGGCCATCAGGTAATGTACCTTTATAGACGCTACCAAAACCGCCTTGTCCTAACTTATCAGTGAAAGACTTTGTAATCTTCTCAATTTCACTGTAAGTGTATCTCTTTGGAGCTAGAGATCCATGATTAACCATAATATTCTCCAAAATTTGATCATTCCCCTCGTCTGAATCAGATGTACTTCTGTCTGTAAAGTAGCAGGACACAATGATGGCTATTATAGTTATGAACGTAACACCAAGTGACGCCCCTGCATTAACAGGCAGAACCAGTTTAGAGAACTCACCTCAAGCTAGTAACAAAAACTCGCACATCTTTGCGCAATCAACCCGTAGCTTACTTTACTAAACATAACGGTTTTCTCCATTTTTTTCTGGCACGGTTTTTTAGCTTCTTGCACGTAACATATAGAAGGATCCTCCTTCGACAAAATCCCATATATGAAACTACATGAAATATAAGTGAAGAGGTTTGGGAAATATTTACCTAGAATCAAATACCTCTGCATATTAGAAGGCCCCGATCCTCCTCGTGATCTTGGAGCTGAAAGAAACACGAATCGCATCATTAGAAAATCTCTCGTAAGTTTTTCTAATCATAATCCTATAAAATCTCCCAAACTCAAATTCACCTCATAAACTAAAACAGAGCACAACACAATTAATTAACCAGAGGAAAAAGCCTCACCATTGCTACAGGTCAATCCTTGAGCTTGATCAGCACAATAGCAAACAAACGACGGCGACGAAGAATTCCGATTATACCCGCAAACTCCACCTGATTGCACACAATTCCGGCAATTAGCGCTGCTGTTATTCACATCCAACCAACTAATCGAAAAACCACTCGCAATCGCGTCTCGCAAAGCACTATACGACGAATTTACCGCCAAACCTGCCGCCGCAGCTCCGCCCACCGGAACAACAACACTACTGTTGCACACAGCCGGCTCCGATTCCTCCCCTACCGTATAAAACCCCAAATCATCCGTACCGTTGCAGTTTACCCTATTATTCGATGAAACGACGGTGCAGCCGTAGTAAAGCGTGACGTTACCGTTACTCGAAGAATAACGGAAACGGTTGCGATCTAACGTCGTGTTGCGGAGGGGAAACGGACGGCAGAGATTGTTCGTCAAATCTTCTCTCGCGATTCTTAGGGTTTGCGAAGTGTAGTTGAGTTCGAGTATTCTGTACGGAGTTGAAGAGATGTTGAGCACCGGAACGCCGCCGTTGCAGGTGAGGTCGAAGCCCGGTTGGCCGCACGACGGCGGCCGTGCGCCGCCGGTGAAGGGGTAGTTGATGGTGATGTTGCCGCATTGAGATTGTTGCCGGCAGATATCGAATTGACAGAAATGCCCCGGGATTTGTGTTGTTATTAGTAATACGGTGAGGAGAATAAGGAGATTAAAATTTTGGTGCGGATTCATTTTTGTCACACTAAGCTAAGGTTTAGTGAAACAAAAAATATTCAGAAAATTCTGAGATTATTTATTTCTTTGTATGTTTGTTTTCTTTTATTACTTAATGGGAGAAGCCACAGACTTGGAAAGTTTTCAACGTCAACGATTTTGAAAAAAATAAAAATAGAAAGGAAGGATTGGTACATGACTGGTTATAAGATTGAATTCGTAATTTTCTAAATAATACAGCTAGGTTTGACGATATATTTTATTCTGGGAGTTAGTTAGAGCCAAAAGAACTACATAAGACTATGACATCACTGATTTGTTTTTAGAAGAACATGTAATTTCTATTTTGTAAAAATAATTTGCATCTTATCCCATTAATTTTGGAGAAGTGGCTAATATTCACCCACGTAAATTTAGAGTAGGGAATTTGTTCACAAACTGATTTTTTCAGTTTCCCTGCTCGAAATTTCCACGAACTTTTGTATCATATATTTATTCTTCCGTCTGTAATTTTCGAACTGAAAACATATTTATAAAAAAAGAACGAAAAAACGGCAAGTTAAATCACATCTATTGACGCGGTTTCAATGTTATACCAATCTTTTAAATTTTTTAAATGTTATACTCAACCTTTGACTTTTAAAAACTGTTGTACACTACTACACTTGCACCTAAACTATATTTTCGGCGAAAAAACGTCATATAACGGATGACGTATGCAAATGTTTTTAAAATCCGTAAATACTCCCAAAAGTTGAAAAAATACCTACAAACACCAAAATGACTTCTCATAAACCCCAAATATATCCAATATTTTTACAAATACCACGAGACAACACACTACTTCTCCTAATTTGTAAATACACTCAAACACCTCCAATATTGCCTAACTGCCTTCATTTATTTAGTAAAGAATTCAGCTCAATGTTTCTTAATTTATGTAGTTCGGTGCTACTAAGATGTATTACTAGAATCTATTTAGACAAAGGAACTGCATATTTAGACTAATCACTAATCAGTTACACATTTAAACTAAGTTGTTTATAACTAAAGAAGAGACATAAAATTTTACGGATTAATGCGAGCTTCAGGTGAAAGCTATTGCTGAAAATTTTCGTTTACTCTAAAGTGGAGGAAATGAACTCTTTAGTCTTTAGTGATTGAACTTGCAAAAATAACTGTAAAGGAACGAGCTTTACTCGAACGATGCATAGATCTCATATCCTTGTCTTCTTGAAGAGAACATCGTCTTTTTGAGTAATTATAGATACACCCCAAAACTTAAAACGCTTCACAGTAAGCTTGCTTGGAGTTTAACCAAGTACAGAGACATACCCTAACGTTTACAAAACATCACACACCACTTCCTGTTTCTCATGTTTTCAAACCTTCTGGAATGTCTCTATATGTATCCAAACGGACGGGAGTTCTGTAATTAGAGCAAATATTAGGGGTCTTGAAGTCATTATTATTTTTTCTACTGGGTAATACCATAATCTCTGAGTATTTTAACAGGTTAAAGACAGTAGTCTGAGGACACATATACTACAACATAACCGTGTTTCGAAAGGTTGACAAGAATCAAGATACCGTTAGAACTGATTGTATTTGATTGTCCACTCTAAATCTAACACCATACTGAGCTATCGACCTGGTGGAGGAAAGAAAAAGACCAGATGAGTAGTGTTTTCGGCTTTCACATTTGGCATTTTTGTGAACACACCCAACATACACGTAACATTTGGGGGTATTTTTTGAGAATTTGGAGGTGTTTGTGTGTGTTTACAAATTATGAGAAGCTATGTTGTTGTTTGGTGGTATTTATAAAAAAATTGGATATATTTGGGGGTGTTTACGAAATATGAAAAGTAATTTTGGTGTTTGGGGGTATTTTTTGAACTTTTGGGGGTGTTTTCAAATTTTAAGAACATTTGCATACATCATCTTCCCGCTATACAAATTACTAACATTATCAAAGAATTACATAACATAAAAACATTAAAAAACTAAAACAAACCAAGCAAGCAAAACAAGTGACCAAATCAACGTCCACCCAAACAAATTTGCGGGGAAAATAAGAACAATCGGTAAACGAGCTTTGGAAGTATTCCTTGAAAACTTTGACCTTCATAGTCTCCATCAGCTTATCAATATTAATCGTCTCTTCTCTAAATGCGATCTTGTTCCTCAAGTTCCAAATCGACCAATTTCATTTGTTGAATACAATATGAATCAACCGCAATAAATCAAAACAATATTCGATTTCATTTGTTGAATACACCGACTGATGTTCATTTTAAATCTTCATTATTTGGTTGAGTAGTGCACTGGTGTTGATTGTATGTATTGATCACCATTCGTGAACAAATCCTCCACATCATTATAATCCTTGTATGGATCATCTAAACCTCTCTTTTTGAAGTAGAAATAATATATGATCACTGATGTGGTAACTATACCAGCAAGACCAAGTGACACTCCTGTATGTAGCATATGAAATTAGACAATTTTCAATAACTTTAAGAAAAGACAAATTTTAAGTATGCCTTGGGATTTATTTAGTTACCTATTGCCACCTACTTTTCTAGGCTACCATTTGATCCCGAAAGAAACACGACACAAGCTTCAACAAGTACTGTGTTGCCTTATAGATATCTACTTGTTCATGTGTTAGAGAAGACTAACCTCTTTTTTCACATATAAAAGGCGGAGGCCCTTCAGGGCAGTAGTATACAAACCTCGATGAATTTTGTCTATACCCACACGACTCCGCCTTTTCGCATACAATCCCCATACTCAATATCGTTCACCAACCACTCAATCGTAAACCCACTCACAAGAGCCTCTGCAAAACAGTATAATTAGACGAATTATTATTAACTTCTAAAGCTTGTGCCGCCATTCGCTTCAATGGGACTAAAACACTGTTGTTGCAAACGGTCGCATTCCCCGGTCCTGATGCCTGATCCGCAACCGTGTAAGAACTTAAGCTACTAGCTCCTCCATTGTCGTTGCAATTATACTCGTTAAAAAATTGGTTCAAGCCTCTGCAGCCGTAGAAAAGCGTGACATTCTGCTCATGGGGGTGCGAGTCGTAATCAAAGAGGTCGAAATCTAAGGTTGCGTTGGAGAAACGACAAAGATTGTTGACATCTTGTCTTGCTATCAAGAGAGTTTGCCAAGTGATATCCACTTCTAGGACTCTGTATAATGTGGAAGAGATGTTGAGTAAAGGATGACGAGCGCCACCATCACAGTCGATCAGTTCGAAGCCCAGGTGGCCGCAAGATGTCGGCCGATCGCCACCCCAAAAAGGGTAGTGTGTGAAGAAGGGGCCACACTGAAATGGCTGCCTACAGATTTCATATTGGCAGAAGTAACATGAGAATTGTGTTATAGTCAGTAACAAGGTTATTGTTGAAAATGTATGGACCGGGTATGGTACTCTTTCGAATTCACATGTTGTGTTAATTGGACTGAGATGCCAACATTGATTGATTCGATAGAGTAAATTGCAGCGGAACAATAAAGACACAATGTATGAATTTTAAGCAGGTTATATGAATATAACCTGCCGAGCCTTATGGCGAAATAATCATTAATCACTTAATAATTTTTACAAAATTCAACTGAGAACATATAAGAAAACCAATCCTATCAACCTAACTCACTCAAGCTATAGATTTTATAGCTTTCACTCGTTAGACAAAGTCTCAGTAAAACACGACTGAAATACTCGACTCTAATAATTTTATTCACTCAGAATACTATGCTCTAGTCGTGTATTCCATCTTGATGTCTACCACTCTACTTATAGATATTACAAACTCGATCCCGAAGATGTGATAGACACAAATGATTGTTCTTCGATTATTTGGATAGTCTCGATATCTTCCTTGAGATTATCTTCAGTTTGGAAGCTCTCTTATCAGATCTTCGCAACAAATTATCTTTAGAGATCTTCCATCCTTATCATAATCTTCTTTGGCTCGATCATCTTTCTTTATGCTCAATCTTCTCGAAACTTAGATTCTCTAATATCCTGAAATACACCAAAGATAAACACAACTTGGGGAACTAGATAAGTCCATAAATAAAGGCAAGACTTAGTTATATATAATATAGACCGGGTCAGTGCAGTGTGTCAGATTGTATGTTGGTTTAACATTTCTTATCATATTTCACTTCAACACTGGCACTTTCAGTTGTGATCAGGATCAATATAGAATTAGAGTTCATTTTCAAGAATTAATACATACTTTAAGTAATTTCAGGGTGTTGATGTTGTTATTGATGTTTTCCTTTAAATTAGTCGTTCAGAAGAGGTGTTCAAGGAAAATGGATTATTATAATTTATAATCACCCAAGTAGTGAGAGCTTCGAGAGATTGTGACGATTGTCAAATGACTATTCTTAGGCACCTTGACTGTAGTACTCTCTTTAAGCTATTACATTCTATTTGGGGAGGTTACTTGATCTGTGATTTTCAATTCGAGAAAGTTTGTTAGTATGATATATAAGAATTATAAGTGAATGAATTTTTTCATCACAACTTGTGGTATTCATACAACGTACATAATTCTTAAAAAAAGAAATAACATAAACTAAATACAAGGAAATATCCTAAAGATATATACTGAAGATTACAAGGAAATATCCTAAAAGATATACAGTAGAGATTATGCTCAATATGCCCCCCCCCCCCCCCCCCCCCCCCTCCCGCAAAATTCATGTCCCATCGACGACAGAAAATTTGAATCGCAAAAGCTAAAATCGCGCACGAGAAAGCGATTTGGTGAGTAAATCTGCAAGTTGGGCAGCAGTGCTAACATACGAGACAATTAGAAAATCTTTGTTGACATGATCACGAACAAAGTGAAGATCACTAGAGATATGATTCATGCGAGAATGCAACACCGGATGAAGAGATAGATGTGTAGCTCCCAGATTGTCACATAGGACCCGAGGTGTAGGGAAAGGAAAAGCAACTCAAGAAACAGGTGTTGCAACCAACGTACCTCAGCAACCACATTGGTAAGAGCGACGTACTCATATTCTGTAGAAAAACCCGAGACCGCACGTTGGCAACGAGAAGACCAAGAGATGGGATTTCAGCCAAAACACACCACATAGGCATATGTTGATGCTACAAAGGTGTGATCACCAACCCAATCTGCATCCGAGTAGGCTGTAGAACGGACATAGTTTTCAGGACGCAAGAGAAGACCATGTGATAAGGTACCCTTCAAGTACCGAAGGAATCGCTTAAGAGCACTCCAATTAAAATTCGCCAGACCATGTCATATTATAAGGTTCCCTTCAAGTACCGAATGTATAAAACCCCAATTTTTCTTTATAAAAAAGAAAATCCCCTTAAGCATTATTAGAAATTACTATTTGTTCTATTTTTTTTTCTTTAGTTAGATCAGCTAGTGTAACTCTAATTTCAAGTTTATAATATGTTATGTTAATGAGTAGTAAAACTTTATTTCTTGATTTAAGAAATCGTGTTATTAAACACGACACAAATCCTTTCAGAAATTAGTATTTATTTTGTGTAAAAAGATTGCGCTAATAGTGAATTAATTATTCGTATTGGTTTTTTTTTTTTTTTTTGAAGAGAAAATATGCATTAGAATCGAAACCCAAAGGTTCAAACAAAGCTAGCACAACATCGCCAACAAAAAGATTAAAACGTAGCAAAAACAAGAGGGGATGGACCCTCGGCACTGAGTGTCGCATTACGTGCAAGCGTATGAGCCTCCATATTAGCCTCCCGAGGAACCCAATTAAACGAAAAGTCGTCATGCAATTTCATAGCCGTAATCACCCCATCAATAATAGAAGCTTGAAGTGCATCACTCGATTGTCCCGCAATAATGTCGTGCACAACGCTCAAACAATCCCCCTCAATGATAACCCGTGGCCACTTCATCCCTATAGCTAACCTTAACGCCCACTTTGCCGCGGTCGCCTCGACACATGCGGGAGAAAGATTGGACTCCCATCGACGTTGCGCCCACGCAATTACCGCCCCACTCGAGTCCCGAGCTATTATACCGATCCCAACAGCTCTCTCATCCCCGAACAAAGCCCCGTCGAAGTTGATTTTAATGGTATTAATCGGGGGGGGGGGGGGCTGTCCATACCTTCCCTCGTTCAGCCGCCGTGAGGGGAGCAACGTCAAAGGCGTCCCTCCAACCGTGTGCACACAAAACAGCAAAAGTAGCGATCTCCCCTGGCTCACGCGCATGATTCCCCGCAAGAATGGAATTTCGGTTATTCCACAAATCCCAACACAAAGTAATAGCCAGCCCCGCCATCTCCGTTGTCAATGCACCCGCAATACGCACCACCCAATCAAGAATCTCCTCGTTCGCGCCAAGCATCAAGGTGAGTGGAAAATTTGTGAGAGCCCAACACTGTCTCGCCACATGACAATCAAAAAAACAGTGGCGACAACTCTCTTCCCCTTCTAAGCACACCACGCACGCTACCTCGCCACAAATGCGCCGCTTCCTAAGGTTACACTTTGTAGGTAAAATATTCAAGCAAACCCGCCAAAGGAACACCTTAATTTTATTTGGACAATGAATACGCCAAATGAGCTTCCACACCTTGTGAATATGAGAAGTCGCACCCTCCAAAGAGTTAGACCGCACCAACCCCTGTGACACAATAAGATGGTACGCGCTCCTCACCGTGAATACCCCTTTTCGCTCATAATGCCAAACCCACGTATCCTCTTGATTCGCCCCTCCAACCGGAATTTTCAAGATTTCTTGCACATCCACCTCCCAAAACAGGCCGCGCAACCTCTCCACGTCCCACCATCCCGAAGCTTGATCAATCAACTCACTAACCCGAACAAACGGGTCATCCTGACTCCGTGGTGTGATAGGACGGAAAGAAATTGGCCGAGGAATCCATGCATCCTCCCATGCAAAAATTGACGCCCCACTCCCAACTCGAAGGCGTAAGCCCCTCTTTAAAACCGGAATAGTCTCCCAAATACATCTCCACGAAAACGATGGTGTGCTTCCAATCCTAGCGTCCAACAACGAGAATAAGGGAAATACCGCGCCTTATATATCCGTCCCAACAAACTATCCGGGTTATTAAAGAGACGCCAAGCTTGTTTAGCGAGAAGCGCCATATTAAACGCCTTCAAATTCCGGAACCCCATCCCACCTTCTTCCTTCCGACGACACAACTTGTCCCATGCTATCCAATGAATCCTATTCCTTTCCCCGCTGCCCCACCAAAAATTACTGATAATAGATTCAATCTCCTTAATTAAGGTATCAGGGAGACGGAAGCAACTCATCGCAAATGTCGAAATAGCTTGCATCACCGATTTAATCATAATTTCTTTCCTAGCACTCGATAATGTCTTTCCCTTGAACCCCTGTGCGCGTTTCCACACCCTTTCCCGAATATACGCAAATAGCTCCTTTTTCGACCTACCAACCACTGATGGAAGACCCAAATATTTCTCATGACGGTCAGCCAACGCCACCCCCAGAATGTCGCTGATTTCCCCCCGAGAGTTGGGTTCATATTCCGACTCAGAACCACCACTGATTTTTGCAAATTGATTTGCTGCCCCGACGCCGTCTCATAAATTTGAAGGAGCCTCCTAATCTCCACGGCTGCCTCCCTTGTTGCCTCACAAAACAACAATGTATCATCCGCGAATAGCAAATGAGAAATACGTGGCGCCTCTCTACAAATTGCCACACCCCGCAACAGCTCACGATCCTCTGCTCCAGAAATAAGGGCTGAAAAAACCTCGGAAACAAATAAGAATAGGTAGGGGATATAGGGTCCCCCTGCCTAATGCCCCTTTCGGGGAAAAAACCTCAGATTCCCGCCCCCCAATCAAAGTAGCATACGACACAGAACGAACCCCCATCATGATAAGAGACACAAAAGAAGAAGTAAAGCCTAATCTAATCATTACCTTCTCCAAGAAGGACCATTCGACTCGGTCATAAGCCTTGCTCATGTCAAGCTTCAATGTCATAAATCCACGTCGCCCTGTCCTCTTATTTTTCAAAAAGTGGTTAAGCTCAAAAGCAACAAGAATATTATCAGTGATTAATCGACCCGGAATAAAAGCGGATTGGGAGGGAGAAATAATATCCCCCAGGAAAGGCTTAAGTCGATTAGCAATAGCCTTAGAAGCCACTTTAAAACTAACATTGCTGAGACTGATTGGTCGAAACTGCGACATCACATCGGGGTTAGTAATTTTAGGGATAAGGACAATATGAGTGAAATTCACCACAGGGTTCAATATACGATCATTCAAAAAAGCAAGAACAAAAGCAATAACGTCATGCCTCACAATATCCCAAATTTTTTTATAAAATAGCACAGAAAAGCCATCCGGCCCCGGGGATTTATAGGAATACATATCAGTCAAAGCTTTAGTTACCTCGTCGGTAGTAAAAGGCTGGATAAGGCGCTCATTCGTCTCCGGGCTCACGCGCACTCCCACCTCCTGCAACACCTCGTCGACCGCCTCATCCGACGGATTGGAAGAAGTGAAAATCTGCCGAAAGTAATCCATTGCAATCGAGTCAATCTCCGTTGGAGAATGGCGGAGTAAACCCACGCTGTCCCTAAGGCCCGTAATCTCATTTTTCCTTCTCCGTTCACTCGCCCTATTATGAAAATAAGCCGTATTCCGATCCCCCTCCTTAAGCCACTGAACCTTTGCTCGCTGCTTCCAGTACAACTCCTCTGACGCATATAGCTCCTCAAGTTCTCCAATAAGAATCTTCTCCTCCTCTTTTGTTCTCACGGAAATCGGCCCCCCTCGCAATTCCAGTATCTGGGCATTTAGTTTTTTAATTTTCCTTCGCATATCCTCCCCGCTAACTTTATTCCACTGAAGTAGACCTAGACTACACCCTGCCAATTTACCAATAAGTTGCTGTCCGTCCTCGTTACCCCCAACCTCAGTCCACAACTGCGCAATTACCGCCTCACACTCAGCCTTACGAACCCACGAGGCTTCGAACCGAAACCGACCAGCCCCCCGACCAGCCCCTGTCCTATGCTGTTGTCGTAATGAGACAACAATAGCTGCATGATCAGACCTATATAGCGGGACGTGTTCCACTTTCGCCGATGGAAACTGCGAAGACCATGCCAAATCTGCGCATGCACGGTCCAAACGAGCCCATACCGTATGTGGAGAAGGTCGCACATTGCACCAAGTAAATTCTGGCCCCACGAACGGCAATGAACTCAACCCCGAGTCTAATAAAGCATCACGGAAGTTACGGATCTGCCAATTCGCTCGACACGGACCACCCTTCTTCTCCGACTGATTTAGGATCTCATTAAAATCTCCCACACAAAGCCAAGGTCGATGAGACTCCCCCTTAAGCCTACGAAGCAAGTTCCATGTTCTTATCCGTTGCGCCGCGTCGGGTTCCCCATAAAACCCTGTGAGTCTCCACGCCTCGCTCCCCTCCCCAACCACAACATCTATATGATTCACCGACATACTAACCAACCGCACCTCGAGAGTCTTATCCCATAATAAAGCCAAGCCTCCAGACAAACCACGAACCTCAACAAAAACACCAAACATATCCAAACGAACTTTGATCGCCTCTATTTTCCTCTTATTGCATTTTGTTTCCGAGAGAAAAATGAGAGGGGGGTGAAAACGAGAAACCAAGTTTCTCAACTCGCGAACTGTCCAAGGGTTCCCCAAGCCCTGACAGTTCCAACTGAGGACATTCATTGGGAGCAGCGGGGTTGCGTTGCAACCTCCGCCAAATCGTGAGTATCCATATCATTCATCAAAGTATCCTCCCCTTTGTGTCGCTTTTCGACCCGAGAATCCCCAGCACTAGTACTAGCGCGTTTTCGCTGCTGCTTTCCCCCATCTGACTGCGTAGCATTTACATTTCGCCGACGAATTTTAGCTTTTCTGAGTTGGTTACCTTTGCTGCCACTCTGCGCACTTAACTCCCCCGAAACAGTCGCCTCCGAATCATACCCAACGTTATGCTCACTGTCCCTCTCCCTCTCGATGACCTGGTCTGCCTTTGGGACCTGTTCACGCTCTCTTTCCCGCGCGAAGTTCGCATTTCCGTTATCTAAAATCTGCACCTGCCGATCAGTATTCTTTGCTGTTAGTCCTGCACGTCCCTCAGACCTGCTCTAGGCCGAACTGTTAGACGGAGTTCCCTTGTTCAAATTCCAGTGCTGGTCGAAGTTTCGTGGCCTGTGGGACTGCTGTTCGCTGAACCATCTGGTATTTGAATTAACCCGAGGATTTCTGTCAGAGAATCGCTGCCTTGCGCTTGCTCTAAGTGACGGTTCTCGAAGCCACGACCCATACGGTAAATTATTTTCGTCTATCTCATTCCCCTGTTCATAGCGTGCATCACAGTCATTAATAATATGGCCCAAGAGTCCGCAAACGTAGCAAAAGTTTGGGAGACGCTCATATTTAAAGGACACCATCAGCTCTTGACCATCCGACCCACGGATTTTTAGGATACGGAGAAGGGGTTTAGACACGTCTATTTTCACACGAATGCGCATGCTAACCCCACATGATTCAGCCATGTCCACCTCCTCAAAGAACCCCAGCTTCTGTCCAATAAAAGTAGCCATCCCCATTGTCTGTTTCGAGATGGGAAGATCGTAGATACGGACGTAAAAGCTACAGAAATTCAGACTGACATTAGCAGGATTCTCATCCATCTCAACATCGCGTAAAACGAGCACGTGTTTGTCAAACGACCAAGGACACCCCTCCAACGCCTTGCGCTTATCAATGATGTGAAAAAATTTGAAAAGGAGGCGATCCCCTTCAATTTGGCTGATCTCAATCCCCTTTCGCGCATTGAACAGATTTCGGAGCAGCGCGCAACATGCATTGAAGTTGTATGTTCGGCTCGTTAACAATTTCCCGACCAACATTAACCCGGACGCATCGTTGGTTTGCTGCCACGACTCCTCAGGAACCACGTGAGTTGACTCCTCCTCCTCTGTCAGAGAAAGACGCTTACGCAACTGATCACTGACCTCTTCCATGGCCATAGGCTGGGCGGCGACGCGAGATATTGCAGGGAGTGGTGCGTGCGAAAGCAAGAAGACGGCGAGCCCCTTTCTTCAGCAATCTGTACCAAACCAGCAGCCAAAAACCAAAACCAGTACGTGAGTAAAGAAACAAGGAAAAGCAAACCCTAGCGGCAAGGCGCGCGAGAAAGAGGAAAAAAGACGACTAGAAAAAAAACCCTAGCAACACAAATTAGAGGCAAGACGTATAAAGAATTAAACAAGAGGACAGAAAAACTAGGAGATCGCCATTGTTGATTGCCATGAACGGTACGTCGAGATCGAAAGAGCCTTGTCGGATGGTAAACACTCAACTCTCACGTAAGAGACCTAACCCTCATGCAGAGAGACGTTAATCGTCAATTTGGGAATACATAGTCCGTATTGGTTATATATATGTACGTTTCAAATACAATTATATTTTACAAGCCCTTTTACTTATTGAGATTAATGACCCACCTTTTAACAACCGGCCGTTATAGAATTTAAGGGTTTCCATGAGCCTAGCACAACCTTTCGGTTTTGTATGCAAATATATCTTTTAGTGTCGCCGCATCAATTCTTCCCCGCTCTTTTTCGTTCTTTATTCATTATTGATAGCTGCGCGTCTAAGGTAATTCTTCACTTTTTTATTTCTTCCATGTTTATCCTTTTTCTGTTTATGAATCGTGAGTAGCATGACATAAAAAATTCATTGAATTGTATGTCTGATCATGTATAAAATTATATGGCCCACGGTTCTTTAGCTTGTAATTGAATATGCTGCCGCTTGAATAAATCTTAATATATCAAGATCTGATTACATACAATCCTAAACTCTTGCATTGGAATTCATCATTATATTAATATCTTATAACTATATTATTATGTTGCAAAACCATTATTTGATGGTATTATTTGAAGTAAGAGTTGATGATGGTCAGATTTATAATTAAGAACTATTAGATATACAATTATACTTATTGCACATGTATTTTATTTGTATAACTATTGATCACAAGTATGCTGATGGAAATATAATCACTATTGTTCTATCTATAGATTACCTTAATTACCTTCAAGAAAAGCGAACCGTAAACATATTCTGATTGGTTTTGAAAGTGCAAGAACAATATTTTATTATTTAGAACTCTAGAGTGTCATCAACTAGTTATCGCCATGAATTAGTTAAGTTAGAAACATAATTAAATCTGCTTAGAGATGTGACGGAATTACCTTTAAATATGAAATAGTTTGATTATGTTTGCCTTAGGTAACTTGGGCTAGCTAAATGGTTAATTATCCTCTATGAGCTGGAGTTTCAGGTGCGTGTTCCAAACCTGTATTATTTTCACTGAAAGGAAGTGTGTGCCTATGTGGTTACTAGTAGTAAATATGTACATATACATACATATATATATATATATAAGTGAATTACATGGTTAGAAGTTATCTCGTTAAGTGTTGAACTGTTTACTTAGTACGTTTGATGTTACCTGATTATTAGCACTATCGAATAATTCTTGTTTAATGTGAAACGATTGTTTATTGATTCGGAGGTTAGTTGTATTGATTGTTTCCTAATGTTAAGAACGAGTAACAACTAAATGTACCGTTTAGAACGAATAATGACTGGCTGAACTGTTAAGAACGATTAACGACTGACTGAATTGTTTTGAACGACTGAACGACTAACTGATTTATTTTTGAACGACTGATAATGGATCCACGGCTTGGTAAGCATGTTGTACCGCTGGGCAGCGGCGGGCTCGCCAAATGGTCTTCGTGCCCCATGGCCCCTCTCCCTTAGACCTGTGGGAGTTTAGTAGTGTCTAAGTGGGGTAAACGACGAGCATGCCTGTGTGGTATGTGGAACGATTTCGAGGTAGCTCCTTAAATGGGGGTAATAAGGACTGATCGAACGGAGTTATAAGGACGGGTATTGTATACTTGAGGTTGAAACTTTGTTCTATCTCGATTGATTGTCGGATTGCCTGACTGTGTGACTACCTGAATGATTAATTGACCAATGTGGCTAATTGTTGTTTTTCAATTGTTTTCAAAATAAAAGTGCACGTCATTCACTCTGCACACAAACGCACAAACACTACTGAAATTTTTATCTCACGCATGCATGTTTTTTCCCATTCCTTTCAGCTTTAGGTCAACCTGGACGAGACTTGAAGAACGTAGAGAGTGGGTTCCATCGGGTAGTTAGTTAATGTTTGTATTAAGTTAACCTTTTTCTTTATTGTAACACTTGTAATTGTCTTGTTTTGGCACAATTAGTATTTTTTTAATGTCATTCTTGTTATGATATTGTACTGTTTAGCCTCGAAATTTCGGGGTGTTACAGAATGACTCGCTTAAGAGCACTCCAATCAAACTTCGTCAGATCAGCCATTTGTTGCGCGAGTCTAGTGATGGCAAGGCTATATCGGAGCAAGTAAGATCATGGTACTGAAGGGCCCCAATGACACTCTGATACTCCTTGCCATCGGCAAGGGAGGAAGACATAAGGGTCGAGGAGGTGGACGCCATGGGCGTTGCAAATGACTTGGCATCATCCATTTTATGTCAAGCAAGAATGTCACAAATATACTTGTGTTGAGACAAGAACAAGCACTCACGATGACGAAAAATCTCAACACCAAGAAAGTAGGATAACATACCAAGATTCTTAACCGCAAACTTGGAGCCCAATTGCACAATAAGTGGCGCAAGTAAAATGGGACAATTATCCGTGACAATAATATCATCGACATATACCAAGACATAGATCAAATCCGAACCCCGAGATTAAACAAAGAGAGAAGCATCGGAGTTGGATTGCAAGAAGCTAAGAGAGCCAAGAGCAGAACTCAACGCAAGATGCCAAGCATGAGGGGCTTACTTAAGGACATGGAGCGATTTCTTGAGATGATAGACATGCGACATTAGAGTTTGAGAACCCCGGAGGTTGAGACATATAGACATCTTTAAGAAGATCACCATGCAAAAAGGCATTACTCACGTCAAGTTGACGAAAGGGCCATGAGTTCATAACTGCAAGGAAAGAATCGTGCAAATTGTGGCAGGCTTGACAACATGATCGAACGTATCCTTAAAATCAAGGCTCACATTGACGAAAGCCTTTAGCAACAAGGTGAGCCTTGTACTTGTCAATAGTGCCGTCAGGATGATGCTTGATCCGTAAAAACCCATTTGAATCCAATTATATTCTTGCCAATCGGATGAGGAACAAGATGCCATGTACCATGCTTCATAAGAGTTGTATATTCTTCAACCATGACCACACGCCAATTTGGATCCTTGAGAGCAGTGCTGACACAAGTGGGCTCAATAGGGTCGTGAACTGGATGTTTTTTTTTTGCAAGATTAAGTTGTTTAGGCTTAAAGACGTTATTCATGGCACATGTGGTCATGCGATGGGTGCGAGACGGGTCACATGGTAAGAAAGATGGCATAGATGACTCATCAGTAGAAGAAGATGAAGCAAACGAGCTATAGGAAGGCTCGGTCAAGCATGGTGCAGCCGGCAGGGGATGGCACGACGTGTCTGATAGCGCGTCAGATCGCGCGGCTAACTGGTATGATTGTGTGGCGGAGGCGCGATCAACGTCAGATCACACCACATTCTGGTCGCGCGATCATCGTCCCCCGCGCTGGATTCTAGAGTATTGGCTTGTGACGAGTCTGAGTCGCGCGTCTGGTTGCACCACAATCTGACTGTGGCGCTATGCAGGCACGACTGGGCCAGATGGCATGTCATTCTGACAGCGGGGCACAATTGGTGGCGTGGCAATTAGAATAAAAAGAGATGGTTGAGCAGGCACAAACAAAGATAGAGACACAGAGGAAGCGAGAGAAGTACCCAAAACTTTGGTCACAACAAAACGAACATGGCGAAAAACAAGAACTATGCCTGACTCTGCATCATAGCAGCGATGTGCGCTCTGAGAGATGGAGTACCCAACAAAGATGCAAGCACGAGAAGGATCGTTGAGTTTACCCGGAATATAAGGTCACAACCACGAGAAACAAAGGCAGCCAAAAGTCCGTAACTTCAAGTAATTCGGTGGATGACCAAAAAGAATACCGAAAGGAGAGTCCTTGCGAAGAACCAGCGTAGGAAGGCTGTTACAGAGATACACCACAGTAGCATACGCAAAATCCCAAAAGGAGGGAGGCAAATGCGCATGTTGAAGTAGAGTGCGGCCTAGAGAAACCACTTGGCAATGGTGACGCTCAACAGCACCATTCTGTTGAGGTGTGTGCGGTGTAGTGATAAGCCAACTAATACCAGTCTCAGAAAGATAAGACCGCAAAGCCACAAATTATCCTCCATTATCAGAATAAAAATTCTTGACACTAAAACCAAATTATGTCTCAACTAGTCCACGAAATTGGCAAAACACTTGGAGAACCTAGGACTTGCGAGATGAAGGATAAAACCAGCAATACTTGGAGTAATGATCAATAAGTAACAAGTAATAACGGTTGCCATCAATAGAAGAAACCGAACAAGGAGCCCACATATCCCCATAAACATAATCCAGAGGATGAACATATTGCAAAGAACTCATGGTAAAGAGTAACTGGGTACTTTTATTAGAACAACAAAAATGATAAATCGTAGCATTCTTAGAAGTTCAATTACATGGTAAATCAAACTTCTTAATAATCAAAGAACTAATAACATCAGAAGGATGTCTTAAACGACAATGCAAAACACCCCGATTCGTCCTAGCTCCCGAAAATGCCATAGGTGATGGGCGAGCTGAGGGAGGAATATATAGGTGATAAACTCCATTAGTGCAAGCTCCGCGCAACAGTTTGCCCCCGTAACCCGATCTTTAACTAAAAAAATGAGACGAATTGAATTCAAGGATTACATTATTAGACAAGGTAAATTGGTGAACCGATAAGAGATTTCTCTTCGAAGACGGAACACACAAAATAGGAGAGATATCGAAACGACGATCAAATAGATGAAAATAAGAAGAACCAATATGGGAGATTGGCAAACCTGAATTATCGACACTGAAAACCTCATCGGTGCCATCATACTCAGAGTGAACCTAGAGATTCTGAAGATCAGAGGTACGGTTGTGAGAAGCACCAGAATCAACTAACCTAGTGTTCTGATCTGGAGGCAGTGGAAGCGGGGTCGTGGCTAAGTTGGCAAGAGGTTGTTGGAGTAGACGAAAAGTACAAGTGCCATGACCATAGATGCCCCAGATCTAACATGTGGTATTAGGGCGAGTTCCTTAAAAACCTTGACGACCATTGTTGCTAGAGTTTGGGGAATTGGAATAGCCATTACGCTGTCAACTACGACTATTCGAACGACCACCCGAGCAGTTGTTGTTGTTGCCCCGACCACCGGAGTTGCCACGAGATAGAGTGGAGTAACCTTCGGTGGTGTTGGCAGTAGCAACCAATGATTGGTTGTGCGCATCGAGGCGTTTGACATATGTCTCATGCGCAACCAATTTTTCATGCAATTACGCAAAGCTGATAGAGGAATCACGAGCATTTATCTGGGCGACAATGTCACGATAGGTAGCACCGAGACCATTGAGAACGTAAAGAGTAACATTATCGCCGGAAAGCGGATGATCCATGATCGCCAATTCATCCACCTTCATCTTGATAAGCTGAGGGAATCCAGCAACTGTGCGAGAGCCGATTGTCATGGTGGAGAGGGACTCCTTCTATTGCATGACACTAGAGCGGGATTTGTTGGCATAAATGTGTCGTAGGGTTTGCCAAGCCTGGGCCGAGGTCTTGGCATCAAATATCAAACCCATGATATCATGGGAGACGAAAGCGAAGAGAGCAGGCAAAATGAGTGAATCTTGTCGTGTCCAATAGCTAAAAGATGCAATGGATTCCAGAGAATCACCAAAAGGAGGGAACGGATACGAACATCCACAAAGCCAAAGAGGTCATAGCCATAAAAGAAATGGCAACATTGTGCATTCCAGGACGTGTAGTTGCTGAAAGTAAGCTGCAGGAGCAGATGAGTTTGTGCAACAATGGGCACAAGGTGGTCAAGCAGAGGACTAGACGACGGTACCACCAGAGGAGCAGTGGTGGTCTGCACAACGGGGAGAGTAGCGGTGGCGGACGGCAGGGAAGTCGTGGAGGTGGCGGCGGCAAGAGGGTTAGGGTTTGATGAATCCTCAAAAGATATTGTAGGATCTTTTTCTCGTTAGAGATATTTTTCTGCTGATACCATATAAGAATTACAAGTGAATAACTTTATTCATCACAACTGTGGTATTTATACAATGTACATAATTCTTAAGAAAGGAAACAATCAAAACTAAATACAAAGAAATATCCTAAAGATATACACTGAAGATTACAATGAAATATCCTAAAAGATATATACTTAAATATGATATTGGGGACTTTCTGTTTCTTTTTTATTTATTTTTAATTATTTTGTGAGTTGTGTTGAAATAATGTTTTTCAAACATTACTTTTTCTTGCT
Organism: Linaria vulgaris; assembly: GCA_948329865.1. Taxonomy (NCBI): domain Eukaryota; kingdom Viridiplantae; phylum Streptophyta; class Magnoliopsida; order Lamiales; family Plantaginaceae; genus Linaria; species Linaria vulgaris. The sequence goes on along the minus strand of OX415250.1, from coordinate 19,105,002 downwards.
GAAAGTTTTTTTTCTATATATATTTTCTTTTGGAAAAGAAAATTTTATCTCTAGAAAAACACATAAATACAGGATAAGGTGTAAAGTGCCAAAAATTTACAATTTAAAGGTGCAATGTGATATGTGTTTCAATTTAGGAGTGTAATGTGTTAAAATGTGATAATTTAAGGGTGCCAAGTGGTTTAGCCCTCTACTAATCTACCTTATTAAGTTTCAATTTTCAGTTTCAACCCGCTACTTCAGCTTCTTTACATAATTCGATACTTCAGCTTCTTTACATAACGGCCCTCATTTTCTACAAATTTCAAATGTGTATCTTTTAACAAACTAAGTCCTCACAGAATATTAATTGTATTCAATTTACAGACCATGATTTTTTTCTTTAAATTTAAATAAAGCACATAGACATGGGGAGGACCGCGCATAACGTCTACTTGTTCTTCTTTTATGTAATTTATAATTTTATGCTAGCAACAAAAATGGCACAGAGCCTTCAACGTTAAGCGGTAAAAAAACAAATTGAAAGAATGTTGTGATTTTGGTTTATTGGCTCCGTTAACCGCATCAAACTGGAATCGGGATTATATACTTTTTTTTCTTTTTATTCTAGGCATTCTATTTTTGTAATCTTTATATTGTGGACAATAATGCGCATACATTCTCAAATTTTCCTTTATTTGAATGTGTTTTTCATATAAATTTTTATGTTGTGGCATGTGATGCGTATGCATTCTCAAATGAATGTGTGTGTAATTTGTTATTGTGCACGTTAGTGAATCATGATGGTTACATTTTATATTTTTGACTTATATATGGTTGACAATGGTTCGTAATTAATGAACGACCATCAAAGATTAAGTAATTACTTTTTACTAGATTATATTCTTTTATTCTATGTCTTGTATATCAAGATTCTTTTAATAGTGTATTTTTTTGTAATTATATATATATATATATATATATGTGTGTGTGTGTGTGTGTGGTAAAAAAGAAATAAATAAAATAAAAACCAAAATCGCTCGGTTAAACCAAAACAATGGCGGTTTAAACCAAATCGAACCATCTCAAATGGTTTGATACATGCTTTGCCTTTGAAAAGAATTGAAACCGTATCCTTTTTTAAAAAATCGCAAACCGAACCACCTACCCCTATTTATACTAATAATAGGAATGGCAAATTGTCAGGAATGGTATGGAAGGGAGCAGGGGTTGCGATTGGATTGGGGGTGAATTGATCTGTTTTGTCAATTGGGAAGAGGAATACGTTAATTTCAAAAGTAATCACGTTTCAGTTATGCGAGTTAGGGAGACGGCAGCGTTTTGGGCTTAAGTGTGTTTGTCAATTGAGTCAAGGACCTTTTTCCAAGTGGGTTGTTCTCTCTTCATTTCGGACCGGCCAATTATGGGTCGAGATTGATGGGCCATATCGCTCTGAAGCCCAGAATATCTTTTATTTCTTTTTCTAGTATGAATAGTACTGTTCTAGCTTTTCAATTGTTTAGCTAATTATGTAAGGAGATTCCCACTGCTATATGGGATCAGTTGCGCATCAGATTTGAATATATGACTATTATTACAAAGCTCAGCTTTTCTCTCTCTGTGGAATATCCTCTAAAGTAGTTCAGAGCCAATCCCCTTTTCCCCTTGCATTGGTTCCTCTTACTTTAGCTACAAGATTCCTGTAACAAGCAACAAAAAATAAGAATCAGTCACCATATCATAACATTGGCCTCAGAGCTTTGATTCTGGGCGCACAAGGAACTCTGAAACACTATGGCAAAACCAGGCTCACACGCTGCAAGATTGGATGATGTGGAGGCAGGGCAACAACTGTTGCAGGAAGGGCAAACACGTCTGGAAGGAAATCAAGAGAAACTACAGATCCAAATGGACTCAATGAATGAGAAGCTGAACCAGCTCTTGTTGGCCTTCAAAGCAGATAAACCGAGGGAACAGGAGAACTCACACTCCTTTAACTTTGGATATGTTCAGTCTCCAAGCTCAGCCAGGAACATAGCTGATGCAGGGGTGATGAACACACAGAAGGAAGGGAGCATCTTCAAAAGCCTAAGAATGGAGTTTCCTAAGTTCAATGGGGAAGATCCTAGGGCTTGGGTAAGGCACTGTCAAAGGTTCTTTCTCTTACGCCATTTATCTGATTATGAGAAGATAGTGGGGGCTGGGATGAACATGGAGAGTGTAGCTGAGGTCTGGTACCTGGACAACATAGAAGGGAAGAAGAATATGGGATGGCCCAGATTCACAGATCTGGTGATTGAGAGGTTCACCTCAGCTAAAGGGGAAAACCTAGTGGGAGAGTTCAATAAACTCGAGCAAATAGGACCCGTGGATGACTACATCCAGAGATTTGAAGAGCTGAAGGCATTCATGTCTCAAAAGAATAGACACTTGGATGAAGATTACTTTATTCAAAGCTTCACAAGTAGTCTTAAGGATGACATTAGAGTAGTAGTGGAGATGTTGATGCCACCCTCATTGAGACAGGCCATATACATGGCTAGAAAGCAAGAGGTTCAGATGGAAACACTTCAAAAATACTACAAGGGGGCACAAAAAACCAGACCATGGGCTTCAAGCCTAAGGGAATAGGATTCAGTAATGAGGCAGGGAAATGGACTAGTAATGAGAAATACCCACCCCTTAAGAGACTGACTCCTGAGGAAATGGATAGCAGGAGGAGGAGGGGCTTGTGTTTCAATTGTGATGAACCCTATCACATAGGGCACAAATGCAAGAAGCTCTTTGTACTTATTGGTGAAGAGGAGGAAGAGGAAGGAGAGCAAGAGGAGGAGGTACTTGGAGAAGAGGGACATAGCTTTAGAATATCTGTCAATGCCTTAGCAGGACAAGTGGTAGCAGGACAAGTGGTAGCAGAGACCATTAAGCTCAAAGGGAGAGTGAAGGGCCAACTCATCAGTATCCTAGTAGACACAGGAAGTACTCATTGCTTACTAGATGAAGGGACTGCAAGGAGATTGAAATGTCCCCTGGAGAGCACTAATACACTAATGATTTCAGTTGCACATGGAGGGAAAATGAGGTGTAACATGAGATGCTCTCAGTTCCAATGGGAGATGAATAACAGGGAGTATTCAGCAGATGTGAGAATTATAAAATTAGGTGGTTGTGGCATGATCATAGGGGTAGATTGGTTAAAGAAGTTGGGAAGAGTAACCTTTGATTTTGACACTCAACAAGTGGAGTACAGAGTGGGAGATGAGGTTATTGTCCTTCAGGGAGAAAAGGCTACTATGACACTTAGCCCTATTACTGAGAGTAGGATGGACAAAGTGATAAAGAAAGGGAAAAACAAGATGTTATGTTGCCTATGTCTGATCGGGCCCACTAAGGAGGTAGTGAGAGAAGGGGATCATGTAGCCATGGGTGATCTGCTAAAAGAGTATCAGGATTTGTTTGAAGAGCCAAGAGGCTTACCCCCTGAGAGAGGATTGGAACATGGCATAGAGTTAATGCATGGGGTTCCAGCTTTCAAACAACACCCCTACAGATACTCCTACATCCAGAAGGAGGAGATAAAGAAGCTAGTAAGTGAAATGATGGAGGCTGGTCTCATACAAGACAGCAGCAGTCCCTTCTCATCCCCTGTCTTACTAGTGAAGAAGAAGGATGGGCAATGGAGATTCTGTGTTGATTATAGAAATCTCAATTCTATAACCATTAAAAACAGCTTCCCAATACCCTTGATAGAAGATCTCTTGGATCAACTGGGCCAAGCTAGGATCTACTCTAAGGTGGATTTGAGATCTGGCTATCACCAGATTAGAATGAGAGAGGTGGATATACCAAAGACAGCATTTGTGACTACCACAGGGCATTATGAGTTTAAGGTTATGCCTTTTAGGCTAACCAATGCCCCTGCTACTTTTCAGAAGTTGATGAACAAATTGTTTAAGGATCATTTGGTGAAAATGGCCCTAGTTTTCTTTGATGATATACTGATCTACATTAAGGATGTGGAGGAACACAAGAAACACCTGGGGATAGTTTTTAATATCTTGAGACAGAATGGACTCTTTGCAAAGAGGTCCAAATGCACCTTTGGGCAGACCAAGGTGGAGTATTTAGGGCACATAATTGAGGGAAGGACTGTTGGAGTTGATCCTCAAAAAGTTCAGTGTATGGTGGAGTGGCCCAAGCCTAAAAATGTTAAAGCACTTAGGGGTTTCTTGGGCCTAACAGGGTATTACAGAAAGTTCATCAGGCATTTTGGCATAATTGCTAAGCCACTAACAGATATGACAAGGAATGATGGATTTGAGTGGAGCCAAAAGGCTCAGGAAGCTTTTGAAAAATTGAAAGAGGCTATGACATCAGCACCAGTCCTACAACTACCTGATTTTTCCAAGGTTTTCACTGTGAAAACAGATGCAAGTTATTATGGGTTGGGGGTTGTTTTGAGTCAAGGAGGGCACCCTATAGCTTTTATTAGTAAAGCACTAGGGCCTAAGAATTTGGGGTTGTCTGTTTATGAGAAATAATTTCTTGCCATTGTGTTGGCAGTGGAGAAGTGGAGGGCCTACTTGTTACATGGTACATTTATCATTAAAACATATCAAAGCAGCTTGAAACACCTTCTTGAGCAAAAGATTTCCACTCCCATGCAACATAAGTATTTAACTAAGCTACTGGGGCTAGACTACAAGATAGAATACAGAAAAGGGAAGGATAACAGTGCAACAGATTCACTGTCTAGGAGGGAATTAATTGAGGGTGAGTGTAAGGTGATTAGTTCCTTGCAACCTCAGTGGGCTGAAGAACTACAAGAGAGCTATGTGGGAGATGAAATGGCACAGGAGGCCATCACTGAGTGCATGATTAGCCCTTATAATGTGTCATACTTTACACTTAAGGGAGGGATACTTAGATACAAGGGGAGGCTGTATGTGGGAAACACCACCCAGCTCAGGGAGCAAGTGGTTCAAATGCATCATGACAGCAGTATGTGAGGGCACTCAGGGGTGCAGGGAACTTATCAAAGGATTGGGATCACTTTCTTATGGCCAGGAATGAGGGCCTTAGTGAAGGAGCTAGTGTCTCAATGCATTATATGTCAACAATGCAAACATGAGAACACTAAATACCCTGGACTATTGCAACCCTTACAAGTACCAGAACAGGCATGGAAACATATCACCATGGATTTTATTGACCAACTACCAAGGTCAGGGGGTAAGGAAGTAATCTGGGTCATTGTAGACAGATTTACCAAATACTCACACTTTATTACTCTCTCTCACCCCTATTCAGCAACTACTCTAGCTAACTTATTCTTGGATTCCATTTATAAACTACATGGGCTGCCTAGTAGTATCACTTCAGACACGGATAAGGTTTTCACTAGTGATTTTTGGAAGGAGTTACTCACTAGCCTGGGGATACAGTAGAACCTCATCACTGTTTACCACCCCCAAAGTGATGGGCAAACAGAGAGAGTCAATCAATGCTTAGAGTCCTACCTCAGATGCATGGTAGGAGGTAACCCTAAGCACTGAAGTAGATAGATTGATATGGCTGAATGGTGATATAATACTAATTACCACACCACCATTCAGATGACACCATTTGAGGCCCCTTTAGGTTACAAGCCCCCCAACTTGGGATAGGACCATACCAGGACTTCAAAGTGGTGGGAGTGGAGCAGCTACTCATGGATAGGCAAACAGCTAATCAACACATCAAACAACACCTAATGCAAGCACAAAACATAATGAAACAGATTGCAGACCAGGGCAGGAGTGAGAGGCATTTTGAGGTGGGGGAATGGGTTTTCCTAAAATTGAAGCCCTACAGGCAAAATTCGATTAAGAGCAACAAAAACTGGAAGCTAAGTCCTAAGTATGCAGGTCCATTTCAAGTTATGGCAAAAGTAGGCACGGTGGCCTATAAATTACACTTACCCGAGGGAGCTAGGGTTCATCCGGTTTTCCATGTATCAGTGTTGAAGCAAAAAATCGGATCTTCGGACTCCAGCACTCCAGAGATACCTGCAATTGAGGAAAGCACTGAGTTAGATCGTGAACCCGAATCAATTTTAGCAAGGCGCGTGGTGAACGTGACAACGCAGCGAGGGTTGACTGGCTAATCAAGTGGAAAAACAGATCAGAATCAGAAGCGACATGGGAAAAATATGAAGAGATGATGAAGAAGTATCCAGGTTGGCAAGCTTGAGGACAAGCTTGAGAGAAGGGGGAGGCAATGTCAGGAATGGTATGGAAGGGAGCAGGGTTTGCGATTGGATTACGGGTGAATTGATCTGTTTTGTCAATTGGGAAGAGGAATACGTTAATTTCAAAAGTAATCGCGTTTCAGTTATGCGAGTTAGGGAGACGGCAGCGTTTTGGGCTTAAGCGTGTTTGTCAATTGAGTCAAGGGCCTTTTTCCAAGTGGGTTGTTCTCTCTTCATTTCGGACCGGCCAATTATTGGTCGAGATTGATGGGCCATATCGCTCTGAAGCCCAGGATATCTTTTATTTCTTTTTCTAGTATGAATAGTACTGTTCTAGCTTTTCAATTGTTTAGCTAATTACGTAAGGAGATTCCCACTGCTATATGGGATCAGTTGCGCATCAGATTTGAATATATGACTATTATTACAAAGCTCAGCTTTTCTCTCTCTGTGGAATATCCTCTAAAGTAGTTCAGAGCCAATCCCCTTTTCCTCCTTGCATTGGTTCCTCTTACTTTAGCTACAAGATTCCTGTAACAAACAACAAAAAATAAGAATCAGTCACCATACCATAACACAAATCTGTTTGATTGTTCGAGTGTATGATTAACATTCAAGTACAAGTATATTTGATTATGAATTTTAGCACGCAAAATAATTAAAGCATAAAGATACCTAGTAATCTATGGCTGTAAACGATTTGGTTCAAATGACGTTCTCCTTTGGCCCTTAATCTTAGCTTGCAGAAGACTGGTATTTTCTGTTCCCAGAAGTGACGACGAAGATTGCTGCCGTGACAACATGGGATAAGCGAGGAACGGCTTAGGTGGATTTAGTATAGATTGAACGCTTCCTTCCAACATCTCCACAACCTTACTCATCGGAGGCATGTCCGATGGAACGGTCTGGATGCACCAAAACCCCGTCAAAAATAATTTTCTTTCGATTTCTTGTTCTTCTTCAGACATCGTTTCATCTAATAATTTCTTGGTTTTATAAAGCACGCATTGTTCATAAATATTGTCAGGAAAATAACTCTCACTAGATTCGTATCCAATATTTTCATCAGTCTTTATCGCTCCAGCCATTTCAAGAACCATCATCCCGAAGCTATACACATCAGATTTATGAGAAACTGATCCAAAATTTCTGTTGAAAACTTCAGGAGCAATGTATCCAATAGTACCCCTTGTCCCCATAACTGATAAAACACTATGTCGATTTTTGCACAGTTTAGCAAGCCCAAAATCAGAGATTTTCGGACAGAAATCTTCGTCCAAGAGAATGTTCTGAGGTTTAATGTCAAAATGAACAATCATGGTGTTGCAACCTCTGTGCAGGTATTCTAGACCTCTAGCAACACCAACTGCGATCTTGTACAGTTTGTCTAATCCCAGTTGAGAACCTGTATTGAGTGATCCACTACGGCTGATGAACTTGTCCAAAGATTTATTGGGCATAAACTCATAAACTAGAGCTCTCTTGCTTTTTTCATTGCAAAACCCCAAAAGATTGACAATATTAACATGAGATGTCCTACTAATACTGGCAACTTCATTCAGGAAATCTTCTCCTTTACTGTCTGTATCAGTTAAAACCTTGACGGCTACAAGGCAACCATCAGGTAGCGCTCCTTTGTAGACGCTACCAAAACCACCGTGTCCTAGTTTATTTGTAAAGGATCTCGTCATTTCTTGACTTCCCTATACGTGTATCTCTTTAGAGCTAGAGACACATGATCGAGTACAGAATTCTCTAGTTTTTTGAGGTCTGAATAATAAAACTCACCTCTTTTTGTGAAGTAGCAGATTACAACGATGGATAAAATAATTATACTACCAAGTGACACCCCTGCATATACAGGCAAAACTGAGGTTAGCAAAAATCTACTGTATATGCATATAACTGTATATTGGTCGAGAAGGCCTTAATTTTTACCTAGTATTGTGTACTTCTGCCGGTGAGAAAGCCCATTTCTTGATCCTGAAAGGAGTAAATCAAGTCAAGAAACTTTAACAAGTTCTTCTTTTAATCTCTCAAAACATTAATTGCATATTAGTCTAGTTGTTCATGAAAGAAACATGACAACAAGCTTTAAAAAGTGTGAGCTTGAAATATCTACTTGTTCATGTAGCAATCTAAGTATTTGAGGTGAGTGACTAACCTCTTTTTTCACAGATAAAAGGCTGAGGTCCCTCAGGGCAGTAGCACACAAACCTCGATGAATCCCGACTATACCCACACGCTCCGCCTTTTCGCATACAAGCCCTACACTCAATACCGTTCACCAACCACTCAATCGTAAACCCGCTCGCAAGAGCCTCCTGCAAAACCGTATAGTTAGACGAATTATTGACTTCCAAAGACTGTGCTGCCATTCGATTCACCGGGACAAAAACACTGTTGTTGCAAACGATCCCATTCCCCGGTCCTGATGCCTGATCCCCAACCGCGTAAAAACTCAAGCTACTTGCTCCTCCATTGTCGTTGCAATTATACTCGTTAAACGACTGGTTCAAGCCTCTGCACCCGTAGTAAAGCGTGACATTCTGCTCACGGGGGTGCGAGTAGTAATCAAAAAGGTTGAAATCTAAGGTTGCGTTGGAGAAACGACAAAGATTGTTGACATCTTGTCTTGCTATCAGGAGAGTTTGCCAAGTGATGTCCATTTGTAGGACTCTGTATAATGTGGAAGAGATGTTGAGTAAAGGACGACGTGCGCCACCATCACAGTCGATCAGCTCGAAGCCCGGGTGGCCGCAAGATGCCGGCCGATCACCACCCCAAAAGGGGTAGTGTGTGATGAAGGGGCCACATTGAAATGGCTGCCTACAAATTTCATATTGGCAGAAGTAACAGGGGATTTGTGTTATAATCAGTAACAGGGTGGTTGTGATTGGGATCAGTATGGAATTAGAGTTCATTTTCAAGAATTAATACACAAACTTTTAAGTAATTTCAGGGTGTTGAGGTTGTTATTGATGCGTTCCTTCTAATTAGTCGTTTCACAAGAGGTGTTCAAAGAAGATGCATTATTATAATTGAAGTAGTCAGAGCTTCGAGAGATTTTGACGATTGTCAAAATGACTATTCTTAAGCACCCTGGTTGTAGTACTCTCTTTAAGCTTTTACATTCTATATTTGTTGGCAATTTGAACAGTGGTTTTCAAACCGAGAAACTTATATTAATATAACATATACAAGCTAAGAAATATCCAAGCTTTTACTGGGTCTTCAAAAGATCTTGAGGGATTCAATATTTAAGCGTTTACTGATATTAAATGTACAGATAGTCTATCATTATTATTAATATTAATATTTTTATACTAATTACTGTATAGATATATGTTGTCAATTGTTATTATCATCAGATTACCTTTTCCATTGATTTGGAAACCGAGGAACTACAATATGTACAAACTGTTGAAATTGTGCCACAAATGTGGGAGTCAAATGCAAAGGCCAGCTATTTCTGATTATTAAACAAACTCACAACTCACAGTAACGTTTTACTAGCAAATAACTCCTGAAAATTCAAAATCTATCAACTTCCACACAGACAGAAACTTATAGGCATAGTCAAGTTAAAGAACTAGAATCATTTCATGACTACTTTTCATCGCCAAAACTGAACATGCCGAAATATACAGATTTCAAATAAACAACAGCTGAAACTACAAGCTTCGTACATCACACACATACACAAAATTGTACAGGATAAGATACAGTTCATATTTTCCTCATGGTATAAAGCTCATATCAGAAGGAGATAACTTACTAAATAAACACAATACATGGTCGGTAATTCAAGAGCCGTCGATCCATAAGGGAACAACATTACTGCTTTTTCTTCTCAGGTGAATATGGGTTCATAAATTACAGTGTGCTCCGAGTAAATATCACCAGATCAAGCCTTTTCTTCTTCTCCCGTCAACCCGGTCAGTGCTCATTCTAGACTTTTCAGGTTTGCTCGACTTCTTAGACTTGTCGAGTCGGCTATCCAAGCTGTTTCTTGAAATTTCTGGAATATCTGGTTGCAAATCAAATGTATCTGTGGTATTCTTGTTGTCTGAATTTAGCGATGATGTTGTGGAACCATTTACAGGTGGTTTCAATTTTCCAAGAGCAAGTACAAACTTTTTCAAATGTTTAATGAACTCCGGGTAAAGCTCAAGATTGCAATGTCCACCTCCACTTATCCATAAAGGTTCGTACTTTTCCTTGCAAAGCTCCCAAAGCTGCTTCCCGTGTGAACAATCTACGACGTCATCTGCAGTTCCCTAGACATGAAAATAAACATCGCCAGTCATCAATAATGCAAGGAATTACAAATAAAAAGTGTTCATGTAGCAGCTGAATTCAAAAGGCAACTAAACCACAAACTCCTCTATCATGGCTGCCAACCAATTTTGGATTACTTAAGATACTATTCAGGGTACACTTTCTTGGTTGCTCTCGCTAAATAAGTCAGAAAACGTGATTGTGCTACGGGTAGCTTTCCTTATCCATACACCTTACTCCAGTTGCACTTTACTATCAGTTTTCCAACCGAGAAAAACTTGACTTTCTACTCTCAGTAGTTATTAGTGATACTTACAGAACATGTCCTAGTTTGGTTAATTGCCCCAAACGAGGTGCGACCATTTCTAAGCTGTTGCCTTTGCGCACAGGCTTGAGAAGTGTCTAAGGAAAGAGAACTTTAACCAAGTTATAGAATTTGTAAATACAGGACCACTGTTAGTGATGAAGGGAAAAAACACACTCATTCAGCCAAAAAAAACTAAAATCAGCCATTTTTCGACTCATGCCCACCTTCACTATCAGAAGCCATGTCAGGTACTGTTTTCTTCTGCTTTCTATCCTGTTCCAGTTGCTTTCATTAAAACTTTTCAAGCATTGTATTAACTTCTTTCTTCATAGTTTACTCTTGTTAATATGTATAGAGAACGAGAAAATGGGAGAGAACATAATAGGGAAGAATGTGAGTGTTAGTCATGAAGACTAACTCTACTTGTATATATAGAGAGAGCGCTATCTACTACAATCACAAATGTACCTTGGAATCGAAGTTGCAAGACCTCGACAGAGCATTGCACTTTCTCAAGAAAAGTATACTCTTGAGTCTTGACCTATTGTCGAAAACGGGATTGTTAGGAGCAAAACCTGCTGATTCACCTATAGATATTACTGTGAAGCTTATGACAGATCACGGTGACCTAATAACCAATCCGACCAATATAGACGGTTAGTTGGTAATTTGAACTACCTCACAGTTACGCGTGCAGATATTTCATTTGCAGCGAGTGTGGTAAGTCAGTTTCTGAACTTAACTCGAACTCAACTTGTACCAGTCACTGGGAAGCAGTAATTCGGATTTTGAGATACCAAAAAGGTTCTCCTGGTTCAGGATTGTTAAACAAGAGTCACAGGCATCTTCAAGATGTAGGCTATACTGATGCTGATTACGCTCGTTCGTTGTCAGAATGGAGATCTACCATATGATATTACATGTTTGTTGGAAGAAATTTAATATCATGGAAAAGTAAGAAACAGAATGTGGAGTCAAGACTCAAGATCAAGTTCAAAGTCTCATGGCAATGGCATATACAACTTGTGAATTGATATGGATTAAGTACTTGCTACAAGCGGTTGGATTCACGCCATCACTTCCTATGGAGTTGATATGTGATAATGAGCTTGCATGTGGCATTGCCAATAATCCAGTTTTTTCATGAGCGTACCAAGCAAATTGAAGTGGACTGTCATTTTGTGCGAGAGAAGATTTTAGATAAAACTATTTGTACTTCACATGTTAAATCTAGTGATCAGTTAGCTGATTTGTTTACCAAAGCATTAAATGGGTTACGTGGGTTACGGATCAAGTATATTTGTAACAAGCTTGGAGCATATGATACACTCTCCAGCTTGAGGGGGCTTGAGGGGGAGTGTTAAGGGTACATTTGTAATTGTAGTAGTTAGCTCTATATATATATATATATACACACACACACACAAGTAGGGTTAGTCATTCATGACTAACACTCACATTCTTCCATATTATGTTCTCTCCCATTTTCTCTTTCTCTAAACATAACAACTCTAATATTTTTCTTCTTTTGTTGCCGCCACGCGCTGAGCCTTTCTTTCATTGATTTCTTTTTCTCCTGTTTTTGTGATTACAATTATTGTCTTGTCCTCTAACTCTCCTTTAGTTCTAACAAGAAAAAGATGAGGAAACAGGGACAACAGGAAAGAACCCAGCGATGTATAGCTCAGTTAGAAGATGGATAGCAGTACAACTGACCCAAACAGAATGAGAAGGAGTTGCTATTTCTTTTAATTTATAACTCTCTGATCTCAAGGTTTTATTCAGTAAAGAATGCCTTTTCCGGGATAATTTCATACACCAAAGGCTGTTACCCTCACTTAGGTCAGTCTTTACCCAACAAAAGCGTCATGTAAGGGCCTTATTATGTCTGGCACCTAAGCAAATACCTTAAGCCCCAAAGATAACTATAGCGGGACTGAGATGCAAGAAATGGTTCAGTAATTCTTGATGCAACTGGTTACATGGCAAGGGAAAGTAGACGAACTTGTAGCGACAAGCATTGAACTATAAAATTAGGTGGAGCAATTGATCAAATATTCAGCTCGACTGTCAGCAAAAGCCTTATATCCAGTATGTCTTCCGAAATACAACTAAAAGAATGCGAAAGACTAATCCAGGAAAAAAGAAAGACTAAGTAGAAGTAAGACAGCTTACATGAATTACAAGAACTGGACAGTTGATTGTGCCAATTTTGTCAATATTCTGAAATTAACAAAGTAACATATAAATATTAATGGGAGATGTATCAAGTTGCAAAAAGATTCAGACCAAAAGCAGGCACTATTACCTTGTAAATATCAAACCAATACGTCCGCTTTGCAGGGTATAAAACCCTTAGTCCAGATAAAATGGGGCTATGTAAAACAACCCCTCTCAAGTTTGGTGTACGCGATGCAAGATCGATGGTAGGACCACTACCAACAGACTGACCATAAAGTATAAGTTGTTCATCTTTGACATCATACTTCTCCTTGAGGCATTTATATACAGCATCAATGTCTGCGTATGTATTATATTCAGTTGGCTGTTTCAAAGAAAAAGGCATGGTTGTGTCATGTTATAACAGGAACCAACGATGTCAGCACTTAGGGAAGTACAAAATCACCCAGAAAGCATTTTCTTATATTTGTCTATCACCTCAAATCCTAATAAGAACATCGAATAAAATTGATCACTTAAATGCAGATGATCACAATATCTTGTCAATTTTAGGCACATGCACACAGTACCAAATTCAAGCTTTTAGTGACGCACAAATAAGGTATGTCAGTAAGGAATTTCATAAAGTGTTGAATTCCCAACAAAATTAAAACTGTAATAACAAACACTGTAGATCCTAAATGTATTAGCTCTGAGAATATCTAGACAGTCAAAATATCCATGTATCTGTAAAATGCAAATCATAAATGCCAAGAGTACTGATCTCAACAGAAACACTAGGCAACAGGAAAAACAAGCCATACACAGTATATCCTTTATGTTATCGATACTTTACTGCATTAGTGCTGAACAAGCTAATCGGTCTGTATACAATGACCACTAAACAAGATTGTTTTATTTGACTTATGACGCTTTCATGGGCTGGGAGAAAATGACAAAATAGAGACAGAACTACTAGTCCAAACCCTTGGTCAGCAAAGAGACCAATGTACGAGTTGATCAGTATAGTGTTTTCTAGAATCAAGCAATCATTATGAACAGTAGATATAATTACTTGGATGCTAGAAAAGGTAAGTTTTACGCACGTGACAAACTCTGTTATACTGTTGCATAAACTAACTGGATATATTAATCTATAAATGTATAAAGTCTCAACTGATCACTGTCTGATTTCAACTATTCTAAACCCATTTTCCACTTTCATCGTTCAAACTGTTGACCATTCTGGTTTTAGCCATCTTAAATCACGAGGATGCATTCCTAAACATCACACTTGCATATAGTTTTGAGTTATATAACACATCGACAAGATAAGGAAGATTAAGTAACATTGTTTGAGAAACCACTATTGCTTCTTAAGTATAAGTCAGGAAATTACTGATGATAATTTTGAACTCTTTCGACTCGGGAATTCATCCAAATACATATCAGAATGAAGACTAAAACACTTCTTGCTGAAATACAGTTACTAAGGTCACAATTAGTTCAATAACAAAGTATAGTTATGAGAGGCCACAAAAGATCCATAAACAAAATAGCTAAAAAAGTTAAAACAACCAAATACTTTTTGCAAAAAGTCAGAGGACATCAGACTGATTGACATTAACGAAATATAACAGTTAATACAATCAAATATTATCATATCTAACCTTTCCAGTGGACTGTCCATAGCCTGAGTAATCATACCTGACGAAAACAAAGGAACGAAAAGTAAGAAAACGAAAAATGCCACCTTCAAAAGTTAGTCGTTAATCATTCATGGATCAAAGAAACATAGCGCTTGTCCAAAATGAGATATTTTGCCTCATTCCAGCTCTCTAATGATATTAAATACACCAGAAAACTTTACTATAATTACTACAGCATGATGTAACATCGGTAATATAAACTCTGCAAGATAAGGAAAACAAAGATAGCTGTTATAAGAAGAAATCATCTCTGTTATACGAACGGCACTCATTACAACACGATACCTTCAATCTATAAGACCCTTTTTTTCTTGTTTCTTTTCGCAGTACTCATAAAGCAATATCCCGATGTTACTAAACCGGTAAACTGGAGGTAAAGCCTATAAACCACATATGATCTCAATATCAGTAAGCTTTTCTAAGCTACGACTCGAAATTTCAGCCTTTATTCGATTTCCCATGAAGATGAAATACAGTAAAACCATCTAATATGCTGGTACAAGCATCCAACTAATCGAACACGACAACTCACAACGAATCACGATTCATCGACTCAGTTCATTGCTCTTAAATCTCAATAATCAGTCAAATTCTATAAATAGGATAAATTTGGGAACAAGGAAATTACCCAACGATATTGACTCTGAGCCGGAGACTCAGCTGCACGAAGAGCTCGTACATCTGCCCTATATCGGCGGCGTTACCGTGAGAGTACAGCAGAGTCGCCGTCGCCTTAGGGTACGCCACGTGTATCGCCACAACGTCGTTTCCCCGCCGCGTCCTCAGCTTCAAAACGTCCACTCCATCCCTCGCCGGAAGCTCCGGTATGCTCAGAGCTCCGCCTTCCGCCGCCGCCACGACCGTGTACGACGGATCCGGCGGAAAAAAACGCGAATTTAGCTGCGATTGACGAAGTTACCCCGCCCATTATTATTCACGACGGCGGTACAGATACGGCGATTTTACTTCACAGCTCATAAAAAGGAGGGGTTGAAGTTGGTTGCGGCGGCGCGTTAGAGAGAGTGGGGTGCGGAATTTTCATTGGGGGAAATGATCTAAATTCTGATGATGAAAGGGGTGTTTTTTGGAATTATTTGGAAGTTGCGGGGTTTTTAAGAATTATGATTTATGACCGGATATAGTAGTTGTGTTTTTTTGACGGCTTCGATGTGTTCTATATTTCTATTACATTACGTTCATGCACGCAACATTCTTATTGATCTAATCTATTTAATTAAGTTCTAAATTACTACAAAATTAAATTAAAAAGAAATTAAGTATCTAATATGAGCGAATTGCATATCAAGCATTTTCAGCTGGTATTATATCTGAATTTGAGTGTTTTATTCTTTTAGAGCAATATGTTGTTAAAATCGCATTCTGATTCTATGAACTCTAGGATTTTAATGCACAAAAAAAAAAAAAATGCTTCTTTTTGCTTGGCAGGCGTTACAAAATCTCATTTCGTCAAAAGCTAATCTCATCGCCAGGGAGTTCAGTTGGACAATAGCAATTGTATTGCTTGTGCTTCTTTAGAGAAGACGACGGGTCATATCCTTTTGGACTGTCACTTTGCAAATGAAGTTTGGATGAAAGTTTTTGAATAGTTTGGGATTAAACTTGCTCTCCCTCAAACGTTAGAATGCTTCTTTTTCAGCTATCGGGTTTGATTTCTAATCTGAAAAACAAAAAATATTGGAACATTATCTCGATTCATTCTCTTTAGTTCATCTGGAATGAAAGGAATAACCGTATTTTCAAAGGTCGTCATTTGAATGCTAATGATACAGTCGAGATCATTAAACTTAGAAGTTGGAACTGGGTTAAACTCAAGTTTAGAAATTTTTATTTTTCGGCTTACGACTGAGAAAACTTCCCTCTCGTGTGTATGTAACTGTTTTTGAGCTTGTCTCACGCTTTTTAATATATCTACTTTTACTGATCGTTTTTTTTTTTAGATGGTATAATGTTTTAATATTGTAAACGATTTTATAGGTATTGTATCATGAAAGAAACATTGATTTATTACTCTGGAGTTTCGACCAATAGCCGTGGTGTACTTCATGAAAAACGTTTACTCTTTCTTTTTGATAATGTTAATTTTGATACTAAAGTTAAATCTTCTTGTATTGAAGTTGTGTATGGTAAAAGAATATCAAAAAAAAAGTCATGTCTAGTAATACAAAGATAAATGCACGGGTACAAGAAGCACTACCAACTGACGTTTGGTACGATATGACAATTTAATTCTCTTAAAATTTCAAATAACTAAGTAATGAAAAGCTATCATTCATGGGAAAATCAATGGAGTCCCTCACATGTGTTGAAATACATTTTTAGACATGATGATGTAAAATAATTTTACGTATTAATTCTTAGAATAACTAATTTCTCTCTCTCTCTCTCCCTTTGACGACTTGACAACACAAAAATAACAACAAAGTAAAAAGGAAGGCAATTGTTGAAGAAGGGCGAGGGCGTAGGCACAGAACAATTAGTTCAGCCAACATTGACACCCCATATGGTTCTTATGCGTTGTCAATGGAATATAAATCGAAGTCGGCATGGTTATTCTTATGGATTCGTTAGTTTTGATTATCTTATGGTTATTTTTATGAATTTCATTAGTTTTGATTTTGCTATACTACTACACTTGTTTTTGTTATAATTAAATATGATATCTGACTATTTTCATGGTCTATGTTTTTATATCATAAATGGGGCAATAAGTTTACATTGATCGTCACATTATAGACAAATTTCTGTCAGCATCAGCTAAAAGACTCTTAACTAAATTGTACATATAAATTTGAATTGTGACAATAGAAGTGAGAGGTATATATACAAATTGCTGAGCTCAATGGACGATCCATATTCCTTTGGTCTAATGATAGCGTGTCCTAGCAATGTTATAGAGAGCTCCTAAAATAAAATATTCAAAGAAGACTTTAGATGTATGTGTATTAAAATGACAATGACCTTAGTGCTGGTAAAATGCGGAACAACCAAAGCTCTGAATGTTGGATCGATCAACCCCTGGGGCGCTATTGCATATTGAGCGCGGTTGCGCAACTCTTCTGGGCGCATGTCGCCCGACACGGTCTGGCCTCTTGTTGTGCAATTTGCGGTTGCCTGGTTAGATTGTGTGGGCCTCTTCGTGCCGGATGGACAAAAGTGCGATTGTCGTAATATTCTCCCCCACTAGAATAGGTGATGTCCATGACGCCTGAGATCCCCGAAATGCTTGGATCTCCTCCTGAAATGCGACAGCTCCTCCGTGATTTTCCTGCGGCTAGCGATAATGCCAAACCAATAATTGTTGGTGCCAAAGCAAAATTTAGAGTGTTTCTAATTTGCCCCTGTTAATTAAGGAATACAATAATTAGAAGTTTAAAATACTCAATGAAACGGTTTGCTTATCAAATAAAATCCTTAAGTATAGCAATTGACATAAAATCCTTAAGTATAGCAATTGACATAAAATCCTTAAGTATAGCAATTGACACCTAATATGTGTCTCTAACCTTTCACCTTTCCTTTTCTTTCTTTGAAAATTAAAAGTTTCTTCAGAAAAGGTTCTAATGGAGAATTGATATAATAATGTATGTTTATTATTATTAAGCAAGATTTTAAATACCAGTTACTCTTGGCATAGAATAGTGCTACAGAAAAAAAAACAACAAAAAAACAAACAGAAAAATCATTATTATAGTTTGTGAGTCAAAAATCTCTTGCCATATAAAAAAAAAAAAAAAAAACTCACTAGCTACAGCAAATAATTCTAATATAGATTTTCATCAGTTATAGGTAATTACAATATATTAAATCATTTCATTCTATTATTATGTCTAAGTTAAAAGTTAAACTATCACACATTAAATTTATTTTTTCCATTTTTTTCTTATGTTGACCAAAGCAACTTAGATAATTAAAAATCATTATTTATTTAATAATGGTTATTATATATTCTTATTTTGAATCTTGTGTATACAGCTAATTAATTTTATTATATTATTATATATTTATATTAATTATAGGAAGCAGGTTGAAAAGATCTTATTCTTATCTATTAATCAACTTAGAATTAGAATTAGTTTTCTGGTTAGATAATATACGTATTGAAGAAAGTATTTAATTAGGATAAAATCTTATTTACGTGTGTATTATATAGATTATTAGACCCATTTCCAAAAAGAGATTAAGAGAATAGATTATTTGTTGCTATAATTAAGGAGTGTAATGATAGGAAATGACATAATTAGGTGTTTTAGAATCTTTTATTATTGTATTCCTTAAATAAGAGGGATTAATTAGTGATACTTTAACATTTGCTTTGGCATCAACAATTATTGCTTTGGCAAATTTTTTCTCACTCCCCTCAATCATAAAAACGTTAGTTAACTTCTTAACTTTTTATTATGTTACTATATTTGAGATCTTCAATGATTACAAACAAGCAAGTCATGGTTATTACTTGAAGTAATATATAAGTTGACATGTACATACATTAATCATTATACACATTATACGTATGTGTATGATGTGTTGTTGCTTAATTTTTTTTTAACTATAAACTATATATACATGAATTTATTTTATAAGTGTGAAAGAAATGGCTAAAAAACAAAACAAAACTAATGAGAGGGCGTGCTTATTTCAATATGCATATCAAATACTTGTACAATGTATGCACCCGTGTATTTAAAAAGGTTTATATGGTATATGAGAAAAATAGTCAAAGATGTTAATTAAGGACGTTAAATATTTATCTCATCAATTAAAAGACTAGTAAATCAACATACTAGGTGGCACATGTCTGCCCTGGCCCCATCATAAAATCAAAAACCCAAAATACATCACATGTTCCAAATTTCAAATTGTGAATATGGGATAACCACATCAATTGTGGTAAGGGATTTCATTCAATATAAATAAGTAAGATTACAACAACATGATAAGCAAGAAAATCTATATAAGAGGAAGTAAATAATAAAATACAAGATATGATTTATTCCTTAACACACCCCGTCAAGCGAAGCGTGAGGCATTGATCGACGCGAAGTTTGGAACCAAAGAAGCTAAAAGAAGGACGAGAAAGACTCTTCCTAAAGACATCCGTGACTTGGAGGTTGGTTGGAATGTATTGCGTGCTTAATTTTTCACTACCAACAAGCTCACGAACAAAATGATAGTCCAAATCAATATCCTTAGCGCTCGTGTGTGCAATCGGATTTTGGCTAAGGAAAATAGCGCTCTTATTGTCACAAAGAATCACCGAACGTGAGGGAGAACAAATATCCAAATCAGCGAGCAAGTGGTCGAGCCAAATAATCTCAGAGGTTGAGTTGGCAAGGGCGCGATATTTGGATTCGCAACTCGAACGAAAAATCGTGGCTTATTTTTTTCACTCTAAGAAACAAGATTTGCACCAAGAAAAATAGCCAACCTGGAGCTACAACGTCGAGTATCGGTGCATCTAGCCCAATCCGCATCAGAATAAGCAATAACATTCGGCGAAGATTGGCTAGAAAAACAAAGACCCAAATCCAAAGTACCTTTGACATACCGAAGAAGTTGTTTAATTTCTTGAAAGTGCTCCACCCGGAGACTGGAGAAATTGGCTAACGAAATTTACGGCAAAGGCAATATTAGAACGCGTAATAGTGAGATATTGCAACGCCACTACAATAGATCTATAGTGCGAGGGATCCGAGAAGGCAACACCATCACGAGTAAGTCGTTCGTCTGCGGCCAAAGGAGTGAAAATGGGCTTGCTATCAAGTAGTGATGTACGAGTGAGAATGTCGTGCGCATATTTAGTTTGGCCTAAGATAAAACCATCATCAGTATAAGTGACTTCAAGACCCCAAAATTAACTCAAACGACCAATATCCTTAACATAGAACTCACGATTAAGTTGAGAAATAAGGCGCTGCAGTAGAAGAGAGTCATTTCCCGTAATAACAATATCATCGACATAAAAAAGAAGATAAAGAATAGAGGAACCTTGTCGAAAGATGAAGAGTGAGGTGTCGGCGCGACTGCAAACAAACCCAAGGCTAAGGAGAAAATTGTTGAATCGTTTAAACCACGCACGGTGTGCTGGTTTTACGCCGTAAAGAGCTTTCTTTAGGCGACAAACACGACCAGGGAAACGAGGGTCAATATAACCCGATGGGTGATCCATAAAAATCGTCGTCGTCAAGAGACCATTAAGGAAGGCATTCTTTACGTCGAGCTATCAAAGAGGCCACTTGTTCAGTGCAGCAATGGATAGGACAACACAAACAGTGGGGCCTTGACAACATGAATAAACGTTGAAGTATAGTCGAGACCCATAACTTGAGTGAAACCCTAAACGACTAAACGAGCTTTAAGGTGTTCCACAAAACCATCAGATTGAAACTTGGTGCAAAAAACCCATTTCGAACCGACTACATTGGCATGAGAGGGCCGCGAGACAAGTTCCCAAGTATATCGTAAGGCCACAATCTCCTCATCCATAGCGGCTTACCATTGTGGGTTTTTAGTAGCGGATTTAAAGCCCTTGGGCATGTGTGAGTGAGCAATGAATGAAGAAGACCAGAAGAAGAGGATAAAGTAGCAATGTCAACTATATAACGTGGCTTGAAGATTCCAACCTTAGCACGAGTAGTCATGGGATGGTCAGTTGTGGAATGAGAAGCCTCTGGTTCGAATGTTACCCCAACATTGGGAGGAGAATGTTCAACTGTGTAATGAAAAGAGATAGGGACCGAAGTTTATGGTGCCAATGTTACCCCAACATTGGGAACATAAGGTTCAGCTAGGCACTAGGGCAACAAGTTAGCATTCCGAGATTGAGATGGCACAACGGAAGGCGGTGTGGCATAGAGACAAAGTGAGCACGACAGTGAGTTATCCATAGAAGGAGATAACAAGGGCGACATAGGAGAAGCATCCTGACTAGGCAAGTTTGTATAGGCTTGATTGTTGAAAGTGCTGAAATCCAATGAAGACAAAGGCAAAGATTGTTGGTTCGATAAAAAAGGAAACAATGACTCTTCAAATTTGTCATGGCGAGAGATAAAAACACGAGCAGTTTTCATATCAAGACAACGAAAGCCTTTATGCTCGGACTGAAGCTAAGAAAAATACATGCATGGCTACGATGAGAGAATTTGTTGGCGGCATAATCACGAAGGCACGAATAAACATGACAACCAAAAGGATGAAATTTACAGAATTCGGAGACACGCCAAATAATACGTCATAAGGTGAGACGTCATCAAGAATGGAGGATGGAAGACGATTGATGGTGTAAACCGCCATGCAAAAAGTATCAACCCATAATGACGTCGGAGCATGTGAATGAGAAAGCATGGCCAACCCTGTTTCAATAATGTGCCTATGCTTGCGTTCGGCTGGACCATTTTGTACCGGTGTATAAGGGAAAGAAACCCGAGGAATAATACCACAATAAGTAAGGCACGATCGAAAACGTCGACTAGTAAACTCAGCACGGCCTCACTCTGAAATTTTTTAATTTGATTTTCAACAAGCATCTTAAATTACAGAAATATATCATAGAAATTCGATTTACGTCGCATAGAGTATATCCAAGAAAAGCGAGAATAGTCGTCAATGAACACCACATAGTAGCAAAACCTGCCCTTAGAAACAACAGAGCAGGACCCCAAATGTCACAATGTATTAAATGCAAAACGTGCGATGAGCGTTGTTCATTGACATAATAGGGTAAACGACTACTTTTAGACAACTGACATGTGTAACATAAAGTGGGGCGAGGAGATACGCACGTAACAGACAACTGGCCTTTTTTATTCAATAAAGAAATAACACTACTAGCAACATGACCCAAACAAGCATGCCACAACTCGAAAGAACCAGTAAGACAACTTCGGCGAGCAACAGAGATAAATGCCAAATGACCCTTGTCCAAAATGTAAAGACCACCCCTATTGTGCTCGGTTGCAAGAACCAACCATGTTTTTTGTGCTGAACATGAAACAAATCATAAATAAATACCACAATGACAGGATAATCACGAGTGAGCTTGTTGACCGAGAACCGATTTTTGGTAAGATCAGGAACAACCAGAACATGGATAATATAACATCATGAGAAACAGATTGAGAACCAATATGAGATATAGAGAGAGAGTCGTGCCATTACCAACCACAACATTAGTCTTACCCCTGTAAGGAACAGCAGAATCATGAGGCGATGTGGTGGGAGTCATATGAGCAGATGCTCCAAAATCGACAAACCAATTAGAGACATCAAATGGCAACGTGAAACAAGAGGCATTGAAAGCCTCATCCAAGTGAGAAGAATATGATTGGGGTGCATGATCATAGCGCCGACGACAACAATCAGCCCTATGCTCTTCAATCTTGCAGATTCGGCAACGATGAGTATACGAATGTCCACTGTTGCGACCACGACCCTTTTCACGATTGCAACCACGAGAAGGAGAAAGGCTATAATTGTTAGAGGAAGAGCCGGCGTGAGCGACAAAGGCTACGACATGCGGTTGTACCATCAAGAGATTTCTTAAAACCCTCAAAGCTCTCGGCTTTAGGAGGAAGATCGGAGGAGGGTGGCAGTGGAGTAAGCGCCATGTGAGCCGCGAAAAAGCTGGAGAAAGTCGGTCCAAGGCCTTGTAGAAACCAGTGAGACTTGTCGATGTCGTCAATGGGGTGACCAATGGCAGCCAATTGATCACAAATAGACTTGAAGGCACGTGTAAATTTTGGATACAAAACGAGTACCATTTTTCATCAGTTGACGATCGTCCTTTAGACGAATCTCCCATTGTTTGGATTTTTGACTGAAGGCAAATTCCAGCGCTAACCAAATTGACGAGAAGTCTTGCATCCAAGAGTTGTGCATGGCTTCTTCAGTGGGAGAGGAGAGAAGAAGACTGAGAGGCGCTGATCTTGAACAATCCATGTAGAGTATGTCGGATTTGGAGCTGTGGAATAACCGGCGGTGACAGTAGCAGATGAATGCGGTGTGGAGCCATCAAGATAGCCAAAGAGATCTTGGTAAGAGAGATGAGAAATAATTTGACTCTTCCATAGGAGATAATTTGTGGGTGATAGTTTAATGGTGATCATATGAATCATTGTAGACAAAGAGAGAGACGGATTCGCGATGGTGGTGGCGGCTACGGTGGGGTTAGAGCCTGTCATATGATCGAAATTTTAGGTAAAACCCTAGTAGAAGGCTAATACCATGTGAATATGGAAAAATAACCTCAATTGTGGTGGGGGATTTCATTCAATATAAATAAGTAAGATTACAACAATATGATAAGTATGAGAACCTATATACAAGGAAGTAAATTATAAAATACAAGATATGATTTATATCTTAACAAAAATAATCTTTTTTCTTCCCTCCCCCCCCCCCCAACAAGTTAAGGATAAAAATCATCGGTGCTTATGATCCAAATATAGCCTTCGAGTTTAACAAGTGGTTCGGGCTGCCCTAACTCAACCCGACCCACTTACTCTTATTAGGGCTTAGCCTAGCCTGACCCAAATTACAACTTTGATACTATACTTCTATTAAAGAAGCATCAATGTACATGGTGATTTTTTTTAATATTGTAAATGATCTTTTTTCTATTTTTCTTTAAGAAAGGATCACTGATTTATCAATCTCGACTTTCAAGTTTCGTTCAACACACATGGTATTTATCATAAAAAAAACCTTTGCTCCTTCTTCTTATCTTATTTGATGTTAATTCTTATTTTTAAAAACCTAACATAACCTTATATAAAGGCGGAAAAATAAAATGTCTTACAAAACCTAAAATGGGTCTAATACTCAAAATCAAAAGAACATGCCTATTTTAGAAAGCGAAAAAAATGGAATTTCCCTCGCCTCGAGCAAGGCTAGACGTCTAACTTTACGACTACATGCTTCTCTTTTAAAAATCTTAAACTCTTCAAATTACATCCTCGTTTGTCAACGTGTCTGCACTGGAGTTTCCTTCTCTATAAATGTGTTTGATGTGCACATCCCATAGTCCCGATCATCTTTCTAATGTGCTTTACGACTCTGTCGTATTTCCAGCCTCATAGACTTTGAGACATAAGCACATTAGCAAGAGCTCACGCATCAATTTCCACCCCGATATACCAAATTCAAAGCTCCCAACAATTGTTCAATCCATGTGCAACGCCACAACATTCATCTTTCATATTGGTAGGTTCACCAGTGAAAGGTGAAAGACCCAAATGATTATACCATTATGACTATGAAAAATCCCACCACGTTGTTGCCTCACCCTCTGGGTTTCCTCTTGAACAACCACAACCACGGGTATTGTTTGAACTTATTCACAATCGATTTATGCCAAATTATGACCAGTTTAATATTTTTTTCCTCGAATTCCTTTGTGATAATGATAAAGTCGTACAACGTCTAGTTAGTAGCCCACGTAAATAATATAATGTTGATTTTGATATAGTTATATTTTTTTTATTGAAGTTGTGTCTAGAAATACAAAGACAAATTCACGAGTGCGCGCCACCGGCTGACATGTGTTTAAGATTTCAAAGAATTGTGGTTTGAAAAAGCTATAGCCTAGGAGAACGAAAGGAGTTTCTCAATTATGCTAATATACATTTTTTACTTATTAATTGAGCATATTAGAACGAAGTTGGCATACTAATTGTAAACTTAAATGTCCAAGTACAAATTCAAGTTGATGGTATAATTTTATGAGATTTAATCTTACAAATAAACTCACTTACTAATTTTCATCTGATTTAACGTATCTATTGATTTTATTAAGCTTGCTTGGCTCAAGAAAATAGGACCAAAATAGGAAAAATGATTTGGTAAAAAAAAAAACGTCTTTATTGACGCGAGAATATGTCACAAAAAATACATATAGTGACGCTTTTACTTTAGTGACGCTCATGAAAAGCGTCACGTAGGTGGGCGTGACTATAGGTTATAGTGACGCAGTTTATAGCGTCTACTAAGAGGTATTTTGTGACGCATACTAGTGTCTTATAAAAAACATTTGGTGACATTTTTCTGCGTCATATAAGTGATTTTAACCACTTGACCACCACTTCTAGAGACAACATAAAGTGCCGCTATATGTTAATTCATAGACGCGCAAAAGACTTCGCCATATATGATATCCAGTATTTTCTATATCCAAAATATCACAACACTGCACATTTTTGCCTATAATAAAGAAAAAAAAAACAATGGCAAGACACAAAGAAATTGAATAATCAAACATTACTATCAATATAAAGTTTTACAATATTCCAGTGAGTGTCAATACAGACAAGCTTCCAAGCTGAGAATATCTCTTACAATGGTATGGATTAAGTCAAGCTGAATCTACCTAAACAATCTATAAGAAAGGCTCGAGATAATTCTTTGATCATGAAGTGAAGCTTTAATATAATGGAAAGTACACATATTTCTTCTGGATCAACAAAGAAACATAACTTCTTCACCATACTTCTTCCATAAGAATCTACACAAATAAGTTTGTAGAAAAAAAATTTAATCACCAAAGTACATCAAGTGTATGACATGACTTCAATTATAAAGTCGACATTGTATTAAAACTCGTCAACTACTTTTAATAATCGAACCATACAAAGTATGATGTTAAGTCTTACGTCATTGTCAGACTACATTTGTCAGGATCTCCCCATTACACAATCAGTACTATTGCAACATCTACATAGTCAATATTCATTTGCTACCTTCATGCATGAAGATGGAACTGATACTTAGAACCCTTTAAGGCAACAACCTGAGTATAGTAATTGAAACTAGAGTTAATTAGAAAAAGTCAGGAGTAAAAGAAGGTATGAAAAGTATCAAAACCCTATGAGAGTCTACTTCATAGATCCATTATTAAGAAAAAATGACTGAAGAGAGAAAGAAACCCATTTAGTGCGAGAAAATAATACTTACCGCAAAAATTCACATAGCAAGACTTTTGAATGTTAAGATCTCAAATATTTTGATGAAAAACTATAACCTTTGAGGCTTAAATATTCTTTGATACTCATTTGCAATTAAATAGTATACCTGTGAAATCATCCTGACAACCAAACCATTAACTGATGTTTGACGAGTTGAATATCTCCAAAGAAGAAAAGTCAATTCAAAAATAATAAGTTCAGAAATTAATAACAGAAAAGAAAACATATTCATACCACAGTATGGCTGAAGATTTGTCTGTCTTAGAACAAATTCATTGGATTTATGTTTCAGAAAGGTGAAAACAATGTATATGAAAGGGTGAGCATCTAATAATATGAAATGAGGAGAAGAAAATTATTTAGTTATTGTCTGAGACACGCGTTATCGTATATGAACTGATTTTCTTCACCTCATCAACTAAAAACAGAAGATATGTATTGTTATGCTAGAATCTCACAAGTTATCGTATCGAAATCCTAATTCATTAGTTGTAACCTGATAGAGTTACCAGTAAATTCAAAAATACCTAGTAGTTTATTGACATACTCAAGATGAGTCTTTCACATCGAAGATTTCTACTCAGTGCTCAAAATCTGTTTATCTGAACATAAGAGTCTCAACAAGAAGCCTTGTATGTCATCTATTAAACAATGGAAAAGGCCGCATATCCGTGTATTATTATGCAAATAAAACAAACAAAACGATCACAAAATATACCATTATTCAAATGGAAAATATCAAACAACCATGGACAATACAACATATATTAAATCTTATAAAAACATGAATAAGTAGACTTACATATATGAACACAAGAAGTAGATCTGATTTGACTTTCATATCTGCATATACAATATCACAAAAGAAGAATCAGAAGTTTGTACTCTATTGTAAAGAAATGCAGTTGAGTTTCATTTACCATAAAGAGAGCATGCACAACAATTTATTACCCAAACTAAAAATTACGAGGAAATTAGATAAAAAGAGCAAGGCTCAATTTCTGGTGTCCAAGCTAATAAAAAATAATTAGATAGTTTGTCAATTTGGATGAGACATTTCATCAAACACCTGATAGTCACATAATAGCAGATTAAGTTTTTTTTTTGTGTTGGATAGTACTACTCATCAGTCATCACCCATATAACAGTAAACAAGAGAAAACTCAACATACCAACAATAAACATATACACAGCCATCCAGTACCGAAATTCAGTCAAAAGTTCCAATGCAGGCACCGAATTTTTAATCAAGTGTAGAGAATAAATTATCATAATAGATCAGTTAAATTAATAAAATAGTCAAAACCCATACCTTGAATGTTTGAAATCCAATTTTGTCGATCGTTTAATCAACCCTAATTTTCAGAAATCAAATACATATTTTGAAAATATTGTAGAATTTTTCTAAGAAGAACGACTCTTACCGAATCGATTATCTCCGGCTAGCCTTGATTTTGTTGTGGGTTTTTGTTAATCTTACTGATTTGAGCAGAATCAGAATATGAGGCAAGAATCTTGGTTGAAGATTGTGAAGAAATTCTGACGGCAAATCCCATATTTCAGATTTTATCCCTCTATATTTTTTGGTTTCGTTTTTTCCTAAGACAAAGGAGAGAAATATTTTTTTATGAGAGAAAACGTGGGCTGGTGCTCACGAGAAGTTCTCCTCCGCTTTAAAAGTTAATATTTTTTAGTGACGCCTTGGCTATGTGTGACTAATGACACGATTTAGTGAGAGTTTTAGTATAGCGTCACAATAATGATGTCTTATTAGAGAGTTTTTTAAGTAGTACATTCTATGTAACACACTCTGAAAGTTATAATAATATATATGGAAATAATTAAATCAGGGATGCAATATATATATATATATATATATATATATATATATATGTGGAATAATTATAGTTACACCCTATGAGGTTTGGTGTAATTACAAAAATCTCCTCTTAGGTTTGAGTAATTACAATGACCTCTCCTCTAACAAGTAATTGTAAGGACAATTACAATTACAACCCCCTGGAATTTGGTGTAATTACAAAGACCTCCCCTCTAAATGCATTTCCAACTTTGTCCTTGATCAATTCTATTGTTTAAATATCTTCGGTTAACAGCACTCTCCGCTCTCTCTGTAGAGCTCTCCCTTTTTCTAGGGTTTAGGCTTGTTTCCTTTCTTTTTTCCTTTTTCTTATTTCTTCATCTCTCTTCTTTCCTCCTCTCTCTCCCTGCTCCATTCTGGTCTCCATCTCCTATCTCCTCTGCTCCTCTTCCATTTTTATGGAATCCATCATCGCTAAAACCAAAGCACTCCTAGCCCCCTCAGATCTCGAAAATCCTAACCCACCCCCAAATCTAGTTCCCAATCCCAACTCCCTCACCATTGCCTGTAAGGTTATCTGCGACAAAGAACTGAACTTAGGAGCTATTCGTGATACTCTCCTGAGAGCGTGGGGTGTTAGAATACCTGTCCCAGTTAATTTTCTTGGGGAAAATATTCTTGCCTTCATCTTTGACTCGCATCAAGGAGGACATCGAGTCCTTAACGGAGCCCCCTGGAATTTCCGAGGCTATCACGTGTGCTTAAAGATCTGGGAGGAAGACAAAGCACTTTCTGAACTCCGATTCTATTCCTCTCCTTTCTGGGTACGGATTTACCACCTGCCCGTGAATATCATCACTACTGAAAACATCAAGCTCATTGGCAACCATCTAGGAGAGTTCATCAAATATGACGTTAAATCCGACAGTCAAAGGTGGTCGAAGTTCATCCGTATCAGAACTGAGATCTCACTCTCGGAACCACTCAAGGACACTATCCCGATTATTGGAATTAACGGCAAACAAATTTCCGCAGAGGTTAGATACGAAAAGCTTACTGATTTCTGCTACATCTGCGGCAAAATCAGACATAAATATACTCTCTGTCATTGTCCTCTGTCCGGAGAGCCACCGACCTTCCGATTTGGTCCTTGGTTGAAAGACGAAAGCATCCTCACCCCCAACCCACATACTAAAAATCTCTTCTCCATCGCCGAGCCGAAAGATCCTCTTATCCTAGGCCATTCTCACCCAGGCCCGCCTAGCTCAAGCGCCGCCACTCCTCCGCCATCAAACACTGTTCCTCCAAACCTCCCTAACCCCTGTTCCTCT
This sequence comes from Linaria vulgaris, assembly GCA_948329865.1. Taxonomy (NCBI): domain Eukaryota; kingdom Viridiplantae; phylum Streptophyta; class Magnoliopsida; order Lamiales; family Plantaginaceae; genus Linaria; species Linaria vulgaris. Next base: position 19,075,212 of record OX415250.1, on the reverse strand, counting down.
AACCCTAACACGTGTCAGCCCCCTACCAGTCCAGCTCATCCCAATAGCCACGTCAATCTCCCTTCTGTCCCAAACTCTCCTAATTTGACTTCTGTTGACTCCTTTAACCCGACCCATAGTATCACTGCATACCCACTTGCTTCCTTTACTCAAGCCCAATCCTCTATTCCCAACTCCCTACCATTCCAGTCACCAAAAAACCGATCTAGTCCTTCCTGCAAAAAGCGAGCAGCTATTTCTGAACTACCTCCCACAAAAAGTTCTTCCAAAAAACTCAAATCTTCTGTAGCTATCTCCCCTGTCTCTTCCAAAATTCTGGGAAAGAAAATTTCAGCGATAAAATCTCTGGCTCGAAAAGGTCCTATAACTCTCAAATCCCCTTCTCCTCCATCTCGCAAGTCTCCGAAACACGTTGGTCCTTCGGGCCAAATGCCATAATGCTCATATTTTCCTGGAACTGTCGCGGGCTGGGTCGACCCGAGGCGAGACGTGAACTCAGAGATTTACTATCGACCCACTCTTCAGATATCATCTTCCTAAGTGAAATTAAAACCTCCAAAAATAGAACTCTTTTTCGAATCCTCAATCGTGCTAGTTATACTCAGGTAGAATTCATTCCTCCCCAAGGCATCGCTAAAGGTACGCTGATCGGTTGGCGACATCATATCAGTCTTCGGATCGTTCTCCAAAATGCTTGGCTTTTTCATGCGGAAATTAATAATGAAAGGATGCTTACTACTGTCCATGCACCATGTGCTCATCTGGAAAAAGTTGGATTCTGGTCCCTCCTATATGACCTGAACGATGATCCAAAGCCTTGGCTTCTCATGGGCGATTTTAACGATATCACCACACATGCAGATAAATCAGGGGGTCGAGCTTTTCAAGCCAGTTCGAGCATTGGACTGTCTCACTTGATGCTCACAGTGGGTCTTGAGGATATTGACTATCGGGGAAATGATTTCACTTGGTCGAACAAACGTTCGGGAGTGGCAAACATCCGACAACGTATCGATAGAGCTGTGGCAAACCAACACTAGAACAGCTCTTTCCCAAATGCATCACTCACTCACCTTCCAGCTATCAAATCTGACCATTCTCCCCTGCTGCTTGACACTCTACCAAAAAGAACTTCAGGCCCCAAACCTTTCCGCTTTGAAGCATTCTGGTCCAAACACCCCGAATGCGACTCCACAATTCTTAATGCCTGGTCCTCACTCCCTCCTCTATCTCCTCATCAAATCCTCCATCATGACATCAAGTCCACTCGCCACGCTCTCAAAAGTTGGAGTCGAAATAATTTCAATCTTTCCCGACCTGCTATAACCAATCTTCGATCCGAGATCGATAATCTTCAAGCCTTACCTCAAACAACCATTACTCTAGAAATGGAAGAGCAGTTACAGTTGCAGCTTGATGATATCCTCATTCTTGAGGAAATCAAATGGCGACAAAGAGCAAATGAGGAATGGCTGAAACACGGAGACGCTAATACATGGTACTTTCACCTATCTACTATTTTTCGTAGACGCGTTAACCGTATTTCTTTGATATTTGATCCTGTCTCTAATTCATGTGTTGATGAGTGGAGTCAGATTGGGAGAGTTTTTGATGATTATTTCAAAGTTCTTTTTCGCACAGTCAATCCCTGCCCTCCTCTAGATTTTGAAAATATCTTTCCTAATATCATCAGTGAAGAGGAGAACTATGATCTGCTCCTCCCTCCTTCCGTGGAAGAAATTAAAAACATTGTGTTTTCCTTTGAATCTTTCAAAAGTCCAGGCCCCGATGGATTCTCACCAGTGTTTTTCAAAAATCATTGGCATATAGTGGAAAAAGAGGTCACAAATTTCGTGTTGTTTTTCTTTTCCTCGGGTAAGCTTATGCGTGCGTTTAATCACACGTTTATCTCTCTAATCCCTAAAACAAACATGGCTTTTAAAGTGGAGCAGTTTAGGCCAATTAGCTTGTGTAACACGATTTACAAAATTATTTCTAAAATACTTGCTAATCGGCTAAAACCCCTCCTCCACAAGATTATCTCTCCCCTCCAAACAGCTTTTGTTCCAGGTAGGAACATTGCCGATAATACTATCATCGTGCAAGAATTGATGCACCATTTGAATTCTAAAAGGGGGAAGAATCCGCTGATGGCTATTAAAATTGATTTGGCGAAGGCATTTGGCCGGGTTGAGTGGAGTGTTGTGATCCATATCTTGGATAAGCTTGGTTGTGATAAAAACTTCTCCAAACTGATCATGGAGTGTGTCTCCACCACTTCCGTTTCCACTCTCGTCAATGGCTCCCCTTTTGGTTTCTTCACCCCTTCTCAGGGCATCAGACAGGGGGATCCCTTATCCCCGACCCTTTTCATTCTTGTGGCGGATATCCTCTCTCGAATATTGACCTGTGCCGAGTCCCTTAAACTCATCCATGGAGTGAAAGTCAGCCGAGGGGCTCCTCCCCTTTCCCACATTCTGTATGCGGATGATGTAGTTATTTTCTGCCGAGCTAATATTGTCGAAGCCAAACAAGTCCAAAAATGCCTCTCTCTCTTTGAGGAATGGACTGGGCAGAAAATCAGCTATGAAAAATCTCATATCCATTTCAGTAAGAATTCCAGCCCGCTCACAAAGATTTCTATCTGTAACCTTCTTGGAATGAAAAAATGCAATCACAAGTTAAAACATTTGGGGCTACCTTTTTGCTTATCAAATCGCAAAGCTGGAAATTTTGCAGATATCGAGGACAAGTTAGATTCTCATCTCAAGGGCTGGAAATCTCAGCTTCTCTCCCAAGCCGGCCGTACCGTTCTTGTTAAATCTGTTGCTCTCAGCCAACCAGTGTATCCCATGTCGTCAGTGCTTATCCCTAAATCTGTTTGTGATCGGATGGATAAGAAAATCCGTCGCTTTTGGTGGAATGGAAATAACTCTACAAATTGCTTGGCTCTCAAGAGCTGGGATACTATTTGTAAACCGAAGAGTAAGGGGGGTTTGGGTTTCAGACGTTTACATGATTTTAATCGTGCCCTTCTATCCAAAGCTTCCTGGCAGATTCTCACTGGTAACTCTAAGCCGTGGGTTGAGCTTTTAATGTCAAAATATATTCGAGATAAAGATTTCATTACTCTCCCAATCAAAAAGGGAGACTCTTGGTTATGGAAGAACATCTGTGAAGTTAGGGATATTCTCCCTAAAGGCTACTGCCTTCGGATTTTCCTGGCATCTGTTGCTCACATCTTTGAGGACCCATGGATACCTTCATTGCCTGATTTCAGAATTCCCGGGGATTTAATCACAGCAGGTCCCACAGTCGCCTTAGTGAAGGATTTGCAGCTGCATAGTGGCAATGAGTGGGATGTGACTCGGCTTCACTCTCTTTTCCCGCCTTCAATTGTAAAAGAAATTCTCAAAATTCATATTCCCACTTCTCGGGAACTTTGTCGTGCGATCTGGACACCTAGTAAATCTGGTATGTTCACTTCTAAAAGCGCCTATATGGTGGATCAAAAACGACGCTTCGCCTCAACGCCCCCGGAAATTGCAAAGCTTTTCAAACTCATTTGGACTGCTCCTACTCATGAAAGGCTGAAACTGTTTGCTTGGAAAATCTGTTGTAACGCTTTACCAACTCGATCTAAGCTTTGCACATTTTTACCTTCGATGGATCCCGATTGTTTGCTATGTGATAACTCTATTGAAAGCCTCGAACACATTTTTATGGAATGCCCTTTTGCCACAAAAGTCTGGTTTTCATCTAAATGGAGCTTTAAATTGTCAAATGTGCTTCATCTTGATATTAGGAAATGGCTTACTGTTATTCTGGATACATCAGGCAGTTTATTCCCTTGCCCCTCGCTTCATACAGAGTTTATTTTATTCTCACTTTGTGCGATGAATTACATTTGGAAAACTAGGAATAATATTTTGCATGATCTCGCTGCGTTTACTGTTGAGTAGGTTACAGATTGGTCTCAAAGTGAAGCTGCAAATTTTTTTAATGCTCAGATTTGCAAACATGTGGATTCTCGTGCCGCTACGCTTTCATACTCATGGAACCCTCCTCCTGTTTGTTGACTTAAAGTTAATTCGGACGCAGCTTTTTCTAATGGCGTTGCCACGATTGCTTTTATCATTCGGAATCACTGCAATGGATTGCTCGGCGCTGCTATTGTCACTAAACCTTGCCTTGATGTCACAACGGCAGAAATTATGGCTATCGCTGAAGCCTCATCTTTTCTCCATTCCAGAATGTTCGATCGAGTCCTATTCGAGACTGATTCGTCCGACGCAGCTACAACTATCTCCAAAAGCTTATGGAACTCTTTTTGGACTGCTGCCCCTGAACTGCAATCCACTAGATCAATCTGGAAATTCTTCCCAAAGTGGCGAATCAAGAATATTCCTAGGCTTGGTAACTCAAGTGCACACAATCTTGCAAAGTGGGCATGTTCAAATAATTGGAGTGGGACTTTTGATTCTGTATCTTTCCCTTTTGTAATTTCCCCAGAGATTATTGAGGAATCTTCCTCCTTCTGTACTGCATGTTTGAACTTATGTCTGGAATAAATCCTCTATTTTGTGACCAAAAAAAATTCTATTGTTTAAATGAATTTAAATGCCTTGTTGAAGTGCTTGATATTTTATTTAATTTCAAGAGCTTAAATGTAATATTAGATAAATTAATTACTGGATAAAAAGTATTAAAAAATACATTAATTAATTTTGTTCAGTGTCACATATATTTAATTTTATTACTCATTATTTCTTGACGGAAAAAAAATCCTATTGGTGCGAGAATAAAAGATATACCCTTATGTTATAGTGGTAGAAAATATTAATTGTAATTTTATATTACAAAATAATTTCTTTAATAATAAGTATTTTAAAATGTAGTTTGAAAGACATTCCTAACAATTGTTTCAAAGTGGATAAATTTTAAAAAATATATTTTATTGAAGAAATTATGTTGTAATATAAAATTACAATCAATATTTTGTATCACTATATGACATAAGTATTTATCTTTTATTCTCGCGCCAATAGGTTTTTCTCGTCAAGAAATATGGAATAATAAAATAAATATTTTTATAAGAACAATAAAATTAAATATAAGTGAGAATAATTAAAATTAATTTAGTGTATTTTTAATACTTTTATTCAGTAATTAATTTATTTAATATTACATGCTAGCTCATAAAATTAAATATATATCAAGTATTTTCAACATGACATTTAAATTCATTTAAACAATATAATTGATAAAGGGCAAAGTTGAAAATGCATATACAATTACTAGCTAGATGGGAGGTCATTGTAATTACTCAAACCTGAGGGAATGTCTTTGTAATTACACCAAACATAAGGGGGTGTAATTGTAATCATCCCTTACAATTGAGCGGAGGTCATTGTAATTACTCAAACCTCATGGAAGGTCTTTGTAATTACACCAAACCTCAGGAGGTATACCTGTAATTATCCCTATATATATGTCTTTTCAAATGATTAAATAAAATATTTGGTGGAGTTTGAAAAAGTTATACTGTACAGATGGAATGAAAATTAGTGGTTATGAAAAATCTATAGCTCAAGAAAACTTCTTGATGCCTTTTATGTTTGTGGAAAGCGTAATTATTATTAGCAATTTATGTCGCTAAGTATATTGAATCCCATATTAAATAAAATTTTCCAATCCTTTTTCAGGTAATTATTCTCATGCAATCAAAAAACTGGGAACCTAAAAATTGGCACGTTTTTTTTTCTTTTCCTATTCTCCAGTTTTCTCGGGACCAAACTGAGCTTCATGGTAGAAAATGGGAGAGCCTTTAACTTATGTTAAAAAGTGGAAAATATGTTTTAATAAGTTAAATATGAGAGAGAAGCCTAATGTTTTAACCCATAGAAATTTAAATTGAAGTTAATCTCGTGAGTCTTTTGGTCAGTTGCATATTTCCGTAGATACGATAATTAGCTTTTAGTTAATTTGCGAGAGGGAAAGAGCTTTAATGAATCATTCCTCACAATTTTGTGAAGAGTCTTCTTAGAATATTATATATATATATATATATATATATCCATCCTATGTTGCTTCATGTAAGATGTGTCCACAAGGTAGGGGTGGTAATTTCTTGTCGATACGATGATTTAACTTTTGTTCAGAATTCATTTAATATGCATTTGCTCTCTTTAATTTACATTTGATTCTCAGGCAAGATTAATTGTCATGTTTTGGAGATTATAACAAAAAAAAATTTATCATGTTTTGGTACTTAACTAATTTGATATGTTTCATTGATTTTTTTCCCATCGTATCTTATTACACCTAATATACATAGTCCAATATTTATATGATCACTAAATACCTGCCTTTGTTTTCTGGATCAATTCATATACCTCTCGTCAAGTCTCTCCATCGAACGATCACTCCTTCCTTTTTATCCCTTAGCTTGTCTTTTTTTTTTTTTTTTTAACTTTTGTAAACCTCATCTATCAATCGGTTATTGCGTTGGTTTCTTTTCATCTTATCATCAGCTTCCAAAAAGCTCCCAATTACAAACTAAAGTTCCTTGAAAAAAAAAATAATCATAGTGTGTTGCTTTGTCACTGCAGTACTGAATATTTGACAATTGTTTTTGGAGTTTTATATTTAACATGTGATATAGCTAGGAAAACGGGCAATTTGGATTATGTAATTATGTGGCAGATGTGTTGTTTCGGTACATTAGTTGAACTTATATTGAGACGAAAAAATTATATCTCTAAAAAAGAAGATATTCTTCATTGCGTGATACACCTATTAGTTAATCAAGCTAAATGGCATTTTGGGATCAGCTAAATGGCACCTATTAGTTAATCACTTTGTGGAGTAAAAAGACTAATCATAATTTCTCTAGCGAAATACACGTTTGTCCTCCAAAACGCATAAAACATATTCCCATTAACTTATCAATAAGGTTTATCTCATCATGGTCTAATTATGTGAATAATATATGTTCCAAAAATATATCGTGTATGGACATGATAACTTTTTATTAACTCTAAAGTTGTTAATTACTTTCAAGAAATGGAATCATTGCAAAACGCGAGATAAAGAGCTCATGCGGAAATATTCGATCTACTCAAAATTAATTATGTGAAAGAGTTCTTAATTATCTTATGTTTATGTTGCAATAAATGTTTGAAAATCAATATAATGTCTGGCAGGAAAGATGGTCGATGAACAGATGTCCGAAGTAAATTCAAGCATGTCTGAATCTGATGACATTCAGACGATGAGAGACAAAGAAATGAACATTAAGCGTAACAGAGAAAGTTCAGATATTGATTCAGTCGATGTTCAACAGCCAAAGAGAAACCGTTATCATCGCCACACTCCACATCAGATCCAAGAGATGGAAGCGTAATTAACTATATAAAGATTTTAACATTTTTTTCATTAAACTAACAAAAGAGAATGTTTTGCCAATATAAAACATTTACGCAACCTTTTAATTAACTAGGTGTAATTTAATAAAGGGCTAGCTACATTCATATTATTTCTGAGATTTTATCTAATTTTTTTTTTGGTCGGTAAAAGAGAAATATTATTACTGGAGTATAAGAAATACTCCAAAAAGATCAGTCAAAGGTACATGAAAGAGATCAGTCAAAGGTACATGAAAGAGGATTACTACACCACTCAAAAAAAGAAAAGGAAAAATTGTGGTGCCTAGCCTTAAACCAGCTCCAAGTTTTATCTAATTATAGAAACATCTCATGAGGTTTTAAATAAACATATATAGAAATCGTCTTAGCTTGAGAGTTGAATAGTTACATAAGCATTTTTGAATCAAAAGCAATATATTTTACGACGATCTTTTGTATTTGATGTTTCTTCAAGCTAGTTTGCATTTTTTTTTATATTTTAAAGGAGACTTACAATTAGACCAAACTTAAAGTATGTACATCTATGATTATCCCTTATTAAATATTTTACTAGTAACTCTTCCATAAACTTTTACTTATGAAGGTTTATTAATTCGTTGAAATTGAGTTTCTACCTGTTGCAGGTTCTTCAAAGATTGTCCTAATCCGAGTGAGAAGCAACGAAAAGAACTTAGTCGTGAGTTGAAGATGGAACCATCGCAGGTCAAATTCTGGTTCCAAAACAAGCGCAATCATATGAAGGTGAGAAAGATTAACTAGAGAATTTAGCATAATTTTATCTACACTTACGATAAATTATTTCTTAGAAATAAATTTCTATATAGTCTTTTGTAAATTACAATGTCTATCCACACCTATTATGAGAGTGGAAAAAAGAAAAAAAAAAAACACTTCCAAACCGAAATACATACAAAAGAGTCAATGGTATCACACTACACACACAAAAAAGGGCTAAGAAATATTGTTGAAGCTCACCAATTCAGAATTTAGAATAAGACTTAGCAACAAAAAAGCCCAACAACAAAAAGATATCTTCAAATAAAGCTATATATAGGATCAGTAGTAGTTTAGAGTTCTAAAATATTTCTAAAGATAGATGTACTAAAATAATAGTGTGCGACACCTTTTATTTATCTAGATTCACCTCTACAATTTACTTTCTGTGATGTGCGGTGCTTATTACAAACATGTAACGTTTTAGATTTAGTGACACCATTTAAGCTTGTTTCTATTTTACAATATGACACGTAATGCATTAGTTTCTTTATCATGAAATAATATTTAGTTGCATTGCTTGTAATTTTGGTACGCATTTGAACTTTATCTTTTATTAAGTAGGAATTTATTTAATTTCCATGATAGTCTCTCATCATAAAGTTTCTTATCTCATTAGGTTGACATATATTGTTCTTCATAAATCTTATTGTTTTGTTAATTAATTTTCTAAATTCCAAATAAATTTTGCATGAATATATATAATTCATCCATTTAAATGTACAGATGCAGCACGAGCTACAAGAAAATATACAGCTACGGACAATGAATGAGAAGCTCCGTGCTGAGAATTTGAGGTATAGAGAAGCTCTAAGCAATGCTACTTGTCCCGCATGTGGCAAACCCCCTGGTATTGAAGAAATGTCCTTCGATGAAATTCAGCTCAGAATTCAGAATGCTGGTTTGAAAAATGAGGTAATTAACACTACAATATTAAAAGAGAACGTTATGAAATATTGTGATTAGATCAATATTCAAGGGATGCACATGTAATTATTTAAGTTATTTTTTTTAGTGAGGATTCTCACATCTAATAATGTATATTCTTTTTAATAGATTAATTGCATTTCAGCAATGGCGGCCAAGCATATGGGCAAGCCCTTAGCAAACTCCGCGGGTCTCTCTTCTTCTTGTTTTTCTAATTCATTTAATTAATTACTGATTTTATGGGATTCATCTCTGAAATCCAAATGGAATATAATACCTTTGGTCATGGACAATGTCCCATAAATTTCACCGTGGATATGACTTGTCTAATAATGTCACCGGTTATTTCCGGGAACTCAAGAATTTGTTTTTGATTCATGTTAAATTATAATCTATTACTATTTATCAGTGTTTATTCATAATAATGATTTTTGTTTAACGGCAATAAGTTAAACTCCTGCTTTGTCCTTGTCAAAAATGTATAGTCATCTTGTTACATTGATATGATATTATTTATATTCATACATGTTCGCATATAGGTTGCGTGCTTTATGTGTGTGCAGTTATCTTTCGTTTATTTTTGAAATAAACACCATGTCTACAAGCTAAGCCACACGCCCACACCGAACACCTTGTTTTTTTTGTTGTTAATCGTTAAAAACATGATTATTGCTAATTGACAAAAGTTAGATAAAATAAATGATAATAAATATGTTCCTTAAAAATATCATCATTAATTAATTACTTTCCAAGTCATGTGTAGGAGGACTGCCACGCCAAGTTCCATTGTTGATTGCGTTGTTAGATTGATTGTCGACTGTTGATTTAGGACGGCGATATTGCCAAAACATAATTTGTTGCTTCCAAAACAATTGTTTTAAACTCTCTAATTTGCCCCTCTAGTCAAAGATATATTAATTAAGTGTCTAAACTTTAATATAACAAATCTTTTTAAAAAATCTTGCTAATTACATATCCAGTTTCCTAAATCAATCATTGCAAAAACTTTGAAAACGTCATTATCTTTCATAATATTTTGTTCAGCCATAGTATTGAAGTTAGTGATTATCATTGAAACTAATCTCTTCCCGTTACTTACAAGGGCACAAAGTTCAAAACATGTATTTCACAAAACAGTATTCAATTGAAGAATTAAAACAATAAGTAGAGTTATCATTTTTAATTCAAGTTGATATATACATTTGTGTAGTTACTTTTATATTATTATTATATATATATATATATATGCATTCTAATGTTGTATTGAATGATTGCATGTAACTTTTGTTTGCAGCAATAGTACTAAATATAAATTTTTTAGTGTTTTCAATTCTACTTTGAAATTGTTAAGCATAACAAGAATTATTATACTTTTATATTGAATGTATTGCGTTGATATCTCTTATGGTAGATCACAACAGTAGTTGTGACTATTTTTCAAGTTGAGTTCCTTCAAATATGTATGACAGTAAGTTTACGAATAATAAAGTTGAAGGAATTATTATGTTGATGAAATATGATTTGAACAACCACAATCTTGAACTCGTAAAATGATATGGTGAAAAATGATATAGTAACACATCGACCACATTTATATTTTTTTTCAATGAAAAGTCTTCTTTTTCAGTTTTTCTATAATTTGTGTTAACCGAATTTTACCTATTCAAAATGTATATTGTCCTTTTGCATGCAAAAATTATTAGTCTTGATATGAATTTGGTAGACATAAATAATGTTGTTAAATATATTTTATGATTTTAAACAAACATGCTAGTTTAATGTATATATAATATAACAGAAACTAAAAAAAAAAGTATACATCACCTTAATTAAAAATGATTAAAAGTAGAATTAATCCTTACTGTTTTAATTCTTGATTTGGATAGTATCTTGATTTTCACATGTTATGAACTTTGAGCCTTTGAAGTAACGGGAAGAGGTTAATTTTAATAATAGTCACTAACTTCAATTCTATGGTAAGTATATGACGGAAGATAATGATGTTTCTAATTTTTTTAGAATGATTTAATTAGGAAACTGAATATGTAATTAGCAAGATCTTTTAAGAAGATTTATTATTATCACACCTAACTTATATAGTCTTTGACTAGAAGGGGCAAATTAGGGAGCTTAAAACAATTGTTTTGGAAGCAACAAATATTGTTTTGGCAATATCGTCGCCCGTTGATTTAACTCTTAAATATTATAAATAATAAATTAACCTTTTTGTATATCAAGTTAGTATTTTAGAGGATATGGTTATTGTCGTTCATTTGCACCAAAACCTCAATAACTGAAGAACAAATAATACTACTTTCCGTACTACCTTGGGCAAGTGAAAAACCGTTGTATCTTAAATTCAGTAGGTTGTTCAGTGTTGCTACTGATAAAGATGCAACAGTGGCGAAAAAGGGCGAGTGGCTTAATCAGAACTGGTCTTGAAAATGGCATTGGAGAAGGGATCTTTTCGAGTGGGAGCATACATTGCTTGAAGAGCTTGCTTGAAGAGCTTCGCTCATTGATATGTGATTTTTGCCCACAACTTGATAAAGTGGATAGATGGATGTGGACTAAAGGAGAAAATAACGAATTCTCAGTTAAATCTGCTTATTTTTGCGTGTCACGCAATGAAGATTGCCCAGCTGATCCTCTCATTCGTTTGCTTTGGAAATTTGATGCTCCAATGAAGATGAAGGCTCTCATTTGGAGAGCGATTTTGGACAGGTTACCGACCAAGGAAAATTTGCAAAGAAGAGGCGTCTTGCAGCTGAGTAGTGATTTAAATTGCTCGATGTGTAACGAAGAAGTCGAGAGCAATGATCATATTTTTTGCAGGTGTTCGTTTGCTCATCAAATCTGGTCTGGTTTATTTAGATGGCTTGGCATCGTTTCCGGAATGGCAGAAAATCTCAAATCCATATTGCACGAGCTGGTTGGAATCATACCTTGCAAAAGAAATTATAAATTCTGGAGCATTATTGGATTTTCGCGTTGTGGGAAATTTGGGTCACTAGAAACAATTTCTGTTTCAATAATAAAAAGTTTCTCGTTAGCGAAGTAATTGAGGCGATTAAGGTAAAAAGCTGGAGTTGGATTAAAAGTAGGGAGAGAGGGTTTACGTACTCTTTTTGCGAATGGTCCAATAATCCGATTGATTGTTGTATTTGATTTTTCCCCGTAGGAGTATAACTTATACTCCTCTCTAATAAAATTTCATTTGTTTATCAAAAAAAAAAAACTTCCGTACGTCACTCTATACATCCTCTATAATGGAGATCTAGTGCTAAGAACCCACAATTATTTTGTTCATTTATCTGTGGGTCCGATTTTTCTACTAGTGTCCTTATTATCATGCATTTGGACTATTTCTTTCATTGCCTAGGCTTTACCTAACTAATGAAATAAAACAGAGATGTCCACAATAGCGATCATTTTTACAGTGTATAATTTTAAGGAACCATTTATTTATTTTATTAAAAAAAAACAACTCATTTTTGAAATCAAGCTCCTTCGTGTTTATATGTTAATTAGACAAATTGCCATTTCGTGATTAAAAATTAAAGAGAGCTAATAATCCCTTTACGTACTATATACGTGGCAAATTACTATTATAAGAAAGAGGGCATATTCACTGACATATATGTTAGGTATTTGAGTCGACAAATACGCACCCCCAGGATTTGCCCATCGTGGATATACGAAGCAAATACGAATAAAATATGACGATAGTAACAACACAAGGATTTTACGTGGAAACTCCAAAGTCGGAGAAAAAACCACGGGGCCCGAACGAAAATATATTATGTAGAAAATTGTTACAACTACACAATTTTCTCGCTCAACCCAAACCGATCCCCACAGAGCCTTTTTACCCGTAACACTCCCCGAAAACACCTCACACTAATATATAAATATTACAAGAGGAAACCGGATTATTACACTGCAAAAGAACTCTAAATTGGATTTTTGGATGATTTAGAATGGGGAAGGGGATCATTATTTATAGGCTAACATTTCAACTAAAATAATGCTAAATAATCAAATCTTGCACTAATCAATTAGTCTGCACCATAACCGCCCCATTTTGATAATGTTTGCTGCACTATAGTAAAGAAATGAACCGCCCCAACAATCTCCACCTTGAAGATGTGATTATTAGTGACTAATCATGTCTTCAAAATCATCTCCATTCCGGCATTGGGCAATCGCACACCCACTCTGCCTCAGAAAATCTCCATAGCTCCCGCTATCACTGCAATCACAGTCGTACTTTTAGAAGTACCATGCTTCACCATAAAGCATAACCACTCAGAATAAACCAATTCCAAGAATTTCCTTTTTCGGCCCATATCGAACATTAACCTGCTGATAGGATGGTGCAACTTCCACTTTTGGCTCCTCCGGAAGTCATCAGCCCGCCGACATGAATATACCACACCTTGCATTAACGCCAAAAGCAATGCCCATGTGCACACTAGACCCACTAACATTAACGTCCTGTCTCATGGCAACTTTTAGGGTCTCATGCCATCAGGACGAGCATGCCGCTTACAGAACTTCAGAGTCACTACAATAAGCAATGTTAGTATCTCCTCCAGTGTTTCCCTTTGATGCCTCGGAGCCACTTGCCGAACCGGCTCCCCTTGTTGGACAATTTCTTCTAACGTGGCCAGATTGTCCACACCGCCAACACACTTTCCTCCCAGAGTTTGTCTTCCTTCCATCGTAAGTCACCAATGCATTGTTTACATGTGAACCGTTAACCCCGCTAAGCCTCCTCTCTTCAGACAGAAGCTTGCCCGTAACTTCAGAGAGATTGATTTTCTCTTTCCCATGAATCACTATCGGTTTCATGTGCTCGTACGAACTTGGAAGAGACCAGATGAGTCTCAAGGCTTGATCCTCCTCATCAATTGCAACTCCAATGGATTCAAGCTCAGCAACGATTCCGTTCAGAACACTCAGATGATCTGAGATACTTGCACCCTCCGCCATTCGCAGTGTGTGAAACTGCTCTTTTAGGTACACGCGATTCGACACGCCCTTCGCCTGGTACAACTCCTCTAATTTTTCCCAGAGTCCCTTAGCCGTAGAAATTCCATGCACGTTCGCAAGAATGTTTTTGGCCAGACACAGACGAATTGCGCTCGCAGCTCGCAAATCTAGATCTTCCCACTCATCATCGTCCACCACAGCTTTTATACCAGCTGCTTCGGAACTCGTGCCAGTAGTGCCGCTACCTTTAGCGACCCTTCCTTTTAAAGCCTTGTGTAACCCTGACTGAATCAACACATCCCTGACTTGAACTTGCCACAAGGCAAAGTTGATTTTTCCGTCAAATTTTTCAACGTCAAATCTCACTGCACTCGTACCCTTGCTTTCTGACATTGCACAAGTGAGCCTTGGTGAATTTCAAGTAGATCTGAATAGCATAAAGTAAACCCCCGGAAAGAGATAGCTCGTCTTTCCAGACAGGATTTCAAGGTTCCCAGGTAATTGGTGGGGTCACAACGGTCCCGCTTAATAACCAATTACCTTTGACAGAACCGCCTTTATCAGCGCTTATTCACACTACTATCACACCATAACTCCACCCCAACAAAAGCTCCACCTCCAGCAGTACCCGGGCTCTGATACCACTTGTTAGGTATTTGAGTCGACAAATACGCACCCCCAGGATTTGCCTATCGTGGATATACGAAGCAAATACGAATAAAATATGACGATAGTAACAACACAAGGATTTTACGTGGAAACTCCAAAGTCGGAGAAAAAACCACGGGGCCCGAAGGAAAATATATTATGTAGAAAATTGTTACAACTACACAATTTTCTCGCTCAACCCAAACCGATCCCCACAGAGCCTTTTTACCCGTAACACTCCCCGAAAACACCTCACACTAATATATAAATATTACAAGAGGAAACCGGATTATTACACTGCAAAAGAACTCTAAATTGGATTTTTGGATGGTTTAGAATGGGGAAGGGGATCATTATTTATAGGCTAACATTTCAACTAAAATAATGCTAGATAATCAAATCTTGCACTAATCAATTAGTGCTGCACCATAACCGCCCCATTTTGATAATGTTTGCTGCACTATAGTAAAGAAATGAACCGCCCCAAAAATTTGACGGAAAAATCAACTTTGGCTTGTGGCAAGTTCAAGTCAGGGATGTGTTGATTCAGTCAGGGTTACACAAGGCTTTAAAAGGAAGGGTCGCTAAAGGTAGCGGCACTACTGGCACGAGTTTCGAAGCAGCTGGTATAAAAGCTGTGGTGGACGATGATGAGTGGGAAGATCTAGATTTGCGAGCTGCGAGCGCATATATACACTGGAAAGCGAGGATAATGGTGTATACAATTGGTCGTGCATGAAGGCTAGCTGATTTTGTTGTTGGAAAATTCTATTTAGTATGAATTAATATTTGAGTCGTTTATGGAGGAATTATGCAAAATCAATATTTTCTCTCTTTTAACTTGTGGCAAATGACAAAAGTAGCTTTACAAACGTATGATTAATAGGTATGATGTGTCCAATGCATTTTTAAATATGCATAGTAGTAGAAGATTCGATAGGTTTAATCGTTGGACAGAAATGAAGTTTTATTGGTGGTGTTGCGCTAATACTTTTAAGCAGGTTTTCATTAAGGCTTCAATATATATATATATATATATATATATATATATATATATCCTGTTTTGTTTTACCTGAATTGTTTGAAATATTAATTTATACTTACTTTTAATTATAACTGATGTAAATATTAATTACATCTTCAATAAAAGTATCACCCTGAAAATTATAGATGTAAGGTTCTATATTTCTCTTAAATAAAGTTTCACTGCACACCGTATATTTATCGATCAATTGGAAGGAAAAAAAAAATCTCAATTCAGAAGGTAACTAAAGGTAAACCAAAATAAGACAACTTTAATTTTAGATCATCTAATGGTCCTCATTCAAAATATTTCCAATTGGCCTGTCATCAGGTCCACATTCCACAGCACTTTTTTCTAAATGAGCTTGACCCACCACTACTAAAAAAAGTGAAGTTCAATTATTTTCAGTAGATTCAGTCATGTTCCACAAAGAAAGAAAAAGGAAAAAAGAATGAACAAGAAACTATATATAATTGATTATCACAATATTTGAAGTATTATAATTCATATTTGTTCCTTGCCTTTTGGTCAAAGAAACCATAATCCCCCAACGTGGCGTTGTATCGTCAAACAATTGATGCTTTTAATTTGCCGACCATTTACAAAAGTATAGATTCTGCAAACAATGTGATCAAAATGAGCATGTGCTTGAGAGCAAGGGATTGTTATGTCCAATGATGTATTATATTATATTCTTAAATGAAAAGCTTCTTCGTTCGTGTGTCTCTTGATTAAGAGTAAGCTCGGGCTCATTCAACAAAAAATTAGAGAGTTAACCGTCTACAAATATAGCTACATATAAAATTAAAAGGTATGTTGTTCCGAGCTTATAGTTGCGTTCGACCTATTGATATCAACCTTCACTCGACGTGTTCATGCTGATCTAGCAGATCGACCATGACCATTATCGATCATGCTATACTTTGGGCCACTAATAATGACTTTGGCATCACAATGTCTAGACTCGATCATCCCCAACATAACTCATATCTTGTGTTTATCTTCCAACTAAAGTTGATACTAATCTCTTAAGAAACTCGAATTAGTGTTTTGGAAGACGTGCATTCATCCACCATATATGCAATAGAAACAATAACTCATCCTTCAAATATCATTTCATGTACACGTCACGTGACAAATCAATGAAAATAGTTATGTTACAAAGTTATGTAGCGTAAAGATATGTGAGGTGATTGGGCACGGCACTACCAAACTACACACATGGAGATTGGACACTCCAAAATGTGTAGCATAAAATGATTCCGAACTAGCAAATGTTTACTATTACAAGTTTACAAGTTACAGAACTGATATCAAAACTTCTATTATCACCATCTTTATAGTGTGTTAAATTATTAATTGAAGAAAAGTACATATAATAAGCAAAGGCCAAAACTGTAGAACCAGAATCTGGCAGTAGGTGGGACTCATGCTTGCATACAAATCAAAACGAATCAAATGCTCAAAAATTTAGAATTTAAAGTTAGACCACTGACTGAGCTGAGTACTCCCCCGTCTTGTCTACATGATACATAAACGTAATTGTACAAAATCATAAGAATGGCAATAAATACTTATGTATATACAGCAATCTCAATTTTCATAAACCTGCTGCTAATTAAACCAAATGCGTATTTTTCTTAAAAGAAGTACAGAAATTTACAGCCAATAAAGTTTTTTCGCCTCTCTTTCTTCCACGCGTTTGCTATTCTTTTTCAAAGTCTAAACTCTCTATTTCTTCCTTTTCACAATTTTAAATTAAACACGATGACTTAATCATAGTAATATTCTCCCACCATGACCTGTACGCAGTACGAAAATCGTCCCGGTAATATTGAAAATAATAAATTGTCCCTATTCACAATTATAAAAAATTTAACAAAAAATGTCACTAAATATTTAGGCACTGAGCTTGAACCACATAAGTATAGTATAAACACACACAAAAATAAAACTGCAAAAAATGTATCAGAAATAGGTCTTGTTTTTTTAGAAATTAGAAAGGAACCAATCAGAATTTCCTTTACACTCTTTTGCCATAAACTTTCAAACCTGAGATTTCTCAATAATTAGTAATAGACTAATAGCAATAAAATATTATTATCACCTAACATTTCTATCAACTAATTCACATAAAACAAATAAATCGGCATATAGATATTAATATATTGTCATCAATTTTGAAATTCTCATAGAATTTAACATTGAATACAAAATCCCAATCCCTATAATAATGATAATAATAATAATAATAATAATATTATCCTAAAACAAAACCAGTACCAAATATATATATTTATTTTACTCAGGTATGGCACCGAGCACCGGCCGCCAAGCTCTCCTCAACAACCGCTGCCGGATCGTTGCCGACAGCGGCCGCAGCAACCGTGGACCACCGCCGCCCCCGCCGCCAACCTCCGGCAACAGCAACCTCTCCCTTACATTTTCCGGCACCTTCTCCGGCGGCGATGAAACAAACAAATCCTTGAGCTTATTTCTTACACAAATCTCCTTATTGTCCTTCTCCGGCGCCCGGATCCGCTCGCCGAGACTGAACCTCCGATCCGGCGAGTACCCGTCGTGGCGGCGGCGGCCGAGCAGCATGCGGAGGGTCTTTCTCCGGCGGAGGTGAATTACTGGGCTTGTTGTTGGGCTTCTTGATGGGCTTCCGGCCACGGCACATTGGGTTGCTAAAAGCTTGAATTTTTGAAGGGTCGCCATTTTTTTGTTGTGTTTAATTTTATTTATATTTATTTTGGGTAAATTGGAAATGAAAAATTTAAGGGGTGAACTGGAATTGAGAGAAAATGGGAAAGTGGGATGTGGGCATTTTGTGAGGAGGAGTGGGCATGGAAGAAAAAAAAATATTCTTTTGTTTATTTTATCTTATGTACGTAATGGGATTGGTATAATACTATAATGTGTGTGAAGTATGGGAATGAGTGAAACTCAAACAAACAGAGTAAAATAAGAGCGAGATTGAGAGAGGAATAATATGAGGGGTGTGGTGTGGGGCCGTGGGGGACTTTAATACTGCAAATCTGGGACTAGAAAAAAGTTTTTGTCCGGCCCCCACTTTAGGGGCTCGTTTGGTTGGGCTAATAGGTTCTATTAAGGCCATTTAATATGGATTGAATAGAGTTATGTGTTTTAATGGCTTTAATACAATTGTGATTTTCATTAATGTTTTGTTAAACGTGGCATAAGTATAGGGCATAGTTATGGAGTATCATTAAATTTATTGTTAGCAAGGATTTGAGTTGGGAAATATCGGGTTTTGGCCTTTAAACTTCATATTATTTTTTTCTAAATTGGTCTTGATTATTGTCAACACTTCTTTTATATCACCTAAATATTTGAGTAATTAACGCATATTTTGTTAGTAACGTCTTATCTGATTCTCATAAAATAGAAAATATTGTGTGATGGAAGAGAATAAGTTGATTAATTTATTCAACTTGTCCTTCAGCTATGGGATACATTCCGTATTTACAGGGGATATTTTAGAAACAAACGTCTCTATGCATTTAGAATGTTTTGACATGTGGTTATCCATACAATTATTGGTTGATTAGCCCGTTTATTCTTCTGACAACTGGTCCCTTCATGTAATGCATGATTTGACGTTTCGTCACGTGATCTTATGTGAACTATCGTGTCCGATAGCCTTATTGTAGGGTAATACTTCATGCATCGTAGGGGCATATGAATTTATTACGAAGTCATTGGTATAGGAAGTACGTTTTCGGGTATTGTGCTTGTAGTATCTTGATGCGCAGCTTGTAGGGCATTGTTTGTTCTATGGGGCATCGTGGAATCATCCAAGATCCGTAGTGCCACACGCGGACTCTATGTACCATGTAAGCTCCATCGTGATATTGTGAGACTCGGGAAGCTTCACGATGTCATTTGGGCATTAGTGAATCATCTAAGATCTGTGTCCCTTGTGGTGACATCGTGATGCTCATGCCTTCTCTTCTGGGATATCATATCAGATGATTGGTGTCTTTGATCGTAGCATGACATTTGCACCATCGTGGCCCGGGGTGAAAATATGAAGGGTTAACAATTATGTTTAGTTTAATGATTTGTGTCGTGAATTTAGTTGGTGGACATGCATGTGATGGGTGATAAATAGGGACAAAAATCGTCACATCCTTTTATGTTTTAACTCAAATGACAATAGAGAAAGACAAAGGTACTTGTTTAGACTTATTCTGGTTTTGTTTTGAGTGTGATTTGAAAAACATATTTGGAACTTGGAAGATTCAATCGATTTTTGTGCAAAATTAAAGATATAAATACGAACTAAGGCATGGAGTTTGAAATCATGAGATTTTTTTTTCCTTCTTCAAAGAGTTGATAATTAAGTGGGTATATATCAAGTTTAGTTTAAAGGAACCTAAATGATCATTAGAATATTACAGTTCGAATACTTCGTATTCCAACACAAACTTTAATTGTAATGCTGAAAACGATATATTAAAAAATATGCACAAACCAAATGAAGAAACGTAACAATTTAATAAATCCATACCTCTTAAAATTAGTCTAAATATAGAACATTTTTTTTAGTTTTTGAATTATTATGGAAAAGGCCTCAGGTTTGAAAATAGGTTATCATAAATCTCAAATAATCACTCCCGATTTTGCCGAAGCTTGAATGACACAACAAACATTAACGGATATTTGTAACGCTGTTTCAGGCTTGTAAGTTGTAACTAGCTAGCTAGTTTTTATCTCATGGAGTACAAATTAAACCTCACTAATTTTTGGTTTTAAGTTTATGTTGTGATTTCATTTGGTTAGAACTTCATCCGTAATTTTTTCTATCTAAACAACACTTATTGTACGTACGGCTAATTTACTTCCAAAATCATGTAAAACAGACGAAAGGATAAGTGGTTGCAAGCTTTCATGATGCAACACTCGTTGTGTTGTCAGTGTAAAAGGATGCTTAATCATTGAAATGAAACTTAGGCAATTTTGATGCTTCTTTTTTTGTGGTGCTGACATGAATTATACTGTTTTTACAAGTATTGTTTGATTAAAGATGTAATAATCAAAGAATGGCGTGAGTCTAGATTAGAAAATGTTTAAGTAACACTTCACTGAAATTTTGTATAAAGTGGAAAAAATAATTTGTAGTAAGTTCATGCGCGAGCAGGATTTCAAATTTCAAGAAAAAGGTGTGGTAGCAACCAAGTCTATAATTATTGAAGTTTGTGATGAAAATTGAATTAAAGAGACGTTTTGCTAACTTTCATGATTTAACCTTCACATGTGGTTCAGGCTTCATCAAGAACTGGGATATCTTTCATCATGCATTTCACATTTCAAAAAATATCTGGTACTAATTATGATCCGTTTGCTAGAACAAATTTATCGTAAACCCATGGGGCAAGAATTTAACAAAGTAAATTAGGAAAAAATAATCTAAAATATCCATACTTTTAATTAAATACAAGATAAAATCATAATTCTAAGAATCACAAAAACAAATCTAAACAATTTAATAAAACACGAGTTTGTTATACTAATGATTACAAAGTACACAATCTTCAACCCTATGCATCCAAGTTGTTAATAATAACACTTCTTTCATATCGATATATTCAATGTTCCTGCCGCATAAAATATACAAAACAAGAAATTCTGAGGTGTCAGAGTGGGAGCTCATTAATTCTCTTAATTCGATTTACAAGCAAGTCATATGGTTTAATATTCTTAGATAGGTAAGCCTCCAAATGCTGAGAACATTGGATATGAAATTAATGGAGGGATGGGTGTAAGAGTTTGATCAACCCATACGTGTGTGTTGAGAACCTAAAATTTTGTCCTAATTAGTGTTAGAATCACAACACCTTTTTTTTTTTTATATATATATATATATATAATTAGAAGCGCAACATTTAAAAAATGGAGATGAATTAATACAAAAAATATATGCGAATTCTTAATTGTCCTCATGCATACTTGTCTACGATTATTTAATATTATTCTTAAATAAAGGATAAGATTAATTAGGAAATTGCTCAATGCTCACCTTCAAGAAAAATAAAATCAGCTAGCTGTTCTAACCCATTAACAAATACACTTTTGGGCCTGTTCTTGTCAGCAATCTTAATTACTCCACTTTATTCATATACTTCAGCATATCTTGGGCAAACGGAACTTATTATGATGGAACTTGTTTTTCCCACTTGGTAATATGTTACCAAATTACCAGTGAACCTCTATTTCATGTACTTACAAATAAACATTGGTTATGAGATGCTGTATAAAAATGCTGAAATGATGCAAAGTAAGAGCTTACCGTTACTGAAGAATCTATAAAAGGTTGATGCATATGTAATTAATTAGTTCAGGGAAGCAAAAGAACATTTCGTCATAAGTCATAACATTTTATTTCTCAACCGTTACACCATAGCCAGAAAACGATCGACTGTTACATAACTCTTTTAACATTTGGGAATTGGGAGGCCACAAGAGCTTAGAACCTTTATGGCACTAGGGTAGTCAACATACTGCCTTAGTAGGGGGTTGTTAACGAAACCGCAAAAGCACTGTTGCTGCGCTGTCAGTGTAGCACAACAACCGGATGATGGTGGTGTGCCACTTGTTATGGCTCCAAGGCACGGGAAAAGGCTCATGATGTTGCAATCTGCCTGTGCCGCCATCTCTTGTACGTTTGCCATTAGCACAAACGCCATCATTACAACACACAACAATGGAAAGGACTTATTCATCTTGAGAGTTGGAAAGTATAGTAAAAAGAGATAAATCGGAATTTTGTGAAGGTGTAATGCTGAGAAATGGGGATGAATTTATAGGGGTGGGTTTAGTTTTTTGTAGGAAAATTTGTGGTGCGTGATTGACATGTTTAACAAACTGCATGCTATAATTACATGCAATACTATTTTTTGGGTACTCAATGTCTCGATTTCTGAAAATTAGATCACCAAGGGTAGGTGCGTCTGTTTTCTACCTAATAACCGATTTCGTACGTACTATCTTATTTGCCTGCGATAAGTTATATTCCTAATAAAGAGTCATTAATATGGTCGATTTATTTTTTAAAACTAATTATATATATATACATCTGTATATATATATATTTATTACTTGTTTTGATGAGTTTCTTTAACATTAAAGTTATAATTTTGTAAGGTTTTCTTAAAATTGTCACATAACTACATAAGCAAAAATTACATTTTTTGGAAGTTATTAGAAAGCGATTCTATCATAGAAGCAGAAGCAGCTTTGTTTTTCTAAGACCGAGTAGAGTTGCAGTGCTAACAATTCGGATTCAATAAATATAACTTTCTCTATTCGACTATACGATTTTAATTAGCTAATTACTCTAAAGTCTAACCCATTCATAAATCCACTTTTGGGCCCATACTTTTTAGCATTCCGGCTCTTTCCTCATAAATTTGAGTAAAGTTTGAAGTTGGGCCTAGAATATGTAATCTTTAATTTAATGTAATCATGTAATTAGGGGTGTGTGGGCTGGGTCGGGACCCGGGAACCCGACCAGCCCAGACGGGTTTTTCCCGTACGGGAAAAACCCGTCCAATTACCGCCCCGACTGGCCGGGAAAAAAGTCCCGGCCAGTGCCCCCGCGGGTCGGGAACGGGATCCGGCCGGATCCCGTTCCCGACCCGCGGGGATCCCGTCTAGAACAAGATCCATCGAGCTCTGTGAATCATCTCTCAGAATTGGGACCTCTCATGGTGGAGAAATATAAAATTAACAAAATCAGAAGTCTGAGGAAGACATCAGACTCGACTTGTGTTATTTTCCTTTGAGTGAATTGCAGAGCTAGGGTTTTTGAAAGTTGAATTGAGGAAAAAATGGAGGAGTTGAAAATGGCGGAAAGACGACTGGCGGAAGACGACTGGTTGAAAATGGCATGGCTTCGAACGACGACTGGCGGAAGACGCTCGACTGAGTCGTCCCGGCCGTCGTCGTCCTCCGCACCACCGCTCCTCGCTCCTTCGACACCAATTTCGCCGGCGCTTCCTTCGCCACACAGTCACTCCACAGTCCACACCGCAACACACAGCAACTCACCACAACTTGGAGTCGCCATCTCACAGCTCACGACTCCGCCACAACACCTCACCACGACACCACCAGTCCTCCTCACCAC
Source organism: Linaria vulgaris (assembly GCA_948329865.1). Taxonomy (NCBI): domain Eukaryota; kingdom Viridiplantae; phylum Streptophyta; class Magnoliopsida; order Lamiales; family Plantaginaceae; genus Linaria; species Linaria vulgaris. The sequence continues at coordinate 19,051,262 of OX415250.1, read as the reverse complement.
GACACCGCCGCAACACCTCACCACGCAACATAAGCTGCTTATTGACGGGACTCCCGACGGGATCCCGCCCCGCCGAGACTTCCGTTCCCGGCGGGAGGGAACGGGATCTCAAAACCAGATCCCGTCCCATGTTAATCCCGGGGGCCGGAGTCCCGAACCCGCGGGATCCCGGCCCATAACACCCCTACATGTAATAAACGTATCTTTTCTACGTCGTATGACTTATGCTTTAAATTAAAGGTGATGTATGGCTAACATGTTATTTTCATCTCATTGAATTATATTGCTAAACGTATCATTATCCAACTTTGTTAATAGTAACATTGTGAGCTTCAATTGAAACATGGCAGATACATTTGCTTCTGCACTTTTGCAAAAAAATTCTAGGAATCACCAAACAGTTTACCTACAAGAGATTGGTTTCGCTTAGGGTTCGGAGGACAAGCTCAACAATCTCAAATATATTTTAGAAACTATCCCACTTTTGCTTCAAGATGCTGAAATGAAGCAAAGAAAGAGCTTGACGTTACGGAATCGGCCGAGAAAACTAAAGAATGGTGCTTACGACGAGTGGCGTATCTAGAATTCTTATTGGGGGTGGGCTAACATATTTTTCGAAAGACCAATATGCAAGAAAAAACATAAATTTTACGAGTATAAAAACTCGATTTTTTTTATTTCTTATTTGCGAACTCTCAACATCTAAAGAGATCATTTTTGCTAATATCAAATGGGCTTCTCTCTAAAAACAGTATTAACATCAAAAGAGATTTTATTGCTAATTCCTTAAAATCAAAAGTTGTTGTGCGATTTTTTAAATATCAAATGGAGTTTTTCTGCTTAATTACTTAATATCAAAAGAGGAGTTTCACTAACTTTTTAACATCAAAAGAGGTTTTATGCTAATTTTTACATTCAAAGAGATTCTCGACTAATTACTTTGCATCGAAAGAATTTTCAGTTATTATTTTAACGTCGAATAAGGGCTACTAAAGAGTGCGACTCTTCTTTTTGAAAGAAGAAAAGACTCCATCTTTTTATATACACGATTATTAGTCTTGTTGGGTTTTGGCAAAAAAAAAAAAAGAAAGAAAGTTATTTAGTAATATCTTAACATTAAAAGAGGATTTTAGCTTATTAAATTAACTCTTGGGTTATTTTCTAATTAGACATATTATATAGGTACAATTTATAATAATTCTCATCTTTACATACATATTGTATATATTTAAATAAAAAATGGGAGGGGGGGGGGGGGGGTGAGGCGAGGGGTGGGGGTGGGGGCTTGAAGCCCACTTTAGCCCCCCTTAGTTTATACCCGTGCTTACGATGTTGAGGATGTCTCTTAAACCAGATTGCAATTGTGAGGCGAAGGGTGCATTTTGAAAGAAGTAACCATTACAAACTGAAAGCTTCATCTCAATGCAAAATCCACTGATATTCCGTTTAAAAGTCTCGCTTAAAGTACGAAATGTTCAAGGAAGATTGAATGCCATGTTAGATGAGGCATTTAAACTGTAGAGAGAAGTCCAGCGTACCAAAAATGACTTATTCTTTCTTCCATTCAACCCGCTAAAAAGCCAACTGCTGGATGATGGCTGGTGATGGCAAGACGCATACGTTTCACCATTTTCTACTAGCTTCTATAAACAACCTGCTGAAGTAATGAACAAAATACAACAAGAGAGAAAGAACAAATATACAGAGAGAAAAGAGAGAAAAAAGTCGTAAAGCCAAAGTGTGAGATTTGACAATTGATTTTTTGTAATAGTCGAGTTCGAGTCATTCTTCTCCTATTGTGATTCATTCTTGTTGTTGAACGTAGAATTTTTCAACTCAAACAAAGTGGTATCAAGAGCTCCAAGTTTCGTTTCTTGATTCTCACAAATTTTTGTTAGAAATTTGTCGTTTCGAAGCTGTAATTTGTTATCACGTTACGAAGCTTTTGTTGCGTGGATTTCGAATATATAATTCTTGAAGTATGTCGGTCACCGGAAGTGTCGTTCTACGCTGACCCAATTTGACATCAAAATATTTTCGTTCAAAAATCGCATTTGGTTACTACAGTTACGAAACACGTGTTGCAATGATTCTAAATAAATATTTTTTGGATTTTTTCGCTCCCCGGAGAAAGCCTCATTTTACGTTAACCGAGTTGATGACGGGTTATCACGGCCCAACTTGCCAAGCGGGTGAAGAAGAAGAGATCCAGACCCTGATCTGACCCGACCCATTTCCTGATCCAGTCAGCAGTCGGTCCGAGCGATCAACTTTGGTCAAATTGGACTTTGGTCCGACTTAATTACATCCAACTTGTTTAGGTCTGGTTCAACTCATTTCTTATTGGGTTTCAACAAAACCCTATCGATTTTCAAGGTTTTTGACTGTTCATCTATCGAGGACACTGATTTACTCAAATCCAGCCTCTAAATTGTAGTACCAGCAAACATGTTGAATTTTATCATAAAAAACTCAACGTCAAAACTATGATGCAACTTACGCCAACAAACTACAGTGTGTGAAAGCCTCACAAGGAAGATTTTCTGAATTTAAAGGATTTTAGTCGACCCAATCGAGAGTAATGGCGTTGTACTTGAATGGAAAAAACGAATAAGAAGACGGTGGCTCAACTTTGCCAATGGATTGGCCATGATGTGTTCCACCACGTTGCGCAGGAAAATAAGGCGTTTGATCTTTGGCAAAAACCTTGAAAATATATATCAAGCAAAGACAACTCGTAATAGAACTCTATTGATGAGGCATTTGGTGAACCACAAGCTACATAGTGGTACGTCTATAGCAGAACATATGAGTCAATTCCTATAGCTCGTGAACCAGCTTGTTGCTGGTGAATGGGTTCTCAAAGATGAAGAACAAGACATATTGCATCTCAATTCTCAACCTGATAATTGGGGAGACTCTCGTCATCGCTGTCAATAGCTTTGCTCGTGGTGGTAAAATATCCATGGAGATGGTCACAAACGCTCCACTAAACGAAGATGCCCGAAGGAAAGAGAATCATATTGAAGAGTAATATGCACTAGTTAATGAGAATAGAGGAGGCGGACGACGGTGAAGACAAGGTTGAGGTTGATGAAGAGGCTAGTAAAGTGGTAGTGCACCACAAGAATCGAACAACGTCACAGACGATGTAAACCAATATGAAGATACATTGATATGCTATCATTGTGGCGCAAAGGGTCACATGAAAAAAAACTGCCAGAAGTTCTTGAGAGCACAACTAGCACAAACCAGCCAATATAGTTTATAAGAAAGTGGTTATGCGATGGTCGCCATTGTTGATGAAGTGGCATAGTTCGGAAGAAGAGGCAAACTTTTCTCCATAGTGATGCTGGAGAAAGAAAATGTAGTAGTATAGCGAATATATATTCTCTATGGTGGTTTTTCGTTCTCTTTGTTAGTTTGAGAAAAAAGAGTGATGGTATAAGGAGAATAGCTATCTCTCCATGAATGCATTTTCTTTCTCTATAATTTTTCGGAGAAAAAGATAGATATTGTGTTTGTCTTTCTTCAAAGTCAATACGAAGATACGATATATTTCCATGATTGTTTTCCTTTGCTTAGGGTCATTCAAATAAAGATCGGGTATACAAAGATAAGATATACTTCCATAATCGTTTGGCTTTCTTCACGGTGATTCAAAGAAATATTTGGTGTACATAGATAAGGTATATCCCCATGTTTGCTTACCTTTTTTGATGGGATTTTGAAAAGAAAAAAGGAGTCGTGAGCAAAGGTTAGTGTTTCCCCTATATATGAAGTCATTCTAGGAATGATCATTAGTAAGCAATAAATCGCGTCCTTCTTTTGGCAAAAGAAGAAATAAGAAAGAAGATGTGGATTGAGTCTAGAGGAGAAGATTTGCTGAGTAAAGTATAGCCTACGGAAAATGACTTCTTCTCTCTTCCATTCAACCCCCGACAAAGCCAATTGCTGAATAGTGATGGAAAGACTCAGATGTTTCACCCTTCTTTCCTAGCTACTACAAATAACCTACACAAGTAATGAACACAAGTAATGAACAAAATACAAGAGAGAAAGAACTAATATATAGAGAGAAAAGAGTGGAAAAATCAGTAGAGCTAAAACATGAAATTTGAGGGTTATGGCAATGTGTGAGTGATTCTACTCAACTTGTTGTTGAATGTAGGTTTTTTGAACCCCAACATAAACTTGGTTTGACGAGTGTAAGGATTATGGATAACCAAATAAAGGATAAATTATTTTTCTGCCCTGTAACTATTTCCTAAAATCTTAAATGCCCCTTTTGTTTCGGGTCAACTTTTTCTACTCCCTAAGTTTTGATTTTTCTACTAAAAATGTCAAAAATTGCTTATTCGGGCTAAAAACACTGACGTTGCGGTCCAATTAACAAGTTGCTAAGCCTAGTCAATAAGTTGCTCCGCCAAGTCATCATATTTTTCACCCAAATTGTTTTTTTTATACAAACCCTTGTAATATTAAATATTATTCTTGCACCCTATAATAAATTAACTTTGCACCCTAAAACATATATATATATGTATATATATATATACAATTCTTTTTATATCTTTTACAATTTATAAAAGTTATAAATATTATTAAAAACAAAAAAATACATTTTAAAAAAAGTTTGAATTCATCATCTTCCTATATATATATATAAATATCTTTAACAATTTTAAAAAGCTATAAAAATTATAAAAAACAAAAAAATACATTTTAAAAAATAAATTAATTGATCATCTTCATTTATATATATTATATATACATAGATTTTTGTTTTATATTTTTAACAATTATTAAAATTATATAAAAAATAATTCATAATATTCATATATATATATATATATCTTTTATTATATATTTATCAATTTATAAAAGTTACAAAATCATAACAAAAACACCTAAAGTTATTTTTTATATCTTTAACAACTTATAAAAGTTACAAAAAGTTAGAACAAAGAAAAAATAAAGTAATTCTATTATCTTCATATATATATATGCAACCTTTTTTTATATCTTTTACAATTTATAAAAGTTATAAAAATAAAAAAAATCATTTTAAAAAATTAATTAATTAAAAATCATTATTAAAAAAATTTGTCTTAAAATGTTTACTAAATTTATGTTAGTAGTAAAAATAAAAAATAAATTATGCATTGATCTAAATCATAAAAAATGTATAAATTCAAGTTTATTAAAAAAATTTATCTTAAAATGTTTAATAAATATATATATATATATATATATACTAAAAAATTAAAATTAAATTTATATTCACTAGTAAAAATTTAAAATAAATTTGTATTTACTAGTAAATATTAAAAATAAATTGATCAATATTGTATTTAATTTTATTATTATTAATCTAAATCATAAAAAAGCTGTATAAATTCAAGTTTATTAAAAAAGTTTATCTTAAAATGTTTAATAAATGTATATTTACTAGTAAAAATGAAAAATAAATTTATATTTACTAGTAAATATAAAAATAAATATATTTCAACTATACATATTTTTTCTTAATAAACATAATTTCTCAATAAAATAATAAACTTGAAATAAAATTAAAAAAGAATTGCTTCATGAGGATTGTCTTCTCTCTTGAACCCCTACCCCCCCCCCCCCCCCCCACCCGTCGGGCGCAACACCACCACCGCCGGCCGCAACACCATTGTCGGATAAAAACCAACCCGACAAAGATCCGCACAACATCAACACGAACCCCGCCGGGGTTATCTGCTGCAACGACGCCCGCCGCTGGATCGCCGCTGGATCACCGCCGATTGATCGAAAAACTCCATCGACGGAATAGGGGACCGCATGATGTTCAATACTAAATCTGACAACTCGTACAAAACCTTTGTGTAATAATCCCTCAGATCTTCTTGTTGTTGTCTCCTCATCATCTTATCTTTGCCGGAAATGAAAAAAAGATTCGATTTTGCGAACTGGGTTTGTTTTAATTTGGTCCGAATTTTGTTATTTGTTGTGACGAATTTTGCGAACAAAGTGTACTAATTTTTTTTTTTGTGGAGATGGGGAGGTTGAGGGCAACGGCGAGTAGGGCAGAGGATGGTGGTGGTGGCGGCCGCAGTGGAAGACGATATGTATTATGTAGTTAATTGTTTTTAAAAAAATTATTATTTTATTGAGTAATTAAGTTTATTAAGAAAAAATATGTATAATTGAAATATATTTATTTTTAATATTTACTAGTAAATATAATTTTTTTATATTTTTTGACTAGTAAAAAAAATTTATTAAACATTTTAAGATAATTTTTTTTAATAAACTTGAATATATACAACTTTTTTATGATTTAGATCAATAATAATAAAATTAAATACAATATTGAAGATCAATTTATTTTTAATATTTACTAGTAAATACAAATTCATTTTAAATTTTTACTAGTGATTATAAATTTAGTTTTAATTTTTTTAGTATATATATAATTATTAAACATTTTAAGATAAACTTTTTAATAAACTTGAATTTATACATTTTTTTATGATTTAGATCAATATATAATTTATTTTTATTTTTTACTAGTAATATAAATTTAGTAAACATTTTAAAACATTTTTTTAATAAACTTGATTTTATACAATTTTTTTATGATTTAGATCAAAATATAATTAAATTAAATATAGTTATTAATTAAAAATAATAAAAAAATTGACTGGGCTGACCAAGCCCAGAGCTGAGCCCGCCGGGCATTTTCTAAACAAAAAAAAAAACAATTACAGGGCAAAAAACAAGCCCGATCCAAAAAAGAGCAAAACTTGAAGATGGTGGAAAATAACGGGCAAAAATAATAAATCGCCCTCATATATATATATACAATTCTTTTTTTTGTAATCAAAAAAGATATATACAGTTCTTTTTTTATATTTTTAACAATTTTAAAAAGTTATTAAAATCATAAAAAAACATTAAACGAACAAAAAATTCTATTGTTCATTACGAATTGTGATATCGTATTTTGAGGCCTATATATGCGCTCGATACAGTAATCAAGGTAAGTTATATATTACATTCTACTGTTCACCACTCTTAGATCGAATATTATACTCAACCTCTTATATTTGATTTATAAATTATACATCTGCACTCGATATATGATCGTTAGTAGGATCATAGAATACTAGACGTACCCATCTACTTGAGGTATCTAGGAACATTTTATCTGGTGAGAATGTTCGACATATCAGAGTATTCGATCCACCAGAATACTCGATTTACTCAGTTACTCGACCTATTGATTTGTCTTGTTGTTTATTTATTGCGTTCCGGATAAAGCTGATATCAAAGATCTCGCAGAAGGTCTAAATTAACATAATTGATATATTTAGTGAGCTCATTTGTACGAAGACCCCAAACTATATGGCAATATGATATGTTGTGTTCTTTACCAAAATGTTTAAGAAGCCTTAAGTCATTGTTTGAATTGGACATTGCCTATTGTAAGGAATTAAATTCTTTACCCGACAGTATATACAATGTCTCATATCACTAAGAACATTCATGATAAGAAGAATACCCTTTTGAAGAGAAGATGCCAGAAACCGGACGGCGAGGACTGGCCAATGATATCTTATACGTACCCAGAACCAACAACGACGAAATTTTACGGCCTACATTATATTGTTCTTAGTTCATTTTCGTGTAACAGAATTTACTATATTAATTAATTGATGGGGATAGGATCCAAACTTGATTTTCCAATGGTCATAGAATAGATCACGCCATTAAAGTACGTAATAATAGCACTATTATTCAGGTATTTTTATATAGTACCGTAAAAATGAAAAAGAAAATATATAAATTAGACTTGCATGTAGTAGTATTCAAATAATTCCTTTTTAACGTGTATCAAAATTTAAACTAGTACGGGAAAGCAAAAGAAGAATACGTTATATAATTCATAATTCATAACATTTTATTGCTCAAGAGTTACAACTAAATTCATAATAGAAATCGATGGATATATCCACGCCATACGGTTACATAGTTTTTAACAGTTGGGAATGGGGATGCGACAAGCGTTTAGAACCTTCAGGGCATTAGGGGAGTCAACATACTGCCTTAGTAAAGGGTTGCTGATGTACCCGCAAAAGCACGGTTGTTGCACTGTCAGTTGAGCACAACAATCCGGTAATGGTGGCGAGCCACTTGTTATGGATTCAAGGCACGGGCTAAGGTTCATGGGGTTGCAACCTGTCTGCGCCGCCGTCTCTTGCACGTGCGCCACCAGCACAACCAACGTTATTACAAGACACCGAAATGCAACGGACTTATTCATCTTGATAGTCAGAAAGTATAGTAAAATTAAAAGAGATAAATCTGAAGATTTGTGAATGTGTAATGTTGAGAAATGGGGCAGAATTTATAGGGGTGGGATTAGTTTTTTGGAGGAAAAATTATGGTGCATGATGGACATGTGTAACAAACTGTTACACTTTTTTTTATTTCTTGAAAATGACAAACTGCTATAATTACATGCAATACTAATTTTTGGGGGTGCTCAGTTCAGAAAATTAGATTACCAAGGGTAGGTGTGTCTGTTTTTTACCTTACCTAATAACCGATTTAGTATATATATATATACTGTCTTATTTGCCTGCGATAAGTTATTCCTAATCAAGAGCCATTAACATGGTCGATTTTGAAAAAGGAAACTAATTTTATATCTCTTAGGTTATTTTGATTAGTTTCTTTAACATTAAAGTTTATAATGTTGGTAAAATTTTCTTAAAATGGTAACATAAGAAAAAATTACCTTTTGTGAGACCACTGATATACATGTATTTATGATCACCGACTGCATAAAATACTATGCATGCCAACCAAATTGGCCAATTCCAGTGCTATGATAGTGGTGCATGCAGTGCTGTGCTCATGAACCAAATTGGCCAATTCAAATGCTATGGCTAATTACAGGCGGTGGGCAGGTAAGAAAACAATTACTCCTCTCTTACTATATGTGCAGCAGATAGTTCCGAGGCATAACTTTAAATTATCGCAGTGGGATTAATAGTTTAATTTAGTACGTATATATTAGGCATTTATGCAAAAAATGTTATAGATGATCTGGACTGACAACATAGGTTCTAATAGCAAAATTACATATTTTCATTTTAAGCCAGGTTTGTAAATTCTGCCATTTCATTTTGATTTGTCATTTTATTAGATAGAAAGTAAAGATAATGTTGGATATAATTGTAGCGATATGTTTAATTTTCTACCATAGTTTAAGTTATTAAATGAATTAACACAGTAAAATTTACGGAAAAAATCGTCACTTTAATTTTCAGTCCATCCTCTATCAACTGGTTACAGAGCTATAGACATACCGTGAAAAGAGAAAGGAAAAGCTATATTTTAAACTCATTAAACACGTCTTATAGTTTTGTTAAGCTACAAACGTACACAAGATGTAGAATCCGTTGGGCCAAATTTTGATTAAGTTATAGACTTATATCTTATCTTTAATTTTTTATCATAGTGTGAAACAATAATATATATTAAGATCCTTTCCTAAATTATAGAAAATGATGGCTAAAAATTATGTTGAGTACTTAAAGTACCAAGAACTGACAAGAAGATGGAAACAATTTATAAGAATCTATTATGAGGAACCCGGTATTAGTGTATTACATGTTATACTTACACCGAACCTAGAGTAATAAATGATAAACACGAAAATTATGGGCCAAAGTTTTTGCATTTTGGGTGCTTTCTTTCTATATTTTCTTTTTCGTGCGTGGTAGATTGGCTTGCATTTCTATATCACTATCTATCTATATACTTGTAAAATGGTCGTGATGCGCATTTTTATTGTTATCGATATTTAATTGTTATTTTCCTTTCTAAAAAGAAAACTTTCTTGAACATTATGGATAACTAATAAGTAAATATCCATGAAAAAATTATAGAATAACACATGCCGTGGTATCAAGGAGAGTGTTAGGGATATAGTTCTATTCGAGTTACACTACAAGATTTGGGGAGCATCTGCAACCGCCCCCCCCAACCGCCACGGCGGTTGCCATTTTCGGCGACCGCCCAGCGACCGTCAAGCGGTCGCCCGTAGTAGGTGGCGACGCTATCTCTACCACAGGTTGTGGCGACGGCTGGCCGTCGCCATGTATGATATGGCGACGGCCCAACTGTCGCCATATGGGCCGGAGCGACGACCCAGTCCGTCGGTGGGGCGACCGCTTGGC